>CM042150.1:32543869-32558869 GCA_023376005.1 Doryteuthis pealeii | reverse complement strand
TTTATGTTTAAAAACATATTTATTTAATTTTTTTATTTTATTTTTTGTTTCCCTTAATATTTTCAGGCTATGCCTATCTTCAGAGAGTTGAAAAATTTTTTTTTTTAATTTCATCTGTATTTGTTAAACTCAACTGTGATGTTAATCCGTTGAATGTTTTAATGTAAATGCAAACGTTCGGCAAAGATTGTAAAGTTCTGCTCGGCAAAGATAGTGAAACTCCGTTAGATCCCGTTCGGCGTCTTGTTTCGCGGGATGTTTTGAAAATCATTTCATATATAAATTATATATATTCTTTTAATACTATAAAAAAAATCTTATATATATATATATATATATATATATATATATATATATATATATATATATATATAAAGGGCAGTTGTATGTCGGAAACTTAAAAAAAAACAAAAAAACAATTGACGACTAAGTAAATAGATAGATGCATTGCATATTACTAGGGCTCGGCTTTTGAGCAAAAGTAATGAAGATTTTATTTATATTATCGAATATATTTAAAGATTAAACAGTATTATAAAATATCGTAAAATTCTACCCGGCCATTTCCGGCGTTTCTTGCTAAAAGTAAACAAATATTATGAATAACAAAAGCTCGATTTAAAAAAAAAAATATTTCATATTAAATCATTTTTGCTGATTCAGTAAATATTTCAGTGTATAGGATAAACAATCGTTTATTTAATCTATTTTTTATTATTATACAATTCTTATGGACAGTTTAAGAATTAATCCTTTAGTTACACTTTTGACAAATACGGTGAGTTATGTGTGATTTTTAGATTTTTTTTTTTTTTTTGCATTTAATATTTTAAATAGGAGTCATTAATTTACCACAGAGATTTCATGCCGGGGCACATTTTTTCCTATCACCTTTTTAATATATATATATATATATATATATATATATATATATATCTCATCATCATCATCATCATCATCATCATCATCATGTTGCCCAGGCAGCACGGATATCCATGACAATCTCTCGCCAACCTTCCCTATCATTCATCGCCCCAGGGAGTTCTTCCTCGCTGCAGCCAGCATCTTTACATAGCTGGTCAATGTAGGTCCTTGCTGGGCGGCCCACACTGGCATGTCCATGTGTTGGCTTCCACAGGAGAACATCGCTTATGAATTCGTCCTTGTTTTTCCAGCAGTGCCCTGCATGTCTAGTCCGTCTCACTCGGATGGTCTGTGAGTTAGGGGGCAGGTGACCATACAGCTGCTCCCTTGTGGGGTGCTGTTTCTACGACTTGTTCAAAACTACTCGCAGCATTCTTGTGCAGCTCCCATCTAGCTTATTTTCGAAGTGCCTCGTTAGGGTCCAGGTGGTGCAGCCATACAGCAGTACTGATATGACTACAGCCTGGAAGAGATGTCGCTTTAGCTTGTCAGTGAGATCAGATTTCCATATGACAGACAATTTGTTTGTGGCTATCCATGCCTTTCCTATTCGTGCATTAATATCGTTATCTGTGGATGAGATATTATTCCCTAGGTATGTGAATTGTTCTACTGGCTTACCGTCTAATGTGGAGATGTCTCCTTTCTTTTTGAAGCTCATGAACTCATATATACAATTATGTTCATTTTCTATCGTCTCGAAATACTAAATTCTACATAATACAAAAATTCTAAAAAAATTATCTAAATTTAAATACGGTCGTTTTAGCTTTTCATTATATATATATATAATATATATATATATATATATATATATATATATATATATATATATAACGATATGGCTGTAAGTGAGTGAAAAACAAAACAAAAAAACAACAAAACACAAAACAAAACACAAAAAGACAACAAAACACAAAAACAAACAAACAACAAAACAAAAAAACACAAATAAACAATAAACAAAAAACTAACCATCGTCTAAAATAGACGGAAGGTTGCCAAATATATATATATATATATATATATATATATATATATATATATTATTATTATTATTATTTATATTTTTTACTTGAAGACAGTTACAACGCGTATATCGTATAAAATTCGATAAACATCGTACAGCTTTTCAACTTTATTAAGTCTCATGAGCGATGTATACTTACGATTTCCCTCCGACAGAAATCGAAACCGGGAACTTAGCACGCAGAGTCAGAGACTTTACCACTGGACCACTGATACGCAGCAAACTCTGTATTTGTAGGGGGCAATATTTGCCGAGTTCACTTGTTATGATTATTTTCATTAATTATCGAATTTTATACGATATACGCATTGTAACTGCCTTCAAGCAAAAAATATAAATAATAATATACCTTACTCAACAATGCTTCTAAAGCAAATTATCTTAATATATATATATATATATATATATATATATATATATTATAAAAAAAAGAAGGTCCGCAAAATGTATTTTGTTCTCAGAAAAAATTGTTTAATTCTTTTTGTTTTACATATGCAACACGTGTTTCAGATCTTCTGGTATCTTCTTCAGGCTTTGATTGATAATATGAAAATGAATTCTTACATGCATGTGTATATATATACACATGAGTATTTCACTCCCTCTTCCTGTTTTTGTGGGAGTGGAAAGGAATTTCATTTTAACATTAGTCTTTTCAACAGATGTTTTTCTTTTTTGGGTGGTTTGCTAATAAATTCATTAGCTGAATTTTATAACTTTTTTATTACTTTTTTATTTGGGTTGTCTTGATAAAGTTCATCAGATGTACATTTGATATATCAGGTGTGTATGTGTGTGGGTGTGTCTGTGTCTGTGTATGTCTGTGTGTGCGTATTGAAGGTTTTTTTCACTTTGAACTATGATTAATTGAATGCATTCTACGTTAAAAATTGCGATCGCAAAATGTAATTGTAAACAAACCATAAATGATCATTTTTTTTCTTTTTATTCATTTTTATTTTCATGTTAGTCATGTTATTTTTATAAAATAATCACGTTAATTGGTATATTATAACATTAAATATGAAAATAAAAGCCGGTTATTAATGCAGAATAGCGCGCAAAAGTTAATATTAGATTACGTATAAAATGTATTGCATTTCACGGAAATACCCGAAACATTTTAGACGTACTTGGGGAGTTTCCGTAATCTAATGTTATTTACACGTAAAATGTGATTCTAATGATATTATCTACTGCGCGCTATTCTGCATTTGTTCAAAAATAAGTAATGTAATTTGATATTCAACTTTTAAGCGCATTCAAAATTTCTTTTTTTTTATGTTTCAAATTGTTTTACTATATTTTGATATTCGATCTGCTAAATGTTGAATTGATGTTATTTTTTAAAGTCATTCATTGAATTTTACATATTACAAAAAAAAATTAAATTAGAGAATTATTTCAAATTTAGATATTTTATGTAATTTTTTCGTATAATATCTTTATTTGAAATATCATTTTAACAAATCGCTTCATTTATATCTTATCTTAAAAATATTGTCAATTATTGAATTAAAATTTCATACTATATCATTATGTGATGGCAGTCACTCTACTCTTACAAAAACAAAAATTCCCTGGCTCGCCGGAGTAAAATAAGGTCATTTTTACGTGGTGATTTCTTATGGGTCATCATGGGTCGTACACTCCTGTACACGAGCTTTGCCGGGTAGCCGCTGTTAGCACATATATAAAGGGTAGTTGTGTGTAAATGTATGTCCGGAGGAAACTTTGAAAAAAAAATTAATGACATTGTAAAAATATATACACATTAAATAACACAAGGGCTTGTTTTTTTAACAAAAGTAATAAAGATTTAATTTATATTCATGAAGATAATCAAAAAATAAATATAATTGATTACAGCAGGGATATTTTTTATTTAATATTTTAGATAGTAGACATTAACATTTATTTTCAGAGTAGCTGGATCATGGCAAGGGCTGTTTCTTAAAATTATGATTTAAATAGGGCTTCCCAAGAATATTCTACTAACAATTCAATAACAATAGATCTGTAAAATTAACTTTTTAAAATACACCTAAATCCAGGCGACACCAGGTAACCCCTAGTAGTCACAAAATTATTGATTTTGAGGAATATGAGGGGTATTTAAAGCATTCTTTAGTCTGTACATTCTTTAACTAAGGTGCCATGATTGTCAAAACTGAATTCGACGCATCGAAATCTATCAGAAAAGGCAGTAAAATCTACACTTTAACTATTTTCGAAAATTGGTGTTTTTTTTTCACTTTACTGTTAGGGAGGGGGTCATGAGGAAAATCGAAAAAATCGACACCAGCAATTATCACGATATTGTTGATTTTTAGGCATTATAAGGTGTGTTTTAAGGTTCATTTCTCTTCCAATCCTTTAAATAAAGAGCGTTCATTGTCAACACTGAATTCTACGTATCGAAATCTATCAAAATAGATAATAAAATCAACACCTTCAATTTGAATGAATTTCGAAATTTGAAAGCCCTATCAGGGTGTGTTTAAGGGCTCATATCTCCGCCAATTCTTTAAAGTGCTTGCTTTCTTTGGTCTCAATAAATTCTACGCATCGAAATCTATCAGAAAAACCACTAAAATCTACACTTTAACTATTTTAGAAAATTGCTTGTTTTTTGCACTTTTCTATAAGGGAGGGGGTCTTGACGAAAATCGAAAATTGACCAAAGAAGCAAGCACTTTAAAGAAATTGGCGGAGATATGAAGCCCTTAAACACACCGCTGATATGGGCTTTCAAAATTTCCGAAATTCATTCAAAAATTGAAGGGTTGATTTTATTATCTATTTTTGATAGATTTCGATACGTAGAATTCAGTGTTGACAATGAACGCTCTTTATTTAAGATTGGGGTGAGCCTTAAACACACCTTATAATGCCTAAAAATCAACAATATCGTGATAATTGCTGGTGTCGATTTTTTCGATTTTCCTGCATTGACCCCCCTCCCTAGACAGTAAAGTGAAAAAAAAACACCAATTTTCGAAATAGTTAAAGTGTAGATTTTACTGCCTTTTCTGATAATTTCGATGCGTCGAATTCAGTTTGACAATCATGGCACCTTAGTTAAGATGTACAGACTAAGAATGCTTTAATACCCCTCATATTCAATCAATATTTTGTGACTACTAGGGGTTACTGGTGTCGCCTGATTTAGGTGTATTTAAAAAGTTAATTTACAGATCTATTGTTAATTGAATTGTTAGTAGAATATCTTGGGAAGCCCTATTTAATCATAATTTTAAGAACAGCCTTGGCCATGATCGCAGCTACTCGAAAATAAATGTTAATGTCTACTATCTAAAATATTAAATAAAAAATATCCTGCCTGTAATCAATTATATTTATTTTTTGAATTAATCTCATGAATATAAATAATCTTTATTACTTTTGTTAAAAACAACAAGCCCTTGTGTAATTAATGGTATATATTTTACAAATGTCATTAATTTTTTTTTCAAAGTTTCTCCTGGACATAACAATTACACACAACTACCCTTTTATATGTGCTAACGCGGGCTACCGCAAAGCTCGTGTACAGGAGGTGTACGACCCATGATGACCCATAGAAATCACCACGTAAAAATGACCTTATTTTACTCCGGCCGAGCCAGGAATTTTTGTTTTGTAAAGTAGAGTGACTGCATGCACATAAATGATTAGTATGAAATTTTATTCAATAATTGACATATTTTTAAGATAAGATATAATGAAGCGATTGTTAAAAATGATATTTTCAAATAAAGAATTATACGAAAAAATTACAATAAATATCTAAATTTTGAATAATTCTCTAATTTAATTTTTTTTGTAATATGTAAAATTCAATGAAGACTTTAATAACATAATTCAACATTTAGGCAGATAGAATATCAAAATTAGTAACAATTTGAACAATAAAAAAAAGAAATTTTGATCGCTTAAAAGTTTGATATCAAATTACATTTTATTTTTGAACAAATGCAGAATAGGCGCCGCAGTAGATAATATCATTAGAATCACATTTACGTGTAAATAACATTAGATTACGGAAAACTCCCAGTACGTCTAAAATGTTCGGTATTCCGTGAAATGCAATACATTTTATACGTAATCTAATATTCTTTTGCGCGCTAATTCTGCATTAATAACCGGATTTATTTTCATATTTAATGTTATAATATACAATTAACGTGATTATTTTATAAAAATAACATGACAAACATGAAAATAAAAATGAATAAAAAAGAAAAATGATCATTTATGGTTTGTTTACATTACATTTTGCGATCCGCAATTTTTAACGATAGAATGCATTCAATTAATCCATAGTTCAAAGTGAAAAAACCTCAATACGCCACACACAGACATACACAGACACGACACACCCACTACATACAACCTGATATATCAAATGTACATCTGAATGGAACTTTATCAAGACAACGCCAAATAAAAAAGTAATAAAAAAAGTTATAAAATTCAGCTAAATGATTTATTAGCAAACCACCCAAAAAGAAAAACATCTGTGAAAAGACTAATGTTTAAAATGAAATCCTTTCCACTCGCACAAAAACGGAAGAGGAGTGAAATACTCATAGTGTAATATATATACACATGATGTAAGAATTCCATTTTCATATTACATCAAAGCCTGAGAAATACCAGAAGATCTGAAACACGCTGTTGCATATGTAAAACAAAAGAATTAAACATTTTTTGCTGAGAACAAATACATTTTGCGACGGCTTCTTTTTTATAATATAATATATATATATATATATATATATATATATATTAAGATAATTTGCTTAGAAGCAATTGTTAGTAAGGTATATTATTATTTATATTTTTGCCTTGAAAGGCAGTTACAATGCGTATATCGTATAAAAATTCGATACATTAATGAAAATAATCATAACAAGTGACTCGGCAAATATTGCCCCCTGACCATAATACAAGAGTTTGCTGCGTATCAGTGGTCCAGTGGTAAATCTCTCTGACTCTGCGGCAAGTCCGGTTTCGATTTCCTGTCGGAGAAATCGTAGTATACATCGCTGCATGAAGACTTAATAAGTTGAAAACAGCTGTACGATGTTTAATCGAATTTTATAAAGCGATATACGCGTTGTAAGCTGTCTTCAAAGTAAAAATATAAATAATAATAATAATAATATATATATATATATATATATAATATATATAATACTATATATTTTGGCAACTTCCGTCTATTTTAGACGATGGTGTAGTTTTTTGTTTATTGTTTATTTGTGTTTTTTTTTGTTTTGTTGTTTTGTTTGTTTTTTTGTGTTTTGGTTGTCTTTTTGTGTTTTGTTGTTTTTTGTGTTTTGTTTTTTTTTGTTTTGTTTTCACTCACTTACAGCCATATCGTTATATATATATATATATATATATATATATATAATATATATATATATATATATATATAGTAATGAAAAGCTAAAAACGACCGTATTAAATTTAGATAATTTTTTAGAATTTTTGTAATTATGTAGAATTTAGTAATTTCGAGACGATAGAAAATGAACATAATTGTATATACTGGTTTTCAGAGCTTCCCAAAAGAAGGAGACATCTCGCACATAGACGGTAAGCCAGTAGAAGCAATTCACATACCTAGGGAATAATATCTCATCCAAGATACGATATTAATGCAGCGAATAGGAAAGGCATGATAGCCACAACAATGTCTGTCATATGGAAATCTGATCTCACTGAAGCTTAAAGCGACATCTCTTCCAGGCTGTAGTCCATATCAGTACTGCTGTTGGCTGCACCACCTGGACCGCTAACGAGGCACTTCGAAAATAAGCTAGAATGGGAGCGCAGCAGAATGCTGCGAGTAGTTTTGAACAAGTCGTAGAAACCAGCACCCCACAGGGAGCAGCTGTTGGTCACTGCCCCTACTCACAGACGCATCCGAGTGAGACGACTAGACATGCAGGGCACTGCTGGAAACAGGACCGAAATTCATAAGCGATGTTCTCCTGTGGAAGCCAACTCATGGACATGCAGTGTGGGCGCCCAGCAAGACCACATTGACCAGCTATGTAAGATGCTGGCTGCAGGCGAGAAGAACTCCTGGGGCGATGAAATGTAGGGAAGGTTGGCGAAGATTGGTCATGGATATCCGTGGCTGCCTGGGCACATGATGATGATGATGATGATGATGATGATGATGAGATATATATATATATATAATATATATATATATATAGTATTAAAAAGGTGATAGGAAAAAAATGTGCCCGCGGATGAAATCTCTGTGGGTAAATTATGACTCTATTTAAAATATTAATGCAAAAAAAAAAAAATCTAAAAATCAACACATAACTACCGTATTTGTCAAAGTGTAACTAAAGGATTAATTCTTAACTGTCCATAAGACATTGTATAATAATAAAAAATAGATTAAATAAACGATTGTTTATCCTATACACTGAAATATTTACTGAATCAGCAAATGATTTAATATGAATATTTTTTTTTTAAATCGAGCTTTTGTTTATCATAATATTTGTTTACTTTTAGCAAGAACGCCGGAAATGGCCGGGTAGAATTTTACGATATTTTATAATACGTTATCTTTTAAATATATTCGATAAAATAATAAAATCTTCATTAACTTTTGCTCAAAAAGCCGAGCCCTAGTAATATGCAATGCATGCTATCTATTACTTAGTGTCAATTGTTTTGTTTTTTTTTAAAGTTTCCGACATACAACTGCCCTTTATATATATATATATATATATATATATATATATATATATATATATATATAATAATATAGATTTTTTTTTATAGTATTAAAAGAATATATTAGTATTTAATATATGAAATAGATTTCAAAATCACCGCGAAACAAGACGCCGAACGGGATCTAACGGAGTTTCACTATCTTTGCCGCAGCAGAACTACAAATCTTTGCGCGAACGTTGCATTTACATAAAACATTCACGGATAACATCAACAGTTTGAAGTTTTACAAATACAGATAAATTAAAAAAAAAAATTTTTTCAACTGCTCTGAAGATAGCATAGCCTGAAAATATTAAGGAAACAAAAAATAAAATAAAAATTAAATAAATTTTTTAAACATAAATTGCATTATTCGCTTCAAAATATATATAATATATATAATATATATAATATATATATATATATATATATATAATATAAGGTGTTGTAAAAACGGTATTCGGGAGTTTTTATACTTTTTGACACATCACTTGTATTCTTGAAAAAAGTTCCATTCATTAATTTTTTCAGATACAAGATGTATCAAGATAGCACCAGTAGTGTATTTACCAAGATAGAATTGAAAGATAAACGGAATGTCATTTTCTTTGAGAATACAAGGTGTGTCAAAAATGTACAAAAATCACGATAACTTTTTCACAGATTAATATATTTATTTAATATATATATATATATATATTATATAATAAATTATATATATATATATATATTATATATATATTATATATATATATATAGTTACTTTCTATTTTAACGTAAACAGTATTTCTTTAAAATTGCAATAATTGACATTAAAGAAACAATTTTGATAATAGATTGTTTTAAAATTTAGATCAACTTTGGTTTTTGGGCCGAGTTTTAAAATCGGAGATTGGATTTTATTGACATGTACAACAATAATGGCGGAAATTTTCAATAGAACGCCCTTTTTAAAATGAAAGTCTTTCAAAATATGTTTCTCCTCGTCTGTTTTGTATCTAGTTTATCTCCGTGATTCATATCTATTTCATTCTGTTCATATCTGTCTCCGTTTATATCTATCTAATCTCAGTTGGTTCCTATCTGTATCTAATATCTATCTATCTATCTCAGTTGGTTCCTCTATCTATCTATCTATCTATCTACTCACTCTGTTCTCTCTATCTATCTATCTATCTAATCTATCTACTCACTTTGTTCCTCTCTATCTATCTATCTATCATCTATCTCACTCTGTTCCTATCTTATCTATCTATCTATCTATCTATCTGTCTATCTATCTATCTCACTCTGTTTCTTATCTATCTATCTATCTATCTATCTATTTCAGTCTCTTTCTTTATATATGGTTTTAGTCACACTGAAAGCGCCGGTTCCCGAAGTAAGCAGCGATGAGCCTGTTTAATAGTTTAATTGGATTACCACTTAAGCAACAACAGGTACTGTAATCACCAGAATCCTTTGTTTATTGAAAATTGTTCATTCAGCAATTAAATGAACGGGCGAAAGGGTTGATGGCCATTAAAACAAAACAAACCAACTTGGATATGATAGTTTGTTCATATCTATCTATCCCAGTTGATATCTATCTATCTATCTGATCTATCTATCTGAGTGTTTATTTCTAAGTGTTTATCTAGCTCTCAGTCCTAATCTATCTGTATCAATCCCAGTCGCAATCTATCTACTATCTATCTATCTATCTATCTATCTATCTATCTATCTATCTACCTATCTAATTATCTCAGTCCGTTTCATATCTATATTAGTCTTCCTATTTTCTCTCTCTCTCTCTCTCTCTCTCTTCTCTCTCTCTCTCTCTCTCCCTCTCTCGTTCTATCTATCTATCTATCTATCTATAAATCCAATTCTTTTTCTTTCTATGTGTCTATCTATCTACCTATCCCAGTCGGGAATCTATCTATCTATCTATCTCTATCTAATCTTATCTACTAGAGAGTGTTATTTTCTGTCTATCTATCTCTCAGTCCTAATCTATCTGTATCAATCCCAGTCGCAATCTATCTATCTATCTATCTATCTATCTATCTATCAATCCAAGTCTGTTTCTTTCTGTGTCTATCTATAAATCCCAGTCGGAATCTATCTATCTATCTATCTATCTATCTATCTATCTATTTATCTATCCCCAGTCGGAATCTATCTATCTATCTATCTATCTATCTATCCCAGTCGAAATCTATCTATCTATCTATCTATCTATCTATTCATTTATGTCTATCTATTTATCTAAGTATGTTTTTATATATTAATATCTATCAGTCTCTATCCATTCCCAGTCGCAATCTATAATATCGATCTATCTATCTATCTATCTATCCATCTATCTATCTATAATCAAGTCTGTTTCTTTCTATGAGTCTATCTATCTATCTATTCCATCGGATCTTTTATCTATCTATCTATCTATCTATTCATTTATATAATCTATTATCTAAGTATGTTTTTATCTATTAATATCTATCAGTCTCTAATCAATCCCAGTCGCAGTCTATCTATCTATCTATCTATCTATTCTTTAAATTTCCTATCTAAAGGAGTGTTTATTTCTGTCTAATCTAGCTCTCCAGTCCCTAATCTTCTGTATCAATCCCAGTCGCAATCTATCTATCTATCTATCTATCTATCTATCTATCTATAAATCCTAGTTTGTTTCTTCTATGAGTCTATCTATCTATCTATCCCAGTCGAATCTATTATCGCTATCTATCTATCTATCTATCTATCTATCTATTCATTTAATCAATCTATTTATCTAAGTATGTTTTTATATATTACTATCTACCAGTCTCTATCAATCACAGTCGCAATCTATCTATCTATCTATCTATCTATCTATCTCAGAAAGAATTTCAGAATTTTTAAATATCCATAACAATCTGCATAACTAACCGCTGAAAACATAGTCAATAATTTCACCGACACCCATCGTACGGACGCGGGATACAAACGACCATCAAATAATACAACTAAAAAAAACAAAGAAAACAAAAAAACAACAAAAAACGACAAAAAACAAAAAAACAAACAACAACAAAATAATACTAATAATGATAATATGATAATAAAAAAAGAAGAAACTCCTAGCAGAACTCCGCAAAAAAATGCACATGAATACCTCCACCCACAGTGTTGATATTCGAGACGGCGGTAAGACGTGAGTGGCAAGGGTGTGTCATAAGGTTCACCTTACCCAGCGGGATTTTCAAGATTACAACGCCGCTCCGGCAGCACACACTAGGACTTTCAGCATCAATCGCAGCCCCTCGTCAGCTTATCGTGCCAATTTTTGGGATCAATGAAGCGTGAATCTCCACCCAAAAAGAGGAATGGGGGCAGATGGATACACACAGGCGTAGATACACAAGATTAAAAATATACACATGGCCGGTACACCTACGTACTGTAAAACAGATGAGAAAAGGGCGGGGAGGGAGGGAATTGGCGCAGACGAGAGCTAACAATAAGGAATCATGGGACGGCGCGTGAAATCGTTGGTTACGGTTGTAAATAGCGGTCCATGATGATATTGAATGCTTCTATTCGGAAAGGGTGAAGATTCTATTAGCATTTCGTAGTTTGCTACTTCAATAAAATTAAGTTATAGTGCTAGACGATCCGCGACCCCATTTGGTTCTTCTTAATTACAGAGGTCCATGATTTTATTGATGCTTCTATCAGGAAGGGGTGAAGAATTCTAATTAGCATTTCGTAGTTATTACATTACAATAAAAATTAATTTATCGTGCTAGACGATCCCGCGACCCCATTTGGTTCTTCTATTACAGCGTCCATGAATTTTATTGATGCTTCTATTCAGGAAGGGGTGAAGATTCTAATTAGCATTTCGTAGTTATCTTCATTACAATAAAATTAAGTTATCGTGATAGACGATCCGCGACCCATTGTGTTCTTGTTATAACAGCGGTCCATGATAATATTGATGCTTCTATTCAGGAAGTGGGTGAAGAATTATTTCGTAGTTATCTACATTACAATAAAAATTAGTTATCGTGATAGACGATCCGCGTACCCCATTTGGTTCTTCTTATTACAGGCGGTCTCCATGATGATAGGTGATGCTTCTATCAGGAAGGGGTGAAGAATTTTAGCATTTCGTAAATTATCTACATTACAATATAAGTTATTATACTTGAGGTGTTTGTGGTGTAATGCTTATCGCTGTAGGACACGACGAAGCAAGTTCAAACCCTGACGAGGCTAGTTTGCATTTCACATTGCGCTAATCACACTCGAGAAAGCAGAATCGAATTATTCTTCCATCCAAGTATAGGTAAATAGTAGGGCTGACTAATCTCTTAACATTGATATGGCAACCGTCTAAGGAGAAGGATAAAGTTATCTTGTATCGTCAACTGTTCGTGCGGAAGCGTTGAGTAAATGCATAATACTCGACGATCCGCAATCTCCTTGGTTCGTGCAGTAATAGTGGGTCCATATGATATTGGTGCTTCTATTCAGGAAGGGGTGAAGGGTTTTATTATAATTTCATAGTTTATCTACTCTATAACGGGAATTTGATCAGTCGAATATGATATTGGCGTGACGCCTGCGTAACGGTTATCATCATAGTACTAACGGCTACTTGATATGAATCCCGACGAGGCTATTTGGCATATCACCCCTCTCTCTCTCTGCTATATATATATTATATATATATATATGTTGTGTGGTGTGTGTGTGTGTGTGTGTTGTGCGCGTGTGTTTATATGTATATATGTAGCTGAAAATGAAAATGAATCCAAGATATGTTGAAAAGATAAGTAATAAAGCAAAGAAAATGTTGAATGGATAAAATTGATTTTAATATGAGTTTACTAACTTCAAAATATCTGTATTTTGACCGTTTTAACTTGCAAACTCATTTTACCCTGATAAAAGCCGTTATTCTTGTATGCTTAATATATTTTATAATTTTCTAATAATTATGTTTTATTTTATATTTAAAATAAGATAAATAGAATCATGTGTACATAGAACAACTCCTGGCCGAAACACGTGTTAGTAACTCAATATCAAATAAATTTTTTATCCATTCAACATTTACTTTCCTTTATTTATTTATTTATTTATTTATACTTTAAACTACACACACACACACGACACAACATATGATATATATATATATATATATATATATATATATATATATATATATAATATATAATATATAATATATATATATTTGTATACTTGTAATTTGTTCAATTTATGGCAGTGACGAATTAATACAAGAGATGATAATAGAAGAGAATTTGATAGGGGTCTAACCTGAAAACTTTCTTGTTAAGGAAAAACCGTAAAACCCCATTGGTTCGTGGTTTTATTATTCAATTCAAAGAAGTTTCAGCCTTTTTTGAAACGCTTTGTACGAAGCAAGACGCACACCTTTCAAGTGTTTATAGTTTCTTTGTCCAAAATGTCTACTCGATTTGCAACAACACTTTCTCAGCGAATTAAAGTGGCCCGCCGCTACAATTTAGGACATGATAATCTTTTTATTTGAAGACACTAGGCCGTATTAAAGATCTGTTTATTTTAGGACCGTAGGTTTATTCGATTTAGATAAGGTTTCGCTTTGGGGGTCTGGGTCTTATTAACGCCATTCTTATTGTCGTGTTGCAACTAGAGTATATTCCATGACCGTGTCATGCCGTTTGAGATTATAATCGAATTTCCAGGACCGGGTCCTGTACAATTGAAAGTCAAACACAAGTTTCTAGTTCGATACCGGCCTTGCGCAACTCAGCGTAAAGTAATGGAGCTGATGGTAGGTGTGGTGCTTCCACCTCAGACGAAACAATCTCTTGGTCTAGCGCTGTGAAAGGGATATGACTCCCTCGCTGATTGGTTGATACCGACTTAGGCCACCCCGACGACTTTAATTTACTTTAGCATCTAATATGTTTTGTGTGAATATAGTCGAATTCTTGGGGCCGTCTACTGTGTGCGGTTAGTCAAGTTCCGCTAGGGATCTGTGCGAGTGCGAATATAGGTCGAATTCAATAGGGCCGTGCATACCGTTTGTGATTTTAGTCAATTCATAGGGCCGTGTTGTGTCCTTTAAAATCGAATTCTTCTTCTGCGCCATGTGTGATTCAGTCAATTCCTAGGACCGTTTCAATGTACAATTACGGTAATTCCTCGGGCCTCGTCGTGTCCGACTCTAGTCGAATTCTAGACCGTAACCGTTAAGTTAAAGTCGAATTTCAACCTCCTGTGCCGTGTCGCGACTATTGTCGAAATCT
>CM042150.1:32526537-32543769 GCA_023376005.1 Doryteuthis pealeii | reverse complement strand
TTTTTGGTCTTAATAAATTCTACGCATCGAAATTATCAGAAAACCACTAAAATCTACACTTTAACTATTTTAGAAAATTGCTGTTTTTGCACTTTTCTATAAGGGGGGGTCGTGACGAAAATCGAAAAAATCGACACCAGCAATTATCACGATATTGTTGATTTTTAGGCATTATAAGGGTGTTTTAAGGGTTCATTTCTCTTCCAATCCCTTAAAAAAGAGCGTTCATTGTCAACACTGAATTCTACGTATCGAAATCTATAAAAAAATTCAATAGAATCGACACCTAAAATTGGAATGAATTTCGAAATTTTAAAGCCCTATCAGGGTGTGTTTAAGGGCTTATATCTCCGCCAATTCTTTAAATTGAGTGCTTTCTTTGGCCTCAATGAATTCTATCACATCAGAAATCTTCAGAAAAACACAAAATCGACACAGCAATTATCACGATATTGTTGATTTTTAGGCATTATAAGGGGTGTTTTAAGGGTTCATTTCTCTTCCAATCCCTTAAATAAAGAGCGTTCATTGTCAACACTGAATTCTACGTATCAGAATCTATCAAAAAAGACAATAAAATCGACACCTAAAATTTAATGAATTTCGAAATTTTAAAGCCCTATCAGGGTGTGTTTAAGGGCTTATATCTCCGCCAATTCTTTAAATTGAGTGCTTTCTTTGGCCTCAATGAATTCTACACATCGAAATCTATCAGAAAAACCACTAAAATCTACACTTTAACTATTTTAGAAAATTGCTGTTTTTAGCACTTTTCTATAAGGGAGGGGGTCGTGACGAAAATCGAAAAAATCGACACCAGCAATTATCACGATATTGTTGATTTTTAGGCATTATAAGGGGTGTTTTTAAGGGTTCATTTCTCTTCCAATCCCTTAAATAAAGAGCGTTCATTGTCAACACTGAATTCTACGTATCAGAATCTATCAAAAAAGACAATAAAATCGACACCTAAAAATTTCTGAATTTCGAAATTTTAAAGCCCTATCAGGGTGTGTTTAAGGGCTTATATCTCCGCCAATTCTTTAAATTGAGTGCTTTCTTTGGCCTCAATGAATTCTACACATCGAAATCTATCAGAAAAACCACTAAAATCTACACTTTAACTATTTTAGAAAATTGCTGTTTTTAGCACTTTTCTATAAGGGAGGGGGTCGTGACGAAAATCGAAAAAATCGACACCAGCAATTATCACGATATTGTTGATTTTTAGGCATTATAAGGGGTGTTTTAAGGGTTCATTTCTCTTCCAATCCCTTAAATAAAGAGCGTTCATTGTCAACACTGAATTCTACGTATCAGAATCTATCAAAAAAGACAATAAAATCGACACCTAAAATTTTCTGAATTTCGAAATTTTAAAGCCCTATCAGGGTGTGTTTAAGGGCTTATATCTCGCCAATTCTTTAAATTGAGTGCTTTCTTTGGCCTCAATGAATTCTACACATCGAAATCTATCAGAAAAACCACTAAAATCTACACTTTAACTATTTTAGAAAATTGCTGTTTTTTAGCACTTTTCTATAAGGGAGGGGGTCGTGACGAAAATCGAAAAAATCGACACCAGCAATTATCACGATATTGTTGATTTTTAGGCATTATAAGGGGTGTTTTCAGGGTTCATTTCTCTTCCAATCCCTTAAATAAAGAGCGTTCATTGTCAACACTGAATTCTACGTATCAGAATCTATCAAAAAAGACAATAAAATCGACACCTAAAATTTTTGAATTTCGAAATTTTAAAGCCCTATCAGGGTGTGTTTAAGGGCTTATATCTCCGCCAATTCTTTAAATTGAGTGCTTTCTTTGGCCTCAATGAATTCTACACATCGAAATCTATCAGAAAAACCACTAAAATCTACACTTTAACTATTTTAGAAAATTGCTGTTTTTTGCACTTTTCTATAAGGGAGGGGGTCGTGACGAAAATCGAAAAAATCGACACCAGCAATTATCACGATATTGTTGATTTTTAGGCATTATAAGGGGTGTTTTAAGGGTTCATTTCTCTTCCAATCCCTTAAATAAAGAGCGTTCATTGTCAACACTGAATTCTACGTATCAGAATCTATCAAAAAAGACAATAAAATCGACACCTAAAATTTTCTGAATTTCGAAATTTTAAAGCCCTATCAGGGTGTGTTTAAGGGCTTATATCTCCGCCAATTCTTTAAATTGAGTGCTTTCTTTGGTGAATTCTATAAATCCAGAAAAACCACTAACACTTTAACTATTTTAGAAAATTTGTTTTTTCACTTTTCTATAAGGGAGGGGGTCGTGACGAAAATCGAAAAAATCGACACCAGCAATTATCACGATATTGTTGATTTTTAGGCATTATAAGGGGTGTTTTAAGGGTTCATTTCTCTTCCAATCCCTTAAATAAAGAGCGTTCATTGTCAACACTGAATTCTACGTATCAGAATCTATCAAAAAAGACAATAAAATCGACACCTAAAATTTTCTGAATTTCGAAATTTTAAAGCCCTATCAGGGTGTGTTTAAGGGCTTATATCTCCGCCAATTCTTTAAATTGAGTGCTTTCTTTGGCCTCAATGAATTCTACACATCGAAATCTATCAGAAAAACCACTAAAATCTACACTTTAACTATTTTAGAAAATTGCTGTTTTTTAGCACTTTTCTATAAGGGAGGGGGTCGTGACGAAAATCGAAAAAATCGACACCAGCAATTATCACGATATTGTTGATTTTTAGGCATTATAAGGGTGTTTTAAGGGTTCATTTCTCTTCCAATCCCTTAAATAAAGAGCGTTCATTGTCAACACTGAATTCTACGTATCAGAATCTATCAAAAAAGACAATAAAATCGACACCTAAAATTTTTGAATTTCGAAATTTTAAAGCCCTATCAGGGTGTGTTTAAGGGCTTATATCTCCGCCAATTCTTTAAATTGAGTGCTTTCTTTGGCCTCAATGAATTCTACATCGAAATCTATCAGAAAAACCACTAAAATCTACACTTTAACTATTTTAGAAAATTGCTGTTTTTTAGCACTTTTCTATAAGGGAGGGGTCGTGACGAAAATCGAAAAAATCGACACCAGCAATTATCACGATATTGTTGATTTTTAGGCATTATAAGGGGTGTTTTAAGGGTTCATTTCTCTTCCAATCCCTTAAATAAAGAGCGTTCATTGTCAACACTGAATTCTACGTATCAGAATCTATCAAAAAAGACAATAAAATCGACACCTAAAATTTTCTGAATTTCGAAATTTTAAAGCCTATCAGGGTGTGTTTAAGGGCTTATATCTCCGCCAATTCTTTAAATTGAGTGCTTTCTTTGGCCTCAATGAATTCTACATCGAAATCTATCAGAAAAACCACTAAAATCTACACTTTAACTATTTTAGAAAATTGCTGTTTTTTAGCACTTTTCTATAAGGGAGGGGGTCGTGACGAAAATCGAAAAAATCGACACCAGCAATTATCACGATATTGTTGATTTTTAGGCATTATAAGGGGTGTTTTAAGGGTTCATTTCTCTTCCAATCCCTTAAATAAAGAGCGTTCATTGTCAACACTGAATTCTACGTATCAGAATCTATCAAAAAAGACAATAAAATCGACACCTAAAATTTTGAATTTCGAAATTTTAAAGCCCTATCAGGGTGTGTTTAAGGGCTTATATCTCCGCCAATTCTTTAAATTGAGTGCTTTCTTTGGCCTCAATGAATTCTACACATCGAAATCTATCAGAAAAACCACTAAAATCTACACTTTAACTATTTTAGAAAATTGCTGTTTTTAGCACTTTTCTATAAGGGAGGGGGTCGTGACGAAAATCGAAAAAATCGACACCAGCAATTATCACGATATTGTTGATTTTTAGGCATTATAAGGGGTGTTTTAAGGGTTCATTTCTCTTCCAATCCCTTAAATAAAGAGCGTTCATTGTCAACACTGAATTCTACGTATCAAATCTATCAAAAAAGACAATAAAATCGACACCTAAAATTTTCTGAATTTCGAAATTTTAAAGCCCTATCAGGGTGTGTTTAAGGGCTTATATCTCCGCCAATTCTTTAAATTGAGTGCTTTCTTTGGCCTCAATGAATTCTACATCGAAATCTATCAGAAAAACCACTAAAATCTACACTTTAACTATTTTAGAAAATTGCTGTTTTTAGCACTTTTCTATAAGGGAGGGGGTCGTGACGAAAATCGAAAAAATCGACACCAGCAATTATCACGATATTGTTGATTTTTAGGCATTATAAGGGGTGTTTTAAGGGTTCATTTCTCTTCCAATCCCTTAAATAAAGAGCGTTCATTGTCAACACTGAATTCTACGTATCAAATCTATCAAAAAAGACAATAAAATCGACACCTAAAATTTTTGAATTTCGAAATTTTAAAGCCCTATCAGGGTGTGTTTAAGGGCTTATATCTCCAATTCTTTAAATTGAGTGCTTTCTTTGGCCTCAATGAATTCTACACATCGAAATCTATCAGAAAAACCACTAAAATCTACACTTTAACTATTTTAGAAAATTGCTGTTTTTAGCACTTTTCTATAAGGGAGGGGGTCGTGACGAAAATCGAAAAAATCGACACCAGCAATTATCACGATATTGTTGATTTTTAGGCATTATAAGGGGTGTTTTAAGGGTTCATTTCTCTTCCAATCCCTTAAATAAAGAGCGTTCATTGTCAACACTGAATTCTACGTATCAGAATCTATCAAAAAAGACAATAAAATCGACACCTAAAATTTTCTGAATTTCGAAATTTTAAAGCCCTATCAGGGTGTGTTTAAGGGCTTATATCTCCGCCAATTCTTTAAATTGAGTGCTTTCTTTGGCCTCAATGAATTCTACACATCGAAATCTATCAGAAAAACCACTAAAATCTACACTTTAACTATTTTAGAAAATTGCTGTTTTTTAGCACTTTTCTATAAGGGAGGGGGTCGTGACGAAAATCGAAAAAATCGACACCAGCAATTATCACGATATTGTTGATTTTTAGGCATTATAAGGGGTGTTTTAAGGGTTCATTTCTCTTCCAATCCCTTAAATAAAGAGCGTTCATTGTCAACACTGAATTCTACGTATCGAATCTATCAAAAAAGACAATAAAATCGACACCTAAAATTTTTGAATTTCGAAATTTTAAAGCCCTATCAGGGTGTGTTTAAGGGCTTATATCTCCGCCAATTCTTTAAATTGAGTGCTTTCTTTGGCCTCTCTATCAAGAAAAAAAAAAATCGACACCAGCAATTATCACGATATTGTTGATTTTTAGGCATTATAAGGGGTGTTTTAAGGGTTCATTTCTCTTCCAATCCCTTAAATAAAGAGCGTTCATTGTCAACACTGAATTCTACGTATCAGAATCTATCAAAAAAGACAATAAAATCGACACCTAAAATTTGACTGAATTTCGAAATTTTAAAGCCCTATCAGGGTGTGTTTAAGGGCTTATATCTCCGCCAATTCTTTAAATTGAGTGCTTTCTTTGGCCTCAATGAATTCTACACATCGAAATCTATCAGAAAAACCACTAAAATCTACACTTTAACTATTTTAGAAAATTGCTGTTTTTAGCACTTTTCTATAAGGGAGGGGGTCGTGACGAAAATCGAAAAAATCGACACCAGCAATTATCACGATATTGTTGATTTTTAGGCATTATAAGGGGTGTTTTAAGGGTTCATTTCTCTTCCAATCCCTTAAATAAAGAGCGTTCATTGTCAACACTGAATTCTACGTATCAGAATCTATCAAAAAAGACAATAAAATCGACACCTAAAATTTTCTGAATTTCGAAATTTTAAAGCCCTATCAGGGTGTGTTTAAGGGCTTATATCTCCAATTCTTTAAATTGAGTGCTTTCTTTGGCCTCAATGAATTCTACACATCGAAATCTATCAGAAAAACCACTAAAATCTACACTTTAACTATTTTAGAAAATTGCTGTTTTTAGCACTTTTCTATAAGGGAGGGGGTCGTGACGAAAATCGAAAAAATCGACACCAGCAATTATCACGATATTGTTGATTTTTAGGCATTATAAGGGGTGTTTTAAGGGTTCATTTCTCTTCCAATCCCTTAAATAAAGAGCGTTCATTGTCAACACTGAATTCTACGTATCAGAATCTATCAAAAAAGACAATAAAATCGACACCTAAAATTTTCTGAATTTCGAAATTTTAAAGCCCTATCAGGGTGTGTTTAAGGGCTTATATCTCCGCCAATTCTTTAAATTGAGTGCTTTCTTTGGCCTCAATGAATTCTACACATCGAAATCTATCAGAAAAACCACTAAAATCTACACTTTAACTATTTTAGAAAATTGCTGTTTTTAGCACTTTTCTATAAGGGAGGGGGTCGTGACGAAAATCGAAAAAATCGACACCAGCAATTATCACGATATTGTTGATTTTTAGGCATTATAAGGGGTGTTTTAAGGGTTCATTTCTCTTCCAATCCCTTAAATAAAGAGCGTTCATTGTCAACACTGAATTCTACGTATCAAATCTATCAAAAAAGACAATAAAATCGACACCTAAAATTTTCTGAATTTCGAAATTTTAAAGCCCTATCAGGGTGTGTTTAAGGGCTTATATCTCCGCCAATTCTTTAAATTGAGTGCTTTCTTTGGCCTCAATGAATTCTACACATCGAAATCTATCAGAAAAACCACTAAAATCTACACTTTAACTATTTTAGAAAATTGCTGTTTTTAGCACTTTTCTATAAGGGAGGGGTCGTGACGAAAATCGAAAAAATCGACACCAGCAATTATCACGATATTGTTGATTTTTAGGCATTATAAGGGGTGTTTTAAGGGTTCATTTCTCTTCCAATCCCTTAAATAAAGAGCGTTCATTGTCAACACTGAATTCTACGTATCGAAATCTATCAAAAAAGACAATAAAATCGACACCTAAAATTTTACTGAATTTCGAAATTTTAAAGCCCTATCAGGGTGTGTTTAAGGGCTTATATCTCCGCCAATTCTTTAAATTGAGTGCTTTCTTTGGCCTCAATGAATTCTACACATCGAAATCTATCAAAAACCACTAAAATCTACACTTTAACTATTTTAGAAAATTGCTTTTTAGCACTTTTCTATAAGGGAGGGGGTCGTGACGAAAATCGAAAAAATCGACACCAGCAATTATCACGATATTGTTGATTTTTAGGCATTATAAGGGTGTTTTAGGGTTCATTTCTCTTCCAATCCCTTAAATAAAGAGCGTTCATTGTCAACACTGAATTCTACGTATCAAATCTATCAAAAAAGACAATAAAATCGACACCTAAAATTTTCTGAATTTCGAAATTTTAAAGCCCTATCAGGGTGTGTTTAAGGGCTTATATCTCCGCCAATTCTTTAAATTGAGTGCTTTCTTTGGCCTCAATGAATTCTACACATCGAAATCTATCAGAAAAACCACTAAAATCTACACTTTAACTATTTTAGAAAATTGCTGTTTTTAGCACTTTTCTATAAGGGAGGGGGTCGTGACGAAAATCGAAAAAATCGACACCAGCAATTATCACGATATTGTTGATTTTTAGGCATTATAAGGGGTGTTTTAAGGGTTCATTTCTCTTCCAATCCCTTAAATAAAGAGCGTTCATTGTCAACACTGAATTCTACGTATCAAATCTATCAAAAAAGACAATAAAATCGACACCTAAAATTTCTGAATTTCGAAATTTTAAAGCCCTATCAGGGTGTGTTTAAGGGCTTATATCTCCGCCAATTCTTTAAATTGAGTGCTTTCTTTGGCCTCAATGAATTCTACACATCGAAATCTATCAGAAAAACCACTAAAATCTACACTTTAACTATTTTAGAAAATTGCTGTTTTTAGCACTTTTCTATAAGGGGGGGTCGTGACGAAAATCGAAAAAATCGACACCAGCAATTATCACGATATTGTTGATTTTTAGGCATTATAAGGGTGTTTTAAGGGTTCATTTCTCTTCCAATCCCTTAAATAAAGAGCGTTCATTGTCAACACTGAATTCTACGTATCAGAATCTATCAAAAAAGACAATAAAATCGACACCTAAAATTTTCTGAATTTCGAAATTTTAAAGCCCTATCAGGGTGTGTTTAAGGGCTTATATCTCCGCCAATTCTTTAAATTGAGTGCTTTCTTTGGCCTCAATGAATTCTACACATCGAAATCTATCAGAAAAACCACTAAAATCTACACTTTAACTATTTTAGAAAATTGCTGTTTTTTGCACTTTTCTATAAGGGAGGGGGTCGTGACGAAAATCGAAAAAATCGAAACCAGCAATTATTACGATATTGTTGATTTTTTGGCATTATAAGTGGTGTTTTAAGGGATCATTTCTCTTCCAATCCCTAAAAAAAAGAGCGTTCATTGTCAACACTGAATTCTACGTATCGAAATCTATAAAAAAATTCAATAGAATCGACACCTAAAATTGGAATGAATTTCGAAATTTTAAAGCCCTATCAGGGTGTGTTTAAGGGCTCATATCTCCGCCAATTCTTTAAATTAAATGCTTTCTTTGGCCTCAATGAATTCTACACATCGAAATCTGTCAGAAAACCACTAAAATCCACACTTTAACTATTTTAGAAAATTGCTGTTTTTTGCACTTTTCTATAAGGGAGGGGGTCGTGACGAAAATCGAAAAAATCGACACCAGCAATTATCACGATATTGTTGATTTTTAGGCATTATAAGGGTGTTTTAAGGGTTCATTTCTCTTCCAATCCCTTAAATAAAGAGCGTTCATTGTCAACACTGAATTCTACGTATCAGAATCTATCAAAAAAGACAATAAAATCGACACCTAAAATTTTCTGAATTTCGAAATTTTAAAGCCCTATCAGGGTGTGTTTAAGGGCATATCTCCGCCAATTCTTTAAATTGAGTGCTTTCTTTGGCCTCAATGAATTCTACATCGAAATCTATCAGAAAAACCACTAAAATCTACACTTTAACTATTTTAGAAAATTGCTGTTTTTTGCACTTTTCTATAAGGGAGGGGGTCGTGACGAAAATCGAAAAAATCGACACCAGCAATTATCACGATATTGTTGATTTTTAGGCATTATAAGGGGTGTTTTAAGGGTTCATTTCTCTTCCAATCCCTTAAATAAAGAGCGTTCATTGTCAACACTGAATTCTACGTATCGAAATCAAAAAAGACAATAAAATCGACACCTAAAATTTTGAATTTCGAAATTTTAAAGCCCTATCAGGGTGTGTTTAAGGGCTCATATCTCCGCCAATTCTTTAAATTAAGTGCTTTCTTTGGCCTCAATGAATTCTACACATCGAAATCTATCAGAAAAACCACTAAAATCTACACTTTAACTATTTTAGAAAATTGCTGTTTTTTAGCACTTTTCTATAAGGGAGGGGGTCGTGACGAAAATCGAAAAAATCGACACCAGCAATTATCACGATATTGTTGATTTTTAGGCATTATAAGGGGTGTTTTAAGGGTTCATTTCTCTTCCAATCCCTTAAATAAAGAGCGTTCATTGTCAACACTGAATTCTACGTATCAGAATCTATCAAAAAAGACAATAAAATCGACACCTAAAATTTTCTGAATTTCGAAATTTTAAAGCCCTATCAGGGTGTGTTTAAGGGCTTATATCTCGCCAATTCTTTAAATTGAGTGCTTTCTTTGGCCTCAATGAATTCTACACATCGAAATCTATCAGAAAAACCACTAAAATCTACACTTTAACTATTTTAGAAAATTGCTGTTTTTTAGCACTTTTCTATAAGGGGGGGTCGTGACGAAAATCGAAAAAATCGACACCAGCAATTATCACGATATTGTTGATTTTTAGGCATTATAAGGGTGTTTTAGGGTTCATTTCTCTTCCAATCCCTTAAATAAAGAGCGTTCATTGTCAACACTGAATTCTACGTATCAAATCTATCAAAAAAGACAATAAAATCGACACCTAAAATTTTGAATTTCGAAATTTTAAAGCCCTATCAGGGTGTGTTTAAGGGCTTATATCTCCGCCAATTCTTTAAATTGAGTGCTTTCTTTGGCCTCAATGAATTCTACACATCGAAATCTATCAGAAAAACCACTAAAATCTACACTTTAACTATTTTAGAAAATTGCTGTTTTTTAGCACTTTTCTATAAGGAGGGGGTCGTGACGAAAATCGAAAAAATCGACACCAGCAATTATCACGATATTGTTGATTTTTAGGCATTATAAGGGGTGTTTTAAGGGTTCATTTCTCTTCCAATCCCTTAAATAAAGAGCGTTCATTGTCAACACTGAATTCTACGTATCAAATCTATCAAAAAAGACAATAAAATCGACACCTAAAATTTTCTGAATTTCGAAATTTTAAAGCCCTATCAGGGTGTGTTTAAGGGCTATATCTCCGCCAATTCTTTAAATTGAGTGCTTTCTTTGGCCTCAATGAATTCTACACATCGAAATCTATCAGAAAAACCACTAAAATCTACACTTTAACTATTTTAGAAAATTGCTGTTTTTTTCACTTTTCTATAAGGGAGGGGGTCGTGACGAAAATCGAAAAAATCGACACCAGCAATTATCACGATATTGTTGATTTTAGGCATTATAAGGGGTTTTTAAGGGTTCATTTCTCTTCCAATCCCTTAAATAAAGAGCGTTCATTGTCAACACTGAATTCTACGTATCAAATCAAAAAAGACAATAAAATCGACACCTAAAATTTTCTGAATTTCGAAATTTTAAAGCCCTATCAGGGTGTGTTTAAGGGCTTATATCTCCGCCAATTCTTTAAATTGAGTGCTTTCTTTGGCCTCAATGAATTCTACACATCGAAATCTATCAGAAAAACCACTAAAATCTACACTTTAACTATTTTAGAAAATTGTGTTTTTAGCACTTTTCTATAAGGGAGGGGTCGTGACGAAAATCGAAAAAATCGACACCAGCAATTATCACGATATTGTTGATTTTAGGCATTATAAGGGTGTTTTAAGGGTTCATTTCTCTTCCAATCCCTTAAATAAAGAGCGTTCATTGTCAACACTGAATTCTACGTATCAAATCTATCAAAAAAACAATAAAATCGACACCTAAAATTTTGAATTTCGAAATTTTAAAGCCCTATCAGGGGTGTTTAAGGGCTCATATCTCCGCCAATTCTTTAAATTGAGTGCTTTCTTTGGCCTCAATGAATTCTACACATCGAAATCTATCAGAAAAAACCACTAAAATCTACACTTTAACTATTTTAGAAAATTGCTGTTTTTTCACTTTCTATAAGGGAGGGTCGTGAAAAAATCGAAAAAATCGACACCAGCAATTATCACGATATTGTTGATTTTTAGGCATTATAAGGGGTGTTTTAAGGGTTCATTTCTCTTCCAATCCTTAAATAAAGAGCGTTCATTGTCAAACTGAATTCTACGTATCGAAATCTATCAAAAAAGACAATAAAATCGACACCTAAAATTTTTGAATTTCGAAATTTTTAAGGGCTCATATCCACCAATTCTTTGAATTGAGTGCTTTCTTTGGCCTCAATGAATTCTATGTATCGAAATCTATCAGAAAAACCACTAAAGTCTACACTTTAACTATTTTTAGTTTTAAAGGTCTATCAGGTGGTGTTTAAGGGCTCATATCTCCACCAATTCTTTAAATTGAGTGCTTTCTTTGGCCTCAATGAATTCTACACATCGAAATCTATCAGAAAAACCACTAAAGTCTACACTTTAACTATTTTCAAAAATTGCTGTTTTTTGCACTTTACTATAAGGGAGGGACTCGTGACGAAAATCGAAAAAATCGACACCTGCAATTATCACGATATTGTTGATTTTGAGGCCTTGTAAGGGTTGTTTTAAGGGTTCATTTCTCTTCCAATCCCTTTAAATAAAGCGTTCATTGTCAACACTGAATTCTACGTATCGAAATCTATCAAAAAAAAAAAGACAATAAAATTGACACCTAAAATTTTACTGAATTTCGAAATTTTAAAGCGCTATCAGAGTGTGTTTAAGGGCTCATATCTCCGCCAATTCTTTGAATTGAGTGCTTTCTTTGGCCTCATTGAGTTCTAGCCACTAAAATCTACACTTAACTATTTTAGCAAATTGCTGGGTTTTTTTTCGAAAATTGCAGTTTTTACTATTAGGAGGGGGTTGTGACGAAAATTGAAAAATCGACACCTGCAATTCACATGAAATTGTTGATTTTATCGTTATTCATCAGAACAGCCAAGAAAATCGATACCTAAAATTTTCATAAATTTTGAGATTTTAAAGCACTCTCAGGGGATTTTTGGGTCTCATCTCTCATCTATTTTTTCGAATTGAAAGCTTTCTTAGGCATCAGTATCTCTACTCATCGAAATTCATCAGAAAATCCACAAAAATCTATACTTTAATTATTTTTGAAAATTGTTTTTTTTTTCAATTTACTATGAGGGAGTGTGTAATGAAAATTTTCAGCTTGATTAATTTAAACAAACATTGAACAATATATTTGACTATGTGTTTATATTACAAGAAACATTACAGACATTGACTTATACATATTACAGAGGAAACCTATAGGCTAGGATCACCTACTAATTCTGTAAACAATATATTCTGACTATTAGTTAATATTACTAGAAACACTATCGACATGAACTTGTGTATATTACAGAGGAAACCTATAGTCTAGGAATATGAACATCAGTACAACTGAACCCTCAGAATGGCGTTGTGGATTCTAAGAGATTGCTGTGTCAATTTTTGTGCAGGTGAAGTCTATACAAATGTGAGAGTTGTGTGAAAAATCTACTAATGGACAAAACAGAGGACCGAGTTGCAAAATGAATGGTATAACATCCAACGAGATCCGTGTGGACCTGGAAGAGATATTTACTGAGGGACCATGCGCTGCAGAATTCAAGCAGTGCAGGGACAGCACAGAATATTACTCTCGGTCAGCCCCCTCCCCTCACCAAAAAAAAAAGCTCAACCCCCTGATAAACAAGTTGACGTCATTCTGTTACATAATTCTTAGTACCCTAACGCATATGTTCATTTAGTGTAGAAACCAAAATGGCTGAATGAGTTACAGCCAGCGGCCTTAGAGGATTGAATGACACGGGTTGACTCTTTTCCGGTGGATACCGTGAGAATCGGTGGAAAATGAGAAAGAAGTTTTCTTCCGGTTTAGATTAGAAAGAGTTTTTAGTCAGTATCGGCCAAGTCAAGAAGGGAGCAAGTCATCTTTCTGTCCCGGAGATAGCTAAGTTCATAGGCATTATTTTGGTTCGGTCTACACCGTTTTAATTGAGATATTGGGAATGAGAAAACTGTATGAAAAATGGGTTCTAAGAATGCTGACGCAAAATTTATAGGACCATATGACCTTAAGGTACCCCCTTTTAATCTCGATTAAGAAAAGACATGTTTTTCATTTACACCGTCAATATCCGGTTGTTTTAACATACAATTTTTAGATTTTTTTTTAATTATAAAACTAACCCCTAACCCTAACCCTAACCCGTCAATATCCAGTTGTTTGTTAAAATCTCAGTCTAGCCCTAAGAATTTCCACGGCTAATTAGTAACTCAAGATGAAACCTGGGTTTACCACTTCAAAACTGAATGAAACTACTAACTTTCAGAACATAGCCATGTGTGGGTATATATACCCAACATATGGCTATGTTCTGGGAGTTAATACAGGGTCTGTATTTGGTTATTGGTAATTGGACGCTAGTTATAGCCTTCCTGTGAAGGTGAGTAAGATATGTTGATTCTACACATGTGAATTGATAAATATTTGTAGTTGACACTCAGCCACCGTCTTCTAGCATCTATATGATTAAAATGGAAGCGCGTGGTGCAATGGCTAATGTCATGGGAAATGGAGTCATTGCTCCGAGTTCAAATCCTGGACGTGGTAATTGTATTTCTCTTAGCGCTAATACCCTTGCGAAAGGTATGAATTCTACTCTCCATCCAGTTATGGGTAAATAGTAGGGCAGACTGGGCTCTTTAACCTTGGTTAGGCAACCGGTTTAGGAGAATGAAAACTCTGAAAACCTGTTGAAGTCCGTTTAAGAAATTGCCCTTGTGTCACATCGTGCTCGCGGGAAGGTGTTGGTACATATATATATGATAAAAATGGGTGGGTTCTTGCCATAAGAGCAATTTGACGAATTCGGTGGAGAAAATCATATTATAGTTAGGGCTTGACATGACCAGCCGATTGATAGGTTGAGGCTTCTCCGACCGACCGACCGACCGACCGACTAGCGCAACTAAGGTCTGAAATGGAGTATTGCATGTAATGGTACAACTTAGAATGGGGTCTTACCACTCTGCAGAGGTGGAGTCAGCCGACAGGCGATAAGTTTTTGAACGACCATCCTATTTTATACCAGTGTCATAACAAGTTAAACTCAAACCAGTTTTTATATAGCGATTTTACGTTTCATTAACCTTAGTTTCATACAAATATTAATACGAATCGAATAAGATTAACAAAAGAAAACACGGGAACATCAAAACAGGTTAATATTACACTTGTTACAACACCGATTTAATATATATATATATATATATATATATATATATATATATATATGTGTGTGTGTGTGTGTGTGTGTGTGTGTGTGTGAGGTATCCAAAACTTGGTAGTTAGGGATGATTCTATATGTGATATCTAAGACACACTGTATTAGTATGAGACTTGATTTTGGGGAGCTTTGTTAGAATCAACTTAGATTTATAAAGGCCCCAGTTTTGGTCGAAATAAATTTATTATGGAATAACGTGTTGAGTTTTTCCTTCCTTTCAAATATATATATATATATATATATATATATATATAAGTAAATTCGTCGGGGTGGCCTAAAGTCGGTATCAGCCAATCAGCGAGGGGGTCTATCCCCTTTTCACTAGCGCTAGACCAAGGTGATTGTTTAAGCATCTGAGGTGGAGCCACACATACCATCAGCTCCTTACTTTATCACACAGGTCCATGTGCTACTCATATGCTGAGTTGGCGAGGGCCGGTATCGAACTCGGAACTAGCCGAACATTATCATTATAGAGATTGTGCGTTTGACTGTCTGTAACCAAAAATATATTACTACTCAAGTCACAATCCCCTTAGTTATTTAGGTCACATTCTCCATGACTTTATTTTTATTTGAACCTCAATTATTAATCAAATCGTTTTACATCATTAATATTGACCGTATCTACATGATATTTTCCACGTACCCCACTTGTACGGGTCAGGCACAAGGCCCTATTAACGTGGGACCACCCACAAACCGAAGCTCATGGGTGGCAGGTGAAAAATTGCGTCGATCCCGTCGGCATTCCCCCTCAATGGGGGCGCCTCAGGAACTGAGCAATAAACCCAGCCCTGCCCCTTTAAATCGAGGGGGCAGGTGTTGCCTGGGGGGATGGCCCCCTGGGATCGACGCCGTTAATTATATCAATGGTCCAGAGGCCGAAGCCACTGTTGACCGTATCTACATACTAATAACAGGCAATTGTATTTATATATACAACAAAATAGCAGTTTACAGTGTGAACGGGAAGGTTGATTTGGTATTAAAAATTTGATTTTTATAAATATGTGCTTAGTATTATTGATTTTCTAATTGTTTGGTTTTATCTTAATGAATACGAGCAAAAATCTCGGGGATAAATCTTAAAAGAAATCCATTAACAAGAAACTGTCATTTTATTCTTTACTTCTTATTTTTACTAAATAAATAAATTGGGAATAAATTAGGAAAATTTAGCAATGAAAGACGGAGTGATGAAAGAATAAGTTTCAGTTGTTCTAATTTTTGATTATATTAACCACTGATTCAAATCTTTTTATCTTCATTCTTATTTAATTTTATTAGCTTTTCTAATTTAATATAATATTTTAATCCATCAAAACTTAAATAATTGCATCCGGAGGCTGTATATATTTGCTAGTATAAAGTAGCGTGGATTCGGAGTAAACGGCATCTGGTTACTGTCAGTTTCTCGCCTATACAAAGTGGTTTGAAAACCGCATAGACGAGAAACTGTCAGTAAACAGGCGCCATTGACTCCATGTCCGCGCTACCTTTACTTAAATATAAATGTTCTATCCATATTGAACACTGTTTACACATAAATATAGAACTCATATTACCTATATAATACTACGTGTAGAGTGGAGATGCGTCGTGTAATGGTTAGTCGTACGAAATGCACTCGTCGACGCAAGTTCAAATCTTGGACGAGGCTGTTTGCACTTTACATAGCGCTAATACCCTTGGGGAAGGTATGAGTCCACCTACTCTCCCTCAACAATGTTAAATAGTAGGAACAGACTGGGCACTTTGGCGTTGGTTAGGGATAGTGTCTGGAAAAGAAAACTCTGAATTCAAATCTATTAAACACCGCTTAAGAAATTGGCATTGTGTGAAATCCTACTCATGTGCAGGTGTTGGTGAATATGTATATAATCCTATATAAGTTAGGATAGCGTGAACATGGAGTCAATAGTTTCTGGTTTCTGACAGTTTCTCGTCCAAGTGATTTATATATATAAAGAGAGAACGAGGGAGGGAAGATAGATAGTTTGTGTTTTTTTTAAATTGTAAGAGTTTCACATATACTTCATATATGATATGACAATGTTATTGTTGTGGCTTGTTTAGGGGCCAGAATAAAGACACAAGAGGGGAAATGAGTTAAACAAATATATTAACAAAGAACAGTTGTACAAACATATACAAATGAGACAGTAACACGGAGGCTGTCTTATCGTCTATCCGCTGAAATATTAACTCTCGCTTAAGTGCAGAACCTGCTGCTATTTATAGTTGGAAGAGTTCATGCGTGCGTGGTAACTTACTATAACATTTATGAAAAATAAATGTACTGTTTTTTTTAAGCAGGGGAGAATAGTGAAATTAAGAGTTCAAATGAATTTGCAAACTATGTGATAGTTACAGAATACTGTGTGATGTATACGGAGAAGCATGTTTTAGTAAAAGAAAAATTGTTTACAAATGGGCTGAATATCGGTTAGCCACGATGAGTCTATGGAAGGGAAATACACAGACCCTCGGGTAGTTTTTACCTATGCGATTCTCAACCCAACTCGGTTTGATAATCACATTGGTAAAAATTACTCTTATATGTATATGATCCCTTACTAATATCGAGCACTCTTTAGTAATTGATATAGTAAACTATATATATATATAT
>CM042150.1:32506537-32521537 GCA_023376005.1 Doryteuthis pealeii | reverse complement strand
GCCGACAATTTTTGGGAGATCATGTGCTTAATTAAAGTCATACCTAATTTAAGAATTAATTAGATATAATTAAATGAATTAGGCTTACATATCGGTTTAAATGTAAGGAGAAAAAGTCAATCTCTGTATGGTTTGCAGCATAAATTAAACGCTGCAAATAGGCTGAAATGTACATACAGAGACTGAATTTTTCTTGATTTGTTTACGCCTTACATTTAAACCGATATGCACGCCTAATTCATTTAATTATAACTAATTAATTCTTAAATTAGGTATGACTTCAATTAAGCATATAATCTCCCAAATATATATATATATATATATTATATATATATGTATATATATATATATATATATCTTTGTATACTAAACATTACTGTAGTTTTTTCTATTATTGATATTTTGTTTTATTTCGTATTTAAAATAATAATAGATAGAATACATGTATGCATGGATAAGCACCTGGGCGAAACACGTGTCAGTAAAATAAAATAAATCCTATTTTATCCATTCAACATTCTCTTTCCTTTACTTTTCATTTCAACATACCGTCGGATTCGCTTCTTTTTTCAACTTACACACACACATATATATATATATATAGAGAGAGAGAGAGAGACAGACAGACAGACAGATACATATATCTTATTTTAATGGAGATTGTGTGTTTGTCTGTCTGTAACCGAAACTATATTACTATACAAGTCACAATTCCCTTTAGTTATTTACATCACATTCTCCATGATTTTATTTTTAATTTAAACTTCAATTATTAATAAAATTGTTTTACATAATTAAGACTGTTGACCATATCTACATGATATTTACCGCGTACCCCACTTGTACGGGTCAGGCACAAAGTCCCTATTAACGTGGGACCACCCACAAGCCGAAGCTCATGGAGTGGCAGGTGAAAAATTGCGTCGATCCCGTCGGCATTTCCCCTCAAGGGGGCGCCTCAGGCGCTGGGCAATAAACCTAGCCCTGCCCCTTTAAATCGAGGGGGCAGGTGTTGCCTGGGGGGATGGCCCCCTGGGATCGACGCCGTTAATTATATCAATGGTCCAGAGGCCGATGCCACTGTTGACCATATCTACATACTAATAACATGCAATTGTATTTATATATACAACAAAATAGTGGATTACAGTGTGAACGGGAAGGCTAATTTACATATTGATCTTAAAAATTTGATTTTAATAAATATATGCTTAGTATTATTGATTTCTAATTTTTTGGTTTTATCTTATTGAATATGAGCAAAAATCTCGTGGATAAATCTTAAAAGAAATCCATTAACAAGAAGAAATAACTGTAATTTTATTCGTTACTTCCTATTTTAACTAAAGAGTTAAATTAGAAACATTTACCACTGAAAGACGGGAGTAATGGAAAATGATGGAAGAGTTGGTTTCAAAGTTGTTCTATTTTTCAATCATACCCCCTCTGTTCCAAATGTTTTTATTTGCATTCTTATTCAGTTTTCATTGGCCTTTCTAATTTAATATGAATATTTCATTATATTAAAACTTAAATACTTGCACCCGGAGGGTGCATATATTTGCTAGTATATATATATATATATATATATATATATATATATATAATATATATATATATGGGGAGGGGCGATATGGACAATGTTCTTACGAATATATATAATCCTTGGAGAGACACAGAAAACAACAAATCAAAAGGTGTTTACGAAGGAACGAAAAACAAATGCGTCGATCGCTACCCCCACCCCTAACACAAGATACACATATATATAAATAAATATATATATGTATATATATATACATACACATAGATTTCAGTCCCTCCAATTCCCAAACCCCCACCATACCCAAACATTTTTTGTGCGATACTAGCGTGTCAGTAAGAACCACACCCAGCATGAGCGAGGGAGAGAAAGAGTGAACTCTAGGGGTAGCGAATGAGCAAAAAAAAAGCAAGAATCAGAAGAGAGTGTATGGGGGGGAGGTTAGAGATGATGATGAGGAAGAAGAAGAAGAAGAAGAAGAAGAAAGAAGAAGAAGAAGAAGAAGAAAGAAGAAGAAGAGAAGAAGTGATAGCTAGTAAGTGGGGGATGGGAGAATGAGAAAGTTTTTTATTGGGCGGACTCGCCCGGTCGATGGAATTGCGATGGGTCAACGGCCACCAAAAGTTCAACAATTAACTTCTACAAACAATCTTTTCTGTGTCTGTCTGCCCTGCCTCTTACGCCCCACAACAACATACACAACAACAACCACCTACCCTACCCCATCACAACCCCTCCACCATTTGCAAAAGAAACAACAAAAAACATGAAAAACAAACAAAATCTTTACAACTTTCGTTAAAGATTCGGGCGAAGGCAATGTCATTACATAGATTCAACCGATAAATATGTGACTATATATATTAGCTCAATCGGTAGAGTGTTCGCCTATGAACCACAAGGTTCCGTGTTCGATACAGGCCCTCGCCAACTCAGTGTATTTGTTATGATTTTATGGGCCATCCTTTAGGCTTCAAGCGGAAATCCTTGTTAAAGATTCATTTAGTTGTTCCTTGGTGCTCCTCGGTATTGCAAGTCCTTCTTCAATGATAGCAAATGGACGGCTCTCAGTATCAGTGATTAAGTAGTCAACCAGCCACGCATTCGGGCTGTTGATTGGTTGAGGTTTAAACCACGGGACCTCGCTTAATCTATAGATATAAGTGGTGTATTGTAGCACACCTTATATACAGAATAATTCAACAGTATTAAATAGAAAAAAATCATTTTTTTTAAATTGAGTTTGAAGAAAAATTTGAATACCATCAAGAATGAATAAAACTAAACATCTTCGGCAAAAACTAAGTCAATAAGGGTTGATATGCCGTAAAATCTAACCAACCAAACCAACATCACCATTCTGTGAATGACTTGAAACAATGAAAGTTAACATTGTTTAGATTCTATGAAAACAAATTGGACCATTCTTGAAATGGTTGGAGTCACATCTCGAAAGAGACGATTCCAAATACAAATAATGAAGTAATTCCTACGATTTTTTTTGTAAATATGAAAACCGTTTTACATATTCATACATTCATTTTAAAGTCATCATTTTTCTAACCAAGCATTCAGAGATAGGTTTAAAAGACAACTTACTTATTTTGTTTGTTTGTTTGTTTTTTGTTTTTTGGTTTTTTTTGGGTTTTTTGTGTTTTGTTTTGTTTTTGTTGTTGTCTTTTCGTTGCAGTGCTCAACATCAAAAGATAGAGCCATGAATATGTGTTAGTATATGTTAAAATATGGTTTTAAATTCTCAATCATATATATATATATATATATATAGTCATCCACAGACGTGTTTTGACTTATCAAGTCTTTCAGTGTGGCTAAACATTTTGTGAGCTATCTACAGCCGGGATAGAACTCCGATCGATTCAGCATCATTCGAACAGCTTAACCGCTTGGTTATCTCACCCACGAAGTGGATTTTAACTGTTTTAATACACACATCTGTATGTATGTAAAGGCCGCCATAGAGTGCTCCATCCCTTTTAAGGAGAGCGTTGCGTTTATTTGTAGATAAAATGGATGCTATATTTGTAAATGGATAATGCTCAATACCATTAATAGAACATTTGTATTTCAGTTGAGGTAGTGTGAACCTGAAGTCAACACATGGTTACTTACAGTTTCTTGCCTGAAGATCTCCTAGGCGAGAAACTGTCAATAACCACGTGTTGACTCCATGTTCACGCTGCCTTAACGTCTCACTGTTTCATTTTTTTTCCGTCTCATTGACTTTTTTCAAATTTCTTTTCGAGTTTGTTAAAAACGCCCCTCACGGTGCATGCACTCTCGCAAAAAAATTGATGGGTCATTTGGGTGTTCACACTTAAATTTGATTGCTTTACTTGTGAATGTGCATGTTCTAACTCCATGTATTTTATGCTTCGATCGTCAGGGTTTTGTATGCGTATATATATATATTTACCAACCACTCCGCACGAGCAGGATATGACACAAGGTCAATTTCTTAAGCGGAGTTTAACAGGTTTGAATTCAGAGTTTTCCTTCTCCTAGTCCGGTTGCCTAACCAAGGTTAAACAGTCCAGTCTGTCCTGCTATTTATCCATAGCTGGAGGGAGAGTAGGATTCATACCTTTCCCTAAGGTTTTAGAGCTAAGTGAAATGCAATTACCACATCCAGGATTTGTATGCGTATATATGGGTAAATAAATGTTTAACGGTAGTTGTTGTTTTTTTTATATAAGTTTAAAATTATTTGCATGTTTTCATTTAAATATAATTTCATTTCTTTTGTTTAATAGTTTCTTACGGGTTTTTTTCATCCAGACAAAGATGGCATTTATTTTTAATTATGTCTGTGTTGATTTTTTTAATTATTTGTCATTTTATTTGTAGGTTTTAATTTTTTTTTTAGTTTACAGAAATGTTTAGAAAGTCGGGGGGGGGGTAAATTTTTCGTTAGTAAAAAATCAAATTTACAGGCTTAGAACTTTTTGAACTAACCGACGTTGCCCGGGATGTAAAAATTAGAATAAAATTCTTATCTATATTCATATATTATCAATATAGATTATTTTGACGTTTATCCTTTATATACTCTTGTGTTTAAGTTGTTTATTCTTATCATTATTCTTGTTAGTATTGTTTTTATTTGTCTTTTATTTGATTTTTATTGTTTTATCCCTTATTATTTCTATTTTTTTTAAATTGACTTTTTAATATATCATTGACTTAAGCACTTATACACTTTGGGTGTTTGACCATTATTGCCTTCGCTGTATCCTCCGTGTTCGACAGCGGCAATTCACCTCTAACACCACTGTTCAGGCAAGATGCAGAATCTCCTCCTCCCAGCAGTAATTTTTTACCATCTCATTCCAAACTATAAAAATCTAGTTATTTTCTACCAACTCGTTCAAAACACATAAAATCTATTAATTTTCTACCATCTCATTCAAAACACTTAAAATCTATTAATTTTCTCCCATCTCATTCAAAACCCTTAAAATTTATCAATTTTCTATCATCTCATTCAAAACCATTAAAATCTAATAATTTTCTACCATCTCATTCAAAACCATTAAAATCTAATAATTTTCTACCATCTCATTCAAAACCATTAAAATCTAATAATTTTCTACCATCTCATTCAAAACCATTAAAATCAAGTAATTTTCTACCATCTCATTCAAAAACATTAAAAGCTAGTAATTTTCAACCATATCCTTCAAAACCATTAAAATCTAGTAATTTTCTACCACTTCAGTCTGAAACTCAACCTAATCTCAGAAATAACAAAAGACTCATGACTTTTTCAGACTCACTCTCAGTTTTACTATCTATAAAAATGTAAAAAAAAAAATATAACCTTTTCATCAATTAAATACTAACCAGACCGAATACCGTGTATAACTAATAGAAATCTATCTGTGTTGGATCACATTTGATCAAGAGAAAATGATAATGTTTACTCAACAGCTAAATTAATTCGTGAAATGGCCTCGCCAGATTCAGAAAGCTGTATACAGACTTAAAACTCAAAATCAATATGTTTTTCTATAAAAAAACGGCAACAAAATTGAAATAACAATCTACATAACAGAGTCATCTCAATAAAAGGGGTGAATGGAAACCAATCTTCAGAAAATCTAGATAGTAACAAGATAGTAACAATATATGAGTTAAGGTAGCGTGGACATGGAGTCAACACTTGGTTACTGTCAGTTTCTCGCCTATGCGAACTTCAGACTATTATTATTATTATTATTATTATTATTATTATTATTGCTCTTATTTGTTGTTATCATTGTTGTCGTTGTTTAATTTTGCGAGACGTCTTCGTTAACTTGGTCGTGCTCTTCGTCGACAACCTGGTGACATCGTCGACCCAGTACCATCTTAGAACTGGAAGAAATTCCTATGAGGTCAACTGAAAACAAGGTTCAAAACAGTCAAGCAAGTTGCCGGGCTGATTCTGGGCCAAAGCCTTTATGGAGTTCGGCGATGGAACCCTGAAAAAACAGAGCCCAAATTATTTATTCATTTTCCCATTAAACTAACCCTAAACCCCAACCCCAACCCTAACCCTAACCATATTTTTTTTCAATTGACACCGCTTCGGCTACGGACTTCAATCGTAGCTGGTGGGTTTTTTTTTTCAGCAGCCACCGGCTAGCGGTTTTTGAGGCAGGAGGCTGGGAGGGAACTCCGTGAATATACCTTGAAAAAATTTAAACCCTCCTCTCGAACAAAAATAGAGTGTGGATTTTATGGATAACTTAGATCCTCGCTGGTCTCCACCAATTTTCCTTTATAAAAGGACGTTTGCTCAGTCTTTGTACATACATACAGACAAACAGACAGCGTATGATTAGCAGAGGGATCGGTGTGGTAAAGTGAGGAGCTGATGGTAGGTGTGGCGCTCCACCTTAGACCCTAAAATAATCTCCTTGGTCCAGTGAAAAGGTGTTAGACTCCCTCGCTGTCTGGCTCATACCGACATTAGGCCGCCCCGATGACTTTACTTTTTTTTTTATTCACCTTCATAGCACGACTGGAGTTCGAACTCATTTACTATGATGTCGCAGTCCAGCATGTAACCATTCAACCTACCCCCCTATTTATTTTTTGCGGAGGGGGGGGGGCAAAAATATTGAAAGGAAGTAAAAGTAAAACTGAAAGATAGAATGAATATGCACGTCTCTCTGCGTGAGAGAGAGGGAGTGGAGACAGAGGGAGAGAGAGGGGGGAAAGAGTGGGGAATAGAGAGTTTAAATATAGTATAAGAGAAAGAGAGACATTGAGAAGGCATTAGTTTACTAAATTTCATTTAGGTGACCTGACACGGTATTTTTTTTTTTTACTGTTATAGCAATTTGCACGGTTTTGATATATTTTTTTCTTTTTCATTTTCTTTTTTTTTTTTTTTATTAAATAGGATTTCTTTTGGAAATACAATTTCCGCTTTTTATTCTTTAAGATTCCGAAATTTTGTGGGAGGGAGGCGGACTTCTTCTTCTTCTTCTTCTTCTTCTTCTTGGTATTTGCTGTTGTTGTTGTTGTTGCTATTGTTGTTGTTGTTGTTGTTCTTCTTCTTCTTCTCCTCCTTTCTTTCTTTCTTTTTGTTGTTGTTGTTAATGTTGTTGTTCTTCGTCTTCGTTTTCCTTTCCTTTTTGTTAAAGTTCTTCTCCCCTTCAGTAGTAGTAGTAGTAGTAGTAGTAGTAGTAGTAGTAGTCTTCTTCTTCTTCTTCTTCTTCTTCTTCTTCTTCTTCTTCTAATTTGTTGTTGTTGTTGTTCTTTGTTGTTCTTCTTCTTCTACTTTCTTTCTTTCTTTCTTTTGTGTTGTTGTTGTTAATGTTGTTGTTCTTCGTCTTCGTTTTCTTCTCCTTTTTGTTGAAGTTCTTCTCCCCTTCAGTAGTAGTAGTAGTAGTTCTTCTTCTTCTTCTTCTTCTTCTTCTTCTTCTTCTTCTTCTTCTCTCTGTTTCATAACCAAACCAAACATCCGGTTCCGTCTCAGTTCTTTCTGATTTTTCAAAAGTTACATTCCCAGAAAAGAAAAAAAAAAGAAAAAAAGCCTAAAACCCCACCGATTAGATCACTTTACCTCTGTTGTAACCAAATAAATTCCAACTTTCTTACTCACTTATCAACCTCATAAACAAAACCCACTGAATACAATCAGATACAAATCCACTAATTTGCAGTCTTTCACCAACTATAGTTAAATTATAAGAGTTGAAAATCATTTTTAAAATAAACAGATTTCTCAGCCAAATAACTAAAATCTGTTGAGCGAGAAAAACATCCACGTATCAGATATTTGACATCTATTATTATACTAAACCTCACGCAGCATTCTTGTGCAGGTCCCATCTAGCTTATTCTCAAGGCGCTTCGTTAGGGTCCAGGTGGTGCAGCCATACAGCAGTACTGATATAACCACAGGCTGCAAGAATTGTCTCTTTAACTTTTCAGTGAGATCGGATTTCCATATGACTGATAATTTGTTTGTGGCCAACCATGCCTTTCCTATTCGTGTATCAAATTCGCTTGCATGCGGTCTTGAACAAGTCGTGGAAACAGCACCCCACAAGGAAGCAGCTGCATGTCCACCTGCTCCCCATCTCACAAACCATCCGAGTAAGACGGACAAGACATGCTGGACTTTTTTTTTGTCTGAGGCAAGAATGTGAATAGGTGTTTTTTACTAATTTTGGGTGTGCGGAATTCAAATTTATAAACAGTTTTGCTCTATCGCCTCTAGTTTTCTGTCTTTTAACTAGTCTCATTTTAGTATATACAGAGTATATACGTGCTTATTTCAACAGTTGCAGCAGCTTATTACAGATATAGCAGGATAAAGAACATTGACGGAATAAATATACTTGGATGACACAATGTACACAATTCATAGTACCGCAGAGTTAGAAGTGTTTTTCTTAGATGATCTGCTGTATTTTGCCTCCGGGATGTCACGCAAGAGCATCCAGCAAAAGTCTCCCATCATGCCGGGGTTCCACTTGCCTTGGTAGTTGCTCTCCATCTTCGTAATGTCTTGGTGGAATCTTTCTCCGTGCTCATCATTCACTGCTCCAAGGTTTGGAGGGAAGAAGTTGAGATGGGAATGGAGAAAATGAATTTTGAGTGACATTCGGCATCCGATATCCTCATAAGTCTTTAGCAACTTCTCAATACAGGCTTGGTAATTTGGTACGCGTGTGTTACCAAGGAAGCTACTACAGACTGACTTAAATGCTTCCCATGCTCTCAGTTCCTTTAAGGTAAGAAGCTCCTCAAAATCAGTATCCTTCAGCACTTCTCGGATCTGAGGTCCGACAAAGATGCCGTCTTAGCAACACTGAAACCTGGGAACACAGTATACAAGTGTTGGAAGGCAGCACCATTTTTGTCCATGGCCTTCACGAAGTTCTTCATCAAACCAAGCTTGATGTGAAGGGGAGGAAGAAGCACCTTATTCATGTCAACCAGAGGATTCTCCTTGACGCTGTGTTCGCTGTTGATTGAGACGTGTTGGCTATGCTTAACTGCCAAAATCCATCTTATATATATATATATATATATATATATATATATATATATATAATGTAATGTAATGCTATCACTTACATTTATTGCATAATAACTAAAAAAGAAGACATAAGTTACACAATATTAGAAATTAACCCTGAATGCATATACGCCTTTATGTACAGTATGTGTACAAAATGTACAGTATACATATCTAAAAAACTAGAAGTGATGAGTAAAAACAGATTTCAAATCTGAATTCAGCACCCCCAAATTAGGTTAAAAGGGCTATTTTTGTGCTTGCCTAAATTTCTTTGTAAACCAGTGTTATCAAGCCTCATCTAAAAAATTCAGAGAAATTATACATTTTAATTGGTTTTAAAAGTATACGACACCATGATCGTTTCTTTTTATCCTGAAAATAAATTCAATAGCAAATAACCTTCATTTCTTTATGTTTTTTTTTAGAGAATATCTCTGAAGAACTATACAAAGAAGTGTATGTAGACAAATAGACAAATATTTTTTAGTAGACAATAAACTAACATTTCTGGAGAAAGAAATTGGTAGTTTTGTCACTTCAATCCTGTCTCATCACTCCAATTGGTAAACTTAGTAAAAAAAAATCCGACTGAATTTCTCACCTTGCTAGTTCACTAGATTTCTCGTCAGGCCACTCGAAAATCCAATTCCTATCGTGAATTTCTCGACTGACCAGTTTACTCAATTTCTCGCCTCATCAGTCCACTTAACTTACGAAGCAGTATAAAACATTGCAAAACTTTTGACTCACCTAAGTACTTTAAAGGAAAATTCTCTATTATCTAAAATACGATGCGAAATCTGTTCGCAGGAGATAGCTTAATTGCTGCCCGATTTGGCGGCTTTTAAGCTAGTCTAAAATATGACGCAAAATTTGTTCGCTGGAAATAGCTTTTTTAGTGACTACAGATGCTCACGGTAATAAGTAATTGTGAGTTACCTCCCCTATTTTATGATTACCTCCCTTTTGGAGAACTCTCTAATGATTACTAGAGTATATAAGCTCTCAGTAAGTGTACCAATTATTCTAAGTAGAATAAAGCTTTCCAAATTCTATCGGTGTTATCGTTTGTTATTACACTCACTTATCTTTAAAATTCCTACACCCTCCTTTTTTTTTAAATTCTGCATTCGCAAAAATTAGGATGACGCGTTTAATGTCAACGGACAGATAAAACTATTAACAGGTATAGTTAAAAAAAGAAGAGAATAGAGACTTTAGAGAGAGAGGGCGCGGCTGGCATATAGTCTCTTTTTATTAGGAACTTTTGTTATAAGATATAAAAGTCATGTGTTTTATATTGTCTGAAAAAATATAAAATTCATTTTATGTAGTTGCGTTCAGGGTAATTATTCTTTCAAAATAGCTGCTTCTGTCAACACGTTTTTCTGTCACGTGTGTCTTTTAGTACGTTGGGTGTTGGTGGGGGCGCGTGGCATAATGGTTAGAGTCGTAGGACATGGATTCGTCGACCCGAGTTCAAATCATAGACAAGGCTGTTTGCATTTCACATAGCGCTAATATCCTCGGGAAAGGCATGAATCTATGTATTCTCCCACCAGCTATGGGTAATATAGTTGGGCAAACTGGGCTCTTTAACCTTAGATAGGTAACCAGTCTAAAAGAAGGCAAACTCTGAATTTGATTTGAAAAACCTGAAGTCAGATGTTGATTGGGTTTGTGGCATTCCTAGTGCACTAATTCGTTCCTCTCGAATGTGCTAAAAAGTGCGGATGGTCTAACACAGGCCTTAACCACTATAAATAAAACACATTATAGGTTGTTCACTGGATGAACCCTTATGCATCGAAACCGGCGAGAGAGTCCATTCCATTTTTGGGTGTTGATCCTGGCACATGTGCATACAGTTCACAGCTTTATTTATACTAGCAGGACCTGAGAATATACCACTGTATGATAACTTAATTATTACAACGTTTGATATGTTTACTTAAGAGCAATTGTAAAATAGTTCAATATCTAAAAAGTAAAAGAAATCTTGATTTAACTCTCTCTCTCTCTCTCTCTCTCTCTCTCTCTCTCTCTCTCTCTCTCTCTCTCTCTCTTAAAAGGGGGGGGTAAAATATTTACATTGATTTGCCGATAAAAAATATGTGGGGAGGCATTTAAAATATCTACATTAATTTGCCGACAAAAAAGTGACAAAACCACAACACTGAAAATATCTAAGTTGGACCGGAAATTCGCCGGATGCTGGCTCGCTAAAGCAGAGCCTAAATTAAAGCAGATCAAAATTACCAAAATGTATTCCGTAATTCACAATTTCAACATTACAAATAAAACAAAAATCTAACTTCTTTTTTTTTATTCATTTTAATTTTACGTTAGGCATTTAAGCGACGCAAAACCATTTAGAATGTTTCATTTTTAACATTGGGTGAAATAAAATGGGACAAATAAGAAATATGCGATTAATCGACAACAGATAATCTGGATTTACATCTTTGCATTGCATCTTAAACAATTTGGGACGGTCTCACCAGAGTGTGTGTCAGGATGATAACGAACGGAAGATTTAGGAACACCAGTATTAATATATAGATTGTATTGCATTTTAAATAATTTGGACGGTCTCATTTTTAAACGGTGGGTGTTGCAGGATGATAACGGACGGAAGATTTAGGAACAAGCGTGTTAATATATAGATGTTTACTTAACTCCTCCGTCATGGGTAGGATTTGAAACAAGGTCAATTTTTAAGCAGAGTAAAGTTGGTTTGAATTCATAGGTACCGTCGGCGTATTCTAAAACTCCAGCCGACAGGGCATGCATATATCCCGAGTGTTCTGCTTGCGGCGATGGGTGACAAAACTGGTCATGCTGTTCTTCTTAGTTAGTTCCATTTGCTGACCACAAATAAATTTTACCAATCTTCGCAATATGCTTCCACCAAAATATCTCGGTCTTCCATGGCTTCTAGCCTACTTATTTACCCACGTTCTACGATATTAGCTTGCTAATCATTACACTAACATGTTTGGTTTGGTTTGATTTGGTTGGTTTGTTTTACGGCATATCAGCCTCAGTGGGTCATTTAATGCCGACAAAGTTTTGAAATAAATCAATTCTTAATGGATAATACAATTTTTTTTATAAATACATTTTTCTATTTAACCCATAGATGGGACCCTAACAGATACTACCACTCCGGGTTAGAGTGGACCAGGGAGCAATGGTGATGAAGAGTTGCTCCATACTCCCGAAAGCTCCAAAATTGGTACTTCACTATTAGATACAGTTTAACATTCTACCCAGGACATTCAGTAACCCCAAACCTCCAGAACTGGAACCTCACCATCAGATAGAGTTTAACGACATTCCGAGGACATGAAGATCCTCAGTCACCGCCTTCTAGCACCCATATGATAAAAGGGTTGGTGCTTGCCATAAGGGCAATAGGATTGGGGGGAAACCAACATAGTAAACCCTTTTATTTAACCCGTTAGCCACGGGTAGGATGTGACACAAGGTCGCAAGTATGGAGTATCCAGTGAGGTCGGACCCTCTTTTCAGTAGCAATGGATCTGAAAGAACAGCTTTCTAAACATTACACCATGATGGGACGCCCCAGGTAAATATTTACCCAATCCGTTCGCGACTGTTAGGATGTGACACAAGGTCGTAAGTATGATGCATCTAGCCAGGATTGGACTAACTTTTCAGTAGCAATGGATCTGGGAGAATAGCTTGCTAAACATTACACCATGATGAGACACCCGTTCGCCATTGGTAAGATGTGACACAAGGTCTCGAGTATGGGGTGTCCAACGAGGATCGAAATCGCTTTTCAGCAGCAATGAATCTGTGTGGCTAACTTGCTAAGCATTACACCACGATGAGATGCCTGGGAATAACGTGAAACATAAGCAACCTCATCCTGGATTTGAACTCGAGTCGACGATTCCATTCTCTACGACGACGGAGAAAATTAACCGCGGTAATGTTGTTGTACTCAATGTTATTTTTAGCCTTGATTTGATGACTTGTCTTTTGTTGTTGTTGTTTGGGGGTGGAGGGGGTTAATTATAAGAAAACATTACCATAGAGCACAAGTGCGTCATATATATAAGACTGGTGGGGCGGGAAGGATTTCTAATGCAGTGCCGTGGATGACATTAGTACCATTCTGTGTAGTTTAATAAATTTAATACTATTTACCGAAATAAAGTATAAGTTGTCTTTATGTAACGACTTTGATGGTAAATCTAACAAAAACAAAGATGGCATTACGTAAAGGTTCAAACATAAAAATGTTCTAAACGAATCTGTTAAAATTGTTAAAATTCTGGTCGCTATTTTAGACGTTTAGTTTCTCAGTCGGCAAATCCAAGTCTTTATTGAGTTTGGGTACAGTTAATTCTTGTTTAGTTCCTTGAAATCCTAGGTAGAAAAAAATGGACGATGTGAACTTTAGGCACCCCTTTTGCTTTGCTGATTCATAAGTACATTTTTTTTCATTTACACTGTCAACATCCGATTGTTTGTTAGGGGTTAGTTTTATAATTAAAAAAAACACTCTAAAAATCGTCTAACAAACAACCGGATGTTGACGGTGTAAATGAAAAAAATGTACTTATGAATCGGCAAAGCAAAGGGGTGCCTAAAGGTTATATGGTCCGAAAAAATTGTAGCTTCAGTAGATACTCCTTGTGACAGAAATTTTGTAGTATTTCTTGAAATATGAAAAGAAGTACAGCTGGTATGAATTCGGAGTTTTCCTTCTCGTATACTGGTTGCTGAACAAAGACCATAGATGTCCAACAGTTTCCCCCATGGCTGGAGGGAGAAAACATGGATCAGTTTATCTGAAGCTTATGTAAGCCTTAGCACTTATATGATTATCCCAACCCTATTACCCTTATGTTGGCTCCCGACCCTTTTTATCATGTATGTGTTTGAAGGCGGTGGGTGAAGATCTTAGAGTCCTGGGTATGATGTTAAACTGCATCTAGTGGTGAAGATTCAATTTTAGAATTCTGTGTGTGTGGAGTACATTTTTATTGCCAGGTCCAGACCCGGAGAGGTAGTACCTGTTAGGGTCCCATCTATGGGTTAAATAGATCAGAAAATGAGTATTAAAATACGTTTTAAGATTATGTTTAAAATAAAATTGAATAGCTAATAAGAATGAATAAAACAAAAGGGTTGATATGCCGTAAAATCCAACCAACTAACCAACGTCTTTCCTTATGGCATTAACATGAAGGGAAAAAAACAGCCTTTTCCAGGATTTGAACTGCCGAGTCCAATTTCTACCACGTTAGCCTAAAATACTGCGTACTTAATATATAAAATGATCTTAATTATATTAATATTAATACAATCATTAATTAATAATTTAATAAATTAAAGCTTTATTGCAGTTTTTTTTGTAGGTGGTTTATTCAGTTAAAAGAGTTTATTGTTGGAGGGTTGCTATAAACCATCCCAAACGAACAACAATCCCCCCAAACAAACAACCACTACTACAAATAATACCTCTGAGGATAATCAGTGACATGGTTGAAAGCGCTTGGCTAAAAAAATATTGGACAGTTTCTCTACCATCTGGATCCTGATATACGAAAAAAAAAAGAAAAAAACTTAAACATCTATACTTGAAAATATTCCATGCTCTTTAAGAAAACCTGCATAAATAATAACTTGCTGCTAAAATACACTAATATATATATATATATATATATATATATATATATATATATATATATATATATATATTGGGAATAAAGGCCTTAAATACCATGGGTATTATTTTCAAATAAAATATATCATGGTCTGAAGAAGCTCGTGAGCATACTCGCGAGTGGAAATGGTCCATAACCACGATACCCATGGTATTTAAGGCCTTTTTATTCCCAAATAACTTTGCTCTGTTTACAATAATTAAACATTGAGC
>CM042150.1:32491537-32504037 GCA_023376005.1 Doryteuthis pealeii | reverse complement strand
AGCTTATGCTGAAAATCACTACTGTGATCCTATGCTGGTCACGGGGTCAAATGTAGTACTCTGCTGGCCACGGGACCAAATGTAGTCCCGTGCTGGTCACGGGAAGAAATGTACTACCGTGCTGGTCACAGGATCAAATGTAGTTCTATGTTGTTACGGGGCTAAATGTAGTTCTATGCTGGTTACGGGACTAAATGTAGTACTGTGCTGGTCACGGGACCAAATGTAGTCCTACGCTGATCACGGGGCCAAATGTAGTCCTACGCTGATCACGGGGCCAAATGTAGTCCTGTGTTGGTCACTGGACCAAATGTAGTACTGTACTGATCACGGGACCAAATGTAATACTGTGCTGGTCACGGGACCAAATTTAATACTGTGCTGGTCACGGGACCAATGTAGTAGTACTGTTCACAGGACCAAATGTAATACTGTGCTGGTCAAGGGACCAAATGTGGTACTGTACTGGTCACGGGACCAAATTTAATACTGTGCTGGTCACGGGACCAAATGTAGTCCTATGCTGGTCATGGGACCAAATGTAGTACTGTACTGGTCACTTGACCAAATGTAGTCCTATGCTGGTCACGGGACCAAATGTAATACTGTGCTGGTCACGGGACCAAATGTAGTACTGTGCTGTTCACGGGACCAAATGTAATCCTATGTTGGTCACGGTACCAAATGTCGTCCTATAAGTGTGTGTTGTGCTCCGGGCCACTTATAGGTTGATGAATCTGCTCGTTCGGACTTCCTGTGCCAACATTGTTTTGTTTGACCCACAGTAAAGTTGAAGAAGAGCTGGTTTGGGCTTTCTCGGTTCTGGCAGTGTCTGAAGATAATCAAATTCACCAATGCTGCCAACGGGTCAACAATCGCAATAACTGCGAAATGCTTAGTAATTATTATATACAAAAATATCTTTATTAATCATATACTACAGAGGATTCGAAAGACACTACAGACCTTCCCGTGTAAATTGCAGCTAGTAGAGGAACTGAAGGCAGTAGATTAACGGGAAAGATTAGTGTATGTCGGGCAGATCCCAAAAACTGGCAATATAAGAAGTTGATCTTGTTCACAACTGTTGTTTAGCCGTCTCTTTATTTAGACAGTACGTACAGAAATGTAGAACGAACACGGGATGTTACAATGGATGGAAATTTATTAGTCATAGTGTCGATGTTCGAACATTTCGGTTTATAAAGAAACCTTCCTCAGGACAATATGAAAGTAGTCAAGGAGCAAAAAGATTTATGGAGTTAAAAAGATGATAGAGGTTTTGAATGCGTTGAGTTTGGAAAATGTGTTAAAAAGGTTCGTAACCGTTCGTTTATTAGCGTTTATAATTGAAAGTTAATAACGTGATTGGTACATGCGAAAGCGAAATTCAAAATGTGATTGGAACACGGGAAATCGAAAAGGCAAGACGTGATTGGCTCACAAGATGTTGAAAAGGTGTGACGTATTCTATATAGATACCACTGTTTAAAAAACTAGAGAAGCATTAATTGTTTAACTATTTAATATATATATATATATATATATATATATATATATATATATATGTGTGTGTGTGTGTGTGTGTGTGTGTGTGTGTGTATGTGTATGTATATATATATATATATATATATGTTGTGTTGTTGATGCTATGCCCGGAGTTTGTAGTTCTGTAGCTATTAATGATTGATTTACCTAGATGAGAAGATATGTTAAAAAAGCCAGGTCTATAATTTACATTCTATATGTTACTTATCCCACTGACAGTATATATAGTATGAGTGTATACCCGTCTTGATCTCGTTCTGTATTTCTTCTTACTGTCGATCCTATCTTGTATTATATTTCGTATAGTTTTGTCTGTCTTCTTAGCTGGTGTCATTTTTTCAGATCAAGTAACTTTGAACCACGTATGTTTGTGAATCTATGTTACACTTCAAAGATACGTGGTTCAAAGTTAACTGACCTGAAAAAATCTAAGAGTTTTCAACAAAAAAATAATTGGTGCATTATATTGTTTATTCATTAATATATCAACACTGAAAATTCCATTAAATTCGGTTAATTCCTTGATTATTATTTGACTGCACTTTCAGACGGAGCTTTTACAGTACCCCAGGGTTTTTTTAATCCAAAAATTAATGGGCGAAAACGGTTGTTTATTTTAATTAGAGCAATGTGTTAAGAAACAAACTCTGTTATCAACGCATTGTCACTCATCTCTTTATTTTAGTTGCGGAAGGAGGACGTTAACTCAGTCAATGAAAGGGAATGAGTCTTTCCTCTCATCCTCTTCTGCTTTCAATCAACACATGGCTATAATTGAAAGTGACAGTGACACTTGTACGTTTTATTATTTGAAATCGGTCATTAATAGTCTTTTTTTTTTTTTTTTTTTAACGAAAATGTTTTTTTTATATGCATTCATTAGCTTTTTAGTCGATGATAAAGAAATTAATGATAGCATTCATCACTTTGTTCTGTTAATGTAGAAGAAGGATTTAAAGACTTAGTTGTCATGCGCGGCGGCCGTCATGACAGACTTATGTCATCCATGTGGCCCTCATGACATACATGTGTAATTCATGCAGCCCTAGGGGACTACTCAGTTTGACATGCCTGGATTAGAAGTCGTACTTAGTGTAACGGTTATTGCTGTAGGAAAAGGAACTTGCAGCTAAAATCTTGGATGAAGGTGTTCGCCTCACAATTAGCGGTCAAAGTTAATTAGTCAGAAAATGAACATAACAGTGTGACTGGAATTTGAACTCACCTACTACACTGTCGCTGTCCAGTATGGTAGTCATTATACCCCAGGGACTCCCCTCAACAAATAGTCCTGGATAGTATTGGATGGTATTCTAGTATATATGGTATCTTAATTATTTTTCAGGTAATAATTATTTTATGATTTGTAAAAATCTGAGTCACAGTCACAAAGTTATTTACAATTACTTTTGCTAATGTAACATTGTCTCTATTTGTCTAACTGAATTTCTTAGGGTTGCCAATCTGAAAAATAAGATGACAGCAAAAATTTAAACTTTAATTGTATTTTTATTTACCAAAATGATTTTGGGATTATGATATAAATAATAGCACAGAATGAGTAATTTGGCTTTGATTAGGCAACCAATTCTGAATTCAAACCCACTTTATTCTGCTTAAAAATTGATCTTGTGTAACATCCTTTCTGTGATGGACAGGCTTTTTTTCCCCTGTGTGAATATCGGAGAGACAGAATATACAGTTGCAAACCTCGGACCATCCAGCAACTGAAGACCAACATCTATGAATGAAATAGAATGAATGAAAATACATTACGTCAGATGATGGAAAAATTCTTAGGAATAAACCTCCTTTGTACAGAAGGAAATGATGGCCATTTGAAAGATGCCATTTGGGTAATTCCATATCAAATTATCCAGGCCATGTCACCCACCCACTTCAATTTTTCTGAAATTTTGTCCAAGTGTGGACTATGATAAAGTTAGACCAACTCAAAATTTGAGCTTTCAATTCTAAAAATTGGCGGAGTTATGTCGATTTTTAGCTCTCCAAATTTAAGGGGGTCGGGAAAAACGGCGACATGTTGTAACCTATTTTTGTCTGTAAAATGAGTTCTAGAGTTTCCCTACTCCTAAAAATTGGTTTATAAAAGCACATTTGCCTAAGAAATCCAAAAATTCTATCTTATTTGCACAAAATCATCTTTTGATACAAATAATGTTCAATATATTAAATAATAATAGAAAAGTTTTCATAGATGCGTGCCACATCTGCTAAGAGAAAATCAGAAATCAACAATAACTTAAAATTGGTTGACGTTAAGATTTTTTATAGCATTTTTTTTATTTCTTATGCAAAACTGTTTTTATAAACCATTTTTTAGTAGTAGGGAAGCTCTAGAACTCATTTTTGGTATTGGAAGTTCTGATTTTGGGGATTGTCTAACATTAACATAGTCCACAGCAGGAAAAGAATTCAGAAAAATTGAAGGGGTTGGATGACAATTTTACTTTTTTCTGGATGATGTGACATGGAATTACCCATTTACCAAAACCAAATTTAGAATGATCTCCGAGAAGTGCATTTATTGTTTATAAAAATAAAAAGAAAGTGATTGTTTAATAACTAAAAGGATTAATATTTTCATCAATGGTCCAGCGACTTTGGGCTACAAGTATATATATATATATATTATATATATATATATATATATGATCCCTCTCTCTCTCTCTCTCTCTCTCTCTCTCTCTCTCTCTCTCTCTCTCTCTCTCTCCTCTCTCTCTCTCTTTCCACCCATCCCTTTCCTTCATCACTCCTAGCAGGTCTTTCGCACGGTATCCAGTATCCGTACAGATCGATGATCAATGTATGTTTTTGCTGGTCAGTCTACTGTAGTTTGTTCAAGTGTAGATGTCCACACGAGAATGTCACCTATGAGTTCGTCTTTGCTTATCCAGCAGTGTCCAGCATATCTTGTTCGTCTTGTTTGGATGGTTTGTGTGACAGGAGGTAAGTGGCCGTACAGCTGCTTTTTGTTGGGTGCTGTTTCCAGGATTTGTTCAAGGCATAACGCAACATCCTTGTGTAGCTCCATCTAGCTCTTTTTACAATCGTTTCATTAAAGTTCAAGGAGTGTAGCCGTTATTTTTAGGTTTGTATGATAGGAGGCAAGTGGCCGTACAACTGCTATTTTGTGGGGTGTTTGCTTCCAGAATGAAAGTAAAAATAGTGACAAAAGAAAGAAAGAAAGAGAAGAAGAGAGAGAGAGGAGAGAGAGGAGAGAGAGAGAGAGAGAGAGAGAGAGAAAGTAAAAGATAGAAATGAAGACAGTCTCCCATCTAGCTTTTTCTCCAAGCGTTACATTAGATTCCAACTGGTGCAGCCATACAGTAGCACTGATGCGGCTACAGTTTGGAAGAATTCTTGCATTATCTTATCAAAGAAATTAATAGATATATTTACATACATATCCAAACTTTCTTCTATTCTAGGTTTATATGATAGGGGGTAAGTGGCCTTACAGCTGTTATTTTGTGGGGTGCTTGCTTCCAGGATTTGTTTTCTTATTTTTTTATTATTTTGCCTGGAATTCTTTTTGCCGTTTCATCTTCGCCTGTTACATTAGATTCCAACTGGTGCAGCCATACAGTAGCACTGATGCGGCTACAGTTTGGAAGAATTTCGGCGCTTTATTTTATCAGAGAAATTAATAAATATATTTACATGACCCCAAGTGGTAGTACTTGTTAGGGTCCATCTATGGGTTAAATAGAATGAGCTTATAAACAAAATTGATTATCCATTAAGAATTAATTTATTTCAAAACTTTATCGGCATTAAATGACCCACTGAGGTTGATATGCCGCAAAACAAAAAAACAAACCCAAATCTTCTCTTTTTTTTTCTCTCTTTTAGCTTTTTCTTTTTTTTTTTTTTTCTCTTTTTTTTTTTTCTTTTTTTCTTTTTCTTTTTTTTTTTTTTTTTTTTTTTATTTCTTTTAATAATTATTTCCCCCTGGAAGAATTCTCTTTTTGCCAGTTTCTCTCCGTCCCCATATTTTTTTCTTTGCCCTAATTTCTCTCCATCGTTATAAAGTCTAAATATCGATAAGCGCCTTCTTCTTTGTATTTCCAACTACTCTATGCTCTTTTTTTTTCAAATCTCTTTTTTTTTTTTTTTCTTTCTTTCTTCTTTCTTCCTCCCCTCATTATGGTTCATCAATTCTTTTTTTTTCTTTCTTCCTCTTGCTCTTTCGTTTTACTTAACTTCTTCCTTCCACATTTCCTTTTCCCTTCTTTCCTTTCTTTTTTCATATTATTATTCATTTTTTTTTTTTTTTTTTTTTTTTTCCTTTACTTATTTTTCTGTCTTTATCTTTTTTAATAATTTTGTATTTCTTCTTCCGCGTAACTTTCTTTCCTCTTTTTCTTTCTCCCTTCTGTCTTTCTTTCTTCTCTTTCAATTCGTATTTTCTTTCCTTTTTCTTTCTGTCTTTCCCTTCCTTTCTCGTCGCATTCTTTTTTTCTTTTTTTTTTTCTTTCTTTCCTTTTCTTTTCCTTTCCCTCTCTCATATTTGGTTCCATCAATTCTCTTTTTCTTTTCTTTTCTTTTTGCTCTTGATTCGTTTTAACTTAACTTTCTTCCATTCTTTTCCTTCTCCTTTCCTTCCTTTTTTTTCATATTATTCATTTATTATTATTTTTCTTTTCATTCATTCGTTCTTCTTTTCTTTGCTTTTTCCATATTATTTCATGCTATTTATTTTCTTTCATTACTTTTCCCTTATTTCTTTTCTTTTTCCTTCATATTATTCATTTTATTCCTCTTTCATTCTTTCCTCCCTTTTCTTTCTTTTTTTTTCATATCATTCATTTATTTATTTTCCTTCCTATTTTCCTTCTTTCTCTTCTTTTTTTCATAATTATTTTACTATTTATTTTCTTCTTTCTTTTCCCTTCTTTCTTTCTTTCATATATTTCTTTTATTTTATTTTCCCATTCTTTCCCTTCCTTCTTTCTTTCTTTCTTTTTTCATATTATTCATTTTTATATTTTATTTTCTTGGCCATTCTTTCTTTCTTCTTTAATTTTTCTTTTTCCATATTATTCATATTATTTATTTCCTTCCATATCCCTTTTCCCTTCTTTCTTTCTTTCTTTCATATTATTCATATTATTTTATTTTCTTCTTAATTCTTCCTTCTTTCTTTCTCTTTTTCAATATTATTCATTTATTTATTTTCTTCTATTTCCTTCCTTTCTTTCTTTCTTTTTCCAATAATTTATTACATTTATATTTATTTCTTTCATATTCGTTCCTCTTCTTTCTTCCTTTTTCATATTTTCTTCTATTTATTTCCCTTTCCATTTCCTTTTCCTATCCCCTCTTCTTCTTTATCTTTTTCATATTATTCATTGTTATTTATTTCCTTTCATTCGTTCCTTCTTTCCCCTTTCTTTTTCATAATTATTTCATCTTTTATTTTTTCTTTCCATTCTTTCTTCTTTTCTATCTTTTTCTTTTTCATATTATCATTTATTATATTTATTTTCTTTCTTCGTTTTCCTTTCTTTTCTTTTCTTTTTTTTCATTTATTCATTTATTTAATTTTCTTTCATATTCGTTCCTTCTTTCTTTCTTTTTCATATTATTTCATGTATACTATTTCTATTTATTTCTTCCATCTTTCCTTCTTTCTTTCTTTCCTTTTTCATTGATTATTTCATTGATTATTTTTCTTTCCATTCTTTCCTCCTTCTTTTCTTCTTTTCTTTTTCATATTATTCATTTATTTATTTTCTTTTCTATCCTTCTCCTTCTTTTCCTTTCTTTTTTCATATTATTTCATTTATATTTTTATTTTTCCTTTCTCTATCCCGTTAATTTCTGTCTTTATTATTTTTAAAAATATTTTTGTATTTTCTTCGCTCCTGACATTTCTTTCTCTTTTCTTCCCTTTCTGGTCCTTCCTTTGTTTCTTTCAATTCATCAATCTCTTTCTTTCTTTACTGTCTTTCTTTCTTTAACTCTCCGGTTTTTTTCTGTCGTTCTTTTTTTGTCATTTCTTTCATTCCATTCTTTTCTTTTTTTTTATTTTTTTCTTCTCCGTTTTTTACCTTTCTTTCTTTCCACCATTTAATTTTTTCTTTCTTTTAGCTTTTTTTTTTCTTTTTCTTTCGTTTCTATTTTAACTCTTTGCCAAATTACTTTTCATCATTATTTTATTATTTCTTTCTTCTTTTCCGGGTCATTCGTTCTTTTTCTTTATTTTGCGATCCGTTTTTCTTTCTTTGGTTTTTTTTTTGTGTTTTTTTTTTTTTTATTATTATTTATTTCTTTTTTTTCTTTATCTTCGTTTATTTTCAAATGGTTCCCCCGTTTTTAACCACCTTTTTTCGTTCTTTCTTTTTTTTTTTTCTTTCTTTCTTGATTTTTTATCTTTTAAACTTTCTCCGACCCTTATCTTTTTCCTTCTTTCTTCCTTTTATTTCCTTCTTTCTTTGCTCCTTCATTGTAATTTGCTTTATTTTCTTTCCTTTTCTTATCATTTCTATCTTTTTACATTCTTCTTTCTTTTCTTTTTAATACTTTTTCTGTTGTTATGCCCAGTTTTTCACTTTCTTTCCTTCCTTTTTATTCTTGTTCCTTTTCCGTTTCTTTCTTTCTTCGTTTTTTTATCCTATTTACTCCTTTCTTCCTTTTACCCTTTACTTTCTTTCTTCTTTTCTCTTCATTTATTTCCCCTGGCTTTGCCCTTTCTTTTTATCTTTTTTCCGTTCCTTTCTTTTTTCCCCTTCTTTCTTTCTTCTCTCCTTCATTTCTAAATCTTTTAACCTTCTCTTTCTTTTCTTTCCTTTCTTAAATTCTTTCTTTCTTTCTTCTTTTCTTCTTTGCTTTCCGTTTTTCCACTTAATTTTCTTTCATTTTCTTTTTTTTTTTTTCGTGTCTTCTGTTTTGGGCTTTACTATTTTTTACTTTCTTTTTCCTTTCTTCATTTTCTAAATCTTTTAACCTTCTTTCTTCCCTTTTCCTTTCTTTTTTCTTCTCTTTCCTTTCCCCTTTTTGCTTTCCCTTCCTCCCGTTTTCCTTTCGGTCTTTTTTTTTTCTTTCTTCTTTTCGTTCTCTTCATTTTCTTCTTAAGAAATATTTGGGTTTACCCTTCTTTTCTCTTTCTTTCCCTTTCTTTATTTTTTCTTTTCTTTTCCTTTTTCCTTTGCTTTTCGTTTTCCTTCTTTCTTTTCTTTATTTCTTCTTTCGTTCTTTTTTTTTCTTTTTGTTGCTACTGCTTTCTTTTACTTTTCTTTATTTCTTCTTCATTTTTTCTTTTATCTTTTATTTCTTCTTTCTCCCTTTCCTTTCCTTTCTTTCTTCCCTTTCTTTTCTTTCTCTTTCCTTCTTTTTGGCTTTTTTTTTTTTTTTACTTCTTTCTCCTTCATTTCTTCTAAATCTTTTATATATTCTTTATTCTTCCTTTCCTTTCCTTCTTCCTTCCTTCCTTCCTTTCTTTCTTTCCTTTCTTTCTTTTCTTTTTGCTTTCCCGTTTTCAACTTTTCTTCTTTATTTCTTTCTTTTTTTTTCGTTTCTTTGGCTTAAAATTTTTTTACTTTCCTTTTTATCATTCATTCTTTCTTTTAAAAACCTTCTTCTTGTTCTTCCTCTTTCCTTCCCCCTTTTGGTTTTTCTTTCCTTTCTTTCTCTTCGTTCTTTTTGCTCTTCCTATTTTTATTTCTTTCTCTTTCTTTCTATCTTTTATAAAACCCTTCTTTCTCTATCATTTTATCTTATTCTTTTTTCTTTTCTTTGCTTTTTTTCACCGCTTTCTCTCTTTCTTTCTTCTTGCTAAAAAAGAAAGGCCCTATACACACCCAACTATTTTAAACGGTAGCAATCTCCCCAAATGCAACAGCGTCAAGATAAGACTCCTCCGGGATGATTTGAAAGCGATCAGTAGAAGAACCTTGTCTCGGCACTCCACCTTTTTTCACTTCTTTTTTTTTTTCTTTTTTGCTTCTCTTTTCTTTTTTACGGGTGAGTAAGGGAAAGGGCCAGGTGGACCTGGTCTTTACGTAAGTTTGAAAGATGAAAGAAAGTAAGGTTTTTTTTTTTTTTTTCGGGAGTTGCTTACCCTATGAATAAAGAGAGAGGAGGGTGGGGGCATGGGGGGTAAGCGGTCAGAGCAAGGTTATCGGTTTTTGAAACATCCAAAAGCTTACGGGAGGCAGATAGGCAGGTTAAGGAAGGAAGAATAGAGAGAGAGGAGAGAGAGAGGAAGTGGATGTTTGAGTCGCAACATAGAGGGAAAAAAGAGAGTAAAGAATTGTTTTTTTCAAGTCAAGTTACTGGAGTGGTATCAATGAAAGAAGGAAGGCAAGACAGACGACAGCAGAAAACAGATAAGAGAGAGAAGAGAGAGGAGAGAAGAGAGATAGGGAGAGTGATTCCTCAGAATGAAAGAAAATTAGAAGGAGTTGAACAGTTTGGAAAAAAGACCCACAATTAAATTTCAAGGATATGAACAAAGGGGGGGTTTAAAAAAAGAGTAAAATTTTGAAAGTAAGTTAAAAAGTGGTCAATTACTTTAAAAAAAGGCATATTATAATATATAATATATAATATTATATATATAATATTATATATAATATGTGTGTGGTGCGTCTGTGTTTGTAATGCATATGTGTCTCAGTATCATATGTATAATGTGTGGTATGCGGCATTGTGATAATATAATATGTGTTTCTTGATATAATGTATCGTATGATCTGGTAATATGTGTATTCTATATATGTATGTGTATGTATATGTATAATGTGTATGTTATGTATATGTATATTGTATCATATATGTATGTGTATGGTATATGTATATTATGGATTGTGTACTATATATATGTGTGTTATGTTGTATATATATATGTGTATCTATATATGTGTGTGTTGGTGTATTATATTATATATGTGCGTATCTATATAATGTGTGTGGTAATGTGTATGTATATTATATATAAATATGATGGTGTGTATCTATAATGTGTGTGATGTGTATGTATAAGTATATATATGGTGTGTACTAATATATGGTGTATGTAATATGTATATATATGGTGTGTATCTTATATGTGTAGTGTATGTATATTGTATATATATAGTTGTATCTATATATGTGTATGTATAATGTATATATATTGTATTGCTATATATGTGTTCTGTATGTATATATATGTATATCTATATATAATGTGTGTGTATAATGCGTGTCAAGTATCGAAATTGGAAGCTGTATTTACCAGATAGGAATGAACAATAAATGTAAGTCATGTTTTTTAGACTCAAGGTGTGCCAGAAATTAAAGATTTTAAAGCTGTAATTTACCAAGATAGAAATGAAGATAAGGACGACGTTTTAATTTTCAAGAATAACAATATGTGTGTCAAAAGTAAATACCTGCCACTGAAAATCTCGATAGGTTTTTGACACATGACCTTTTATATATATATTATATAATATATTAATTATATATATATATATATATATATAATAATATACTAATCAAATGATTTTGAAGGTCATTTACAATGCAATATGTGTTGAAATTTATTTTAACTTTGGTGTTTTTTTCAAAAAAAACTAAAATATTTTCGAAGATAAAGTTCATCTTCAGAGTTATTGAAGAGTACTAATGTGATTTTTCTTATAGATACTATTCCCACGGCGATATTGTAAATCATCTGGTTGTTTAAGAAGTTGATGAACGGCCGTATATTTGAAAAAAATAAAAGTTAAATAAATTCAACACATATTTGCATTGTAAATTGCCCTTCAAAATCTTTATATTACACTTACAAACCAATGCTCAAAGATACTATAAAGAAACAAATTATTATATATATATATATATATATTATATATATATAATATTATATAATATATATTATATATATGTTGTGTTGGTGGTGTGTGGGTGTGTGTGTGTTGTGTGTGTGTGTGTGTGTAATTTGAGGGTCCTTAGTTGTCTGGGTATGACGTTAAATAGTATCTATAGTGATCCAATACTGGAGTTCTTGGAGTGTGCAGTACCCCCCCCTGATTATCACCATTAATCTCTAAGTCTACTCTGACCCTGAGTGGTAGTATAATGACAGGGTGTCATCTATGGGTTAAACGGAATTTTAAAATAATTACTAAGTTTTTAACCCGATTAAAAGACAAAGAAGAATAAACAAATTCGTATTTCAGCATTAAATAACCCACGGTTGATATGCCGTAAAAACCAAACTAAAAAATGATTAGAATATATATTGAAAGAATAGAATCGTCTTAGAGCGAGGAAAAAGTTAGATGAACGTGAGAGTGAGGGGGTAAGGGAAAGAGTTATGGGAGAAAGAGAGAGAGAGACAAGAGAAAAAAAGATAGAGGGGGGGTCTACTGAAATGGGATTTACAAATATAAAACTAAATGTAGGTCCATAGCGCCTGGGGAACATGGACATTGGTTTGTGCGCTATTGGCAATACCTGTTGTTTTGTTGAACCTGTCCTGTGTTGAGGGACCTAGTCTAGCGTACTTGCGTATAGTGTGGAATGCGCTGGTCTATACTATTTATTTCTCTGGCTGTCTGTGAACAATCGGGGGGGTAAATTGTCTTACAACCCGTCTTCAGGGCGGGGGGTCCAGTGAACCTCAATGTGTATTATTATGTACTGTGTATGTATATGTTACTTCTTTCTTTCTTTTTCATATTATTCATTTATTATTTTCTTCTATTCCTTCCTTCTTTCTTCTTTTTCATATTATTCATTTATTTATTTTCTTTCTTCCGTTATTTCTGTCTTTATTTTTTATATTTTTGTATTTCTTCGCTCTACATTTCTTTCTCTTTCTTTCCTTCTGTCTTCCTTTCTTTCATTCATCATCTCTTTCTTTCTTTCTGTCTTTCTTTCTTTACTCTCCGTTTTTTTTCTGTCGTTCTTCTTTCTTTCATCATTCTTTCTTTTCT
>CM042150.1:32434037-32486537 GCA_023376005.1 Doryteuthis pealeii | reverse complement strand
ATTAAAGGAGTAAAAAAATAAATAAAACAATTTGAAATGAAAAACATGTTGCATGTATGTAATAATCAAACAATTATTTTGAATATTTTCCACATCAATTTTACACAAAATCGTAGGTATTTATTTATTTGTAAACTTTTTAGTTAACTTCTTGTTACTGTAAAAAAAAAAAAAGAACGAGAGTAAAAAACAATTTTTAAAATTGCTTACTCAAATGTTGGGTGTATATAGCATAAGAATATTGTGACGAAAGCTGTGACGTAGAGCTATGACGTAGTTTTTGTTACATACAGAAATATAGACAATCTCCATTATTAATAGATTAATAGATGACGAGTCGTTTGTGGATTTTTTAAAAACTTGCAAGTGGTGTAGGGAGTTTGCAACGATGATGAGGTTTGAACGCTTCCTCTACATGGAGGTTAACTGGTATGACATTGTTGCATAATCTATGTGGCAGCATAGATTATTGGCAACACCCTGTAGGAGAATTCTGAGGGACCAGTGTTTTCATATCACGGAATGGAAAACTACTGGAGAGTTAGAATCTCGCAAGTCACGTGAGATTTACTTAGTTAATCAGTTTATAATCAGACTTCCAGTAGGACAGACGTGTCCTACTTCGGTTGTAACCCCGCTCGATGAGTTAGAAAGGGCTCAAATAAAACCTTTGATCAAAGCAACAAGCCTTGTTAATTAATCATGCCCTTAGTTAGAAGACCCAACGAAGATACAAACAAGTAAAGAAGACTAGACGTCCACATCATGGCCGAAATAGAAAGGAAGAAGATAGAATGAAGAACAAGCAAGTAAGTTCTCTCTCTGTCCATCTCTCTCTCCCCCCCCTCTCTCTCTCCTCTCTCTCTCTCTCTCTCTCTCTCTCTCTCTCACAAAAGAACTATTGTTTGTGTACCCGCAACATGGGTACATATTATTAGAATTATTTAGAAAAATAGATGTTCAAATGTAAACATCATAGGCGATAAACATTAAACGTTTCTGTGTCTTCTAAATATTTTCGAGATCTTACGTTGCGCAGTGGGCTGGTTTAGCGCAGTCGGTAGAGCACTCGTCAATGTAATCACAAGGTCCTTGGTTCAATACCGGCCCTCGTCAACTCGGTGAATGGGTAGCACAGGGATCTGAACGGTAAAGTAAGGAGCTGACGGTAGGCGTGGCGCTCCAACTCAGATGCAAAAAAAAAACAATCTCTTTGGTCTAGCGCTAGTGAAAAGGGGATAGACTCCCTCTCTGTTTGGCTAGCTCAGTTGGTAGAGCGTTCGGCTAGAAACCATAAGGTTCCTGGTTCGATACCCGCCCTCGCCAACTCAGCGTATGAGTAGCACAGGGATCTGTGCGGTAAAGTAAGGAGCTGATGGTAGGTGTGGCGCTCCACCTCAGATGCTAAAACAATCTCCTTGGTCTAGCACTACTGAAAAGGGGATAGACTCCCTCGTTGACTGGCTGATACCGACTTTAGGCCGCCCCGACGACTTTTTTACCTTTAGGCACTCTTTTTTGATCTCGATTAAGAAAGGACGTTTTTCATTTTCACCGTCAATATCCGGTTGTTTGTTAGGGATTAGGGTTAAGGGTTAGGGTTAGTTTTATAATTTTTTTAAATCTAAAAACCGTCCGTTAAAACAACCGGATATTGACGGTGTAAATGAAAAACAGGTCCTTTCTTAATCGAGATCAAAAAGGGGTGCCTAAAGGTCATATGCTCGTTTTTTATTTTACCTTTGGGATTACCCTCGTAAAAAACTTGAGGGTAAGAATCGAAGGAAGTGAAGAGAGAAGGAAAGAATTAAGGCGACGAACTGGTATGACATGGGTATACAAAAACTTGAAATTCAATGCCATTTGACTGAAGTATATTACGAGTCGTGTGTGGATGTGAGAAATACCTGCAAGTGGTGTAGGGAGTTTGCAACGATGACGCGGTTCAACGCTTCCTCAACGACATGGGGGATTAGCTGGTATGATATGGGTGTTGAAAAATTCCCTCGGCGCCTACAAAAATGCATCGACCGAAATAGCGATTTTGTAGAAAACTAGATACATGTTCAAAGTTTAAAATGATGTAAACATTACTGGAAATAAACAATAAATATTTCTGTGATTTCTACATATTTTCGAGACCTTACCTTTGGGATTACCCTCGTAAAAACAATGTGTAATTTTACAGGCATGTAAGAAGAAGAAAGTGCATGCGAACAGAAAGAAAGAAAGAAAGACAGAAAGGTTCTGTGCGATGGAACTAGACGGTGGATACGAACAACAGACACTTAAGAAGACCATGACGTCAGAGCATTCACGATGACGTCACATTGACGTAGGCCGGTGCTAACGGTGATTCTTGACAGGTGTTCAGCGGGTGTTGCTTACGTTAAAGAAGGCATGTCTGGGAAGCACCATCTGCTTGGCTTTATGGCTATATCGAATAATCATGACGAGTTTCCATCTATGTTGATAAAAATCTCGCCAGGTAGAACAAAACGAGACCATATAACGGCAAAGACTTTTGCAAATGAAGAATTCTAAAAGAAACATGAGATTTCTAGCCTTAGGTATTCGAGATTTAGCACACCTATTCACAATTAATGTGACAGTATTTAGGCATATCTATCAGCCTCACACACACACACACAACACACACATATATATATATATATATATATATATATATATATAGTAAAGTCGTCGGGGGCCTAAAGTCGGTATCAGCCAGTCAGCGAGGGAGTCTATCCCCTTTTCAATAGTGCTAGACCAAGGAGATTGTTTTAGCATCTGAGGCGGAGCGCCACACCTACCATCAGCTCCTTACTTTACCGCACAGATCCCTATGCTACTCATACGCTGAGTTGGCGAGGACCGGTATCGAACTAGGAAACTTGTGGATTCTAGCCGAACGCTCTACCGACTGAGCTAAACCGGCCCATATATATATATATATATATATATATATATATATATATATATATATATATATATATATATATATATATATATATATATATATATATATATATATATATATATATATATATATATATATATATATATATATATATATATATATATATATATATATATATATATATATATATATATATATATATATATATATATATATATATATTGTTTGTTTTTTTGTTTTTAGATGTATTTTGTTGGAAATACATATACCAATTTGGGCATAGGTGTGAAGCATTAACGTACTATATTATGCTAATATTGTTACCATATGTTAGTTAAGGAATAAATATCAGAAACTCTGTAGTTTTTTTTTTTTTATTTTTTTCTATTTAGACGAGTGGTGAATTTTCAGGACTGTCACGTCCCTTCTTCCTGACCGTAGTAGTGATCTCGTGGCTGCTTGTCCGGTGCGTTGGAATGGTGTGGTGGAACTTGTTGCTGGTTGGTCCGTAGGTGATTAATGAGTTTGTACTCTGTGTGTGGTCGTGTGATGGGGGTCATCGGGTTGGTGGTATGGGGGTGTTTTGGAAATATGAGTATGGATTTAAGGTGCCGGTGTCTGTATTCAAGCCGTTCCGGTGAGTATCCAGTCTGATGACCCATTTTAATTCTGCTATTTTTCTTGCTTGTATGGTGGGCAAGCCTTGTTGGATTAAGATGCATTTGAGGTTATCTAGGTTTGTGGTGGGGGGGGGTTAAAGTGATGAGCGATTTTACTGTGTGACGATTTAAGTTTTATGGTAGATTTGTGGTTGTTGAGGCGTAGTCTGAAGGGAGGATTTATATATATATATATATATATATATATATATATATATATATATATCGTCGGGGTGGCCTAAAATCCGTATCAGCCAATAAGCAAGGGAGTATATCCCCTTATCCCTAGTGCTAGACCAAGGAGATTGTTTTTGGTGTCTGGTGTGGAGCGCCACACCTACCATCAGCTCCTTACTTTACCGCACAGATCCCTGTGCTACTCATACGCTGATGGTTAGAGCATTTATATTTAAGTTAAGGTGGCGTGACATGGAGACATAGCGTGACATGGCGCCTGGTTACTTGGTCTGAAAATCGCATTGATGAGGAACTGTCAGTAACGAGGTGCCGTTGACTCCATGTCCATGCTACACACACACACACACACACATTATATATATATATATATATATATATATATATATACTTGGTCTGAAGATTGCATAGGCGAGAAACTGTCAGTAACCAGGCGTTGTTGACTCCATGTCTACACTACCTTAACAGATAAAATTGCTCTATCCATGATATTGAATACTGCTTACTTATAAATATAGTATCTATATAATCTATCTATCTATCTATCTATCTTCTATCTATTATATATATATATATATATATATATATATATATATATATATAAAGAGAGAGTTTTATAATTTGCTTGAAGCATTGTGTATATATTGGTTAGGAGGTTGATTTAGAAGGCTATCACAATGCATGTGTAAAGAAAAAAAAATAATACGCTAACAATGGTGTTGTGTGTATTAACCTGTATTTTATTCTTTAATTTTCGAGATAAAATCTCTTTTTCAAAAGATCACTGGAACTGAAGTAGTCTAGTTATGGTATTTCTATTTAAATTAAATTTTTTTACGTGAATGCGGGGGTTTTTTTTACAAACAAAAAAAACGCATTCACGTAAACATGCAACACGAGAATACAGCTTTATAAAAAATACCATCATTTTCAAAAAAAAAAATTCATTTAAATAGACTATTTTTTTTTTTTTTTTTTTTTTTTTTGAGCTGGCACCGCTTAGCGTTTTTTTAAGGCAGGAGGCTGAGACGGAATTCTGCGAAGAGTCCGCAAAGTATTTTTTAGAAAGTATAGAAAATACTCTTTAAACGAGTTGAAATATCGAAAAAGAAGTTACAAAAGATGATCTGGTAATGTAGCGTATCAATTCGCCCAATGAAAATTGTATTTATCCGATTTTAATAAAAGTTTCATTACTTATCTATTTAGAAATTAATTCATTTACGAAAGAATTCCTTTGAAATAAGTCAAACAACATTCACCTTGTCTGAAGATTGTGTCCTGCATAAAACAAGTTTTTATTAAAGTCAATTTTAGCGTAATATATTAAAAAAAAAAAAAAATATTTTCAAAAATATTCTAAAATATCTTAAGATATTTTAAAATTTTAAAATGTTTAAAAAAATATTTTAGAATGTTTAAAAAATATCTTAAGATATTTTAAGATATTTTAGAAATATCTAAAAAATTTTTAAAAATATTTTAAGATATCTAAAAAAAAATCTAAACAAATATTTTTTTAAAAAGGACAAAAAGTTTTTAAGTCCTACAATATGTCGGAAATAGAAAGTATTCCAAAAAGATTAATTCATTCTTGATGAATCGATCTTTACAGCTCACTGCCGTCTCTCACAATCCTATAAGCCCACCCCAGAACCTTTCCTCTCATGAGCCCTCAAGTGACATATCCAGCGTTAGAAAGCAGAATCCGACCACATGTTTGACATTTCCCAACCTCCGTGTTCTCACCAATATGTCAGGTGTATCCCTTTCGAAGTTGACGCTTGATGTTTTCATGCTCAATTCTTTCAGTCTCAAAACTGGTACAGCCATCATCCACATTCTCCCGTCAGTTCTCTTCAATGCTAGCTTTTCCAGTTGTCAGGATCTATTTTTATTTTTACAGGGTTGCTTTTTTTAATACCTCTTCCAAGGCTTATGCTTATCCGGATATACATACATACATACATACACACCCACTGCTCTTTATATATATATATATATATATATATATATATATATATATATATATATATAGAGAGATATGTTTATTGTACGTTCATATTTACATTTTGAGTAGCTTTTTCTTCAGAGTGTTTTTTTTTTTTGTTTTTTTTTTTTTGCACACGGTCCTATTGAATACACAAAAATTAAATAGATTTTACTTGGTCCATAGATGGGACCCTTCCAGGTACTACCATTCCAGGTGGACCTGGGGGTAATGGCAATGACGTAGAACTCTACACACACCATATCTATAGAACAGGAGCCTCACCATCAGATATAATTTAGCGTCATACCCAGGGCAGCACTTTTGGGTGTGAGAGGGTGTCTCACCTCTTTGCACGGAGGTACAGTCAGCGTATTCTAAACCCCGCCGACAAGGCTGAAAGAAAACTGAGGTGAACAGACCTGGGCTGAAATTAAGTGAGCAGATAAGGCTGCACCTGAACAACAACAACAACAACAACTGTAAGTACATCACCAAGTAGACTGACCGACTGACTGGCGGGCTGTTCAGTCTGAAGAGCAGTCGGTCGGGTATATAAAAAAAACGGGCGTGGTACGCCGCGGTTAAGAGCGGTGAGGGGGGAAGGTGATGGAAGTGGTTGGTAAGGTCGGTGGGCGGGTGGGGTTAGGTTGGGTGAGGTTGGATAAAAAAAAAAAAGATGGCGCCGATGCAGAAGTATGCGTATAGACACTCATCTCTCTTTCTTATTACTTATTCACTGACCCTTCTGGGCGTGTTCCGTCACGTGACAGATCACGTGAGCGCGCGTGAAATTACGCTCGCTTTTTCTTTTTTTTTCTTTTCTTTTTTTTTTTTTTTTTTTTTTTTTTTCGTGCGTACGTACGTACGCACGTACCGGGGTGGGTGCCGGTAATGTGATGTAGGAGCAACGAATCTTTGGGTGGAGTTATTTATTTACTTTTTTTAATGGGTTGTGGGGGTCGGGATGGGCATGGGGGTGGGGCTGGTAAATAGATGTGCGGGCGCCACACAGATAACTGACGTAGTTCACATATAAGACTCTTTATTGACGTTACACTAGTATATATAAATTGTTTGTTCTTTTTTTTTTCTTTTCCTTTTTTCTCACACATACAGACATTTAATTTTAACTCAGGTGATCTAATCTCTAGATGATTATAAATATATTCTGTTCTAATTTGATACGGATCACACTTGACTCTTTGTATTATAAATAATGATCATATATAAATATATATATATAAGTTTAGATTCCGAAGACTTGAAGTCAATGGCACTTCGTAAATGACAGTTTCTCGCCAATGCGATTTTCAAATCAGCCTCCCTACCATGCACTAAAAAAGCTATACCTCCCGTGATGCCAATACAAAATCATAGGGCTTGACGTTACCTGCCGATTGATCGGACTAGGCTTCTCCGACCGAGCGTCTAGCCTAAATAATGCTTAAAGTGGAGTGTTGTCTGTTATGAACTGTTAAGCCACCAGGAATCCGTCTTTAAGCATCATGATTCCCCACCTACGGCCAACAGGTATCTTTATTGGGAGAGATCTTACCCCTCTGCACAGGTGTAGTCGGCGTATTCTACAGCCCTAGCCAGCAGCTCCAAAACATGGTAATCTACTTTATATATATATATATATATATATATATATATATATATATATATATATATGAGAGTAAATATGGAAATAAATCCGACAATATTAAGAAATTTGAAAAACGAAGTGTTCCAAAAATAAGATGAATTTATTTATCGGCGCTTAAATCAGGATAGATTATGGGTGAAGAAATTGATGGATTTTTTGTAGATGACAAGAGTTAGAAAAATATTTATGAAGGTTTAAATAAATCGAAACCTTTAAGCGTCGATAAATAAATTCATCTATTTTTGGAACGCTTCGTTTTCGAAATTTCTTTATATATATATTATATATATATAAATATATATATATATATATATATAAAGATTTTTGGATGTTTTTTTTTTTAGAAGCACTGTTGAATAAAGTATATATTATATGTTACTTGAAGGCAATTACAATGCATGTATCGCATAAAATAAATAAAGTCGAAAAGTCTGTACAATATTCTACACACCGACCGATTCTTTGTCGGGATTATACTTGTCAAGTTAATTTTCTATAAGAAAAGTATCGAATTTTATGCGATACATGCATTGTAATTGCCTTCAAGTAAAATATAATATATACTTTATCAACAATGCTTCTAAAAAAACAAACATCCAAAAATCTTATTCACTTCGCCGAAGAGCATGAGGCCTGGTTTGTTGTTATTATTCTCTCAACGTCCCCTTACCTATTATGGTAAAGGCGTGTAAGTATCATTTGACAAGGTTAATTTCGCAGGGATTGTTAGCTGTGTACCGTGGCCGAGGCGATATGGTGTTTGACTATGCCTGCTTAGGTCCCGGTTTCGATTTCTGTCCTAGGGAAGGCGTTAGTATATATCGCTGATGAGACTTAATAAAGTCGAAACGGTCTGTACGATATTCTACACACCGATCGATCCTATGCCGGGATTACACTTGTCAAGTTCATTTTCTATAAGAAAAAGTATCGAATTTTATGCGATACATGCATTGTAATTGCCTTCAAGTATATATATATATATATATATATATATATATATATATATATATATATATATATATATATATATATATATATATAATATATTAAAAATGAAAATTCGTGAAAACCAGCAAAGACAAAATTCAATAAAATCCACATCATATTTTTGTCTGTTGAAAAAATGTTAACCCCTCATTTTTCATAAGAAAGCTAAGTAAAAACAATAATAAGAGTATAAATCAATGATATATTATGAAAAATTCTTTTTTTAAATGATTAAAAAATAAAACAAATTAATAAAGAATAAAGCATAATAAAAAGCAAAGAAAAGAAAAAGAAAAAAAAAATACAAACAAGAAGAATAATAAAAAATAAACAAATTAAAAACAAGCATACATAAAGAATAACAGCCGCCCTGTCGGCTGGGGCGTTAGAATGCACAGACTGCACCTCTGCAGAGGGCTAAGACTCCCCTGTTGGCCGTGGGTGGCGACCCGTGATGCTTAAGAATAGAACCCAGATGCAAGAGCAGTTCGTGACTTGCAATACTCCATTTTGGCCCTATCTTGGGTTAGACGGGCCCCCTCCGATCAATCTGCGAGCCACGTCAAGCCCTAGCACCTATATGATTTTCCCAACCCTATTGCCCTTATGGCAAGACCCAACCCCTTTTTATCATATGGGTGCTAAAAGGCAGTGACTGATGGTCTACATGTCCTGGGAATGACGTTAAACTCTATCTGATGGTGAGGTTCCAGTTTTGGAGGTTTGGGCAATGTGGAGTATCTCTTCATCACCATTGCTCCCTGGTCCACTCTGACCCGGAGTGGTAGTACCTGTTAGGGTTCCATCTATGGGTTAAATAGAAAAATGTATTTATAAAAAAATTGTATTATCCATTAAGAATTGATTTATTTCAAAACTTTATCGGCATTAAATGACCTACTGAGGTTGATATGCCGTAAAACAAAACAAAACAAAACCAACCCAAAAAATAACAGATAATAAAACAAATACATAGAAAAAATAATTGTCGGGAACCTACGACAAAGAAAGTTCCCGAGTTCGAAAAAAGGTTCCCGAGTCTGAGAAGGTTCCCGAGTCCGACAAGAAATACCTGAAGAAAGCCGGAGGGCATATCGGCCGAAACGTTGTACAGATAACAATGAAGATGAGGACAATAGTCCGAATAACGCAGATGATACTAATCATCAAGCCTCATCTCAAACATTCAGAGAAATAGAATATAAATTAAATCTTCATTATTTTTGCTCAAAAAGCAAGACCTAGTGATAGTGAATGTGCATATATATATACTTTATCGTTAATTGTTTTATATTCGTAGTTTCCTCCGGATATACATATATACATGCATACATACATATTAATAATGGAGATTCGCTTCCGGTTTTTGTTGTAACAAAAATTACTTCACTACTTACGTCACATTACCCAAAATCGTCATAATATAGAATAAGTACACTCAAAATTTGAACATGCAACATTAGACAGTCCTTATTGTTTTTTAAAACAAGTTTTAATAAATACATGACTGGTATTATATACCTAGATATAAAGTAAAGTAAAGTAAAGTCGTCGGGGTGGCCTAAAGTCGGTATCAGCCAGTCAGCGAGGGAGTCTATCCCCTTTTCAATAGCGCTAGACCAAGGAGATTGTTTTAGTATCTGAGGTGGAGTGCCACACCTACCATCAGCTCCTTACTTTACCGCACAGATCCCTGTGCTACTCATACGCTGAGTTGGCGAGGACCGGTATCGAACTAGGAACCTTGTGGTTTCTAGCCGAACGCTCTACCGACTGAGCTAACCCAGCCCATTATCTATATATAGTTTGTTTTATTTTAAAACAATTTAAAGTTTACATTTCAAATTGTTTTATTTTTTAATCATTTAATGAATTTGATGATTTTTCTTACTTAGGGTACAAATTCGCTGACATTGATTTTTTTACTCCCACCGCTCAGGCAATATGTTTCAAAAAATCTATTTTTACATCGCCCGGAGGGTGTTTTTTATTTTGTACTAGTACATACAATTCCCCTCTATGTATAGATTGTCAAATAGAAACATATTTGAAGCCATGTAACTCCTTTATAGGATGTATAGGATAGTGTCCTATGAAATGGACTCAACGACCCAAGTTCAGAACCCGGACGAGGCTGTTTGCATCTCACATACCGCTAATACCATTTGGAAAGGTATGAATCCAACTACTCTCCCTCCAGCTAAGGGTAAATAGTAGGGTAGAAAAAATGAAAGAAAAAAAAGAAAAATGAATGAGAGAGAGTTAATTCAAGATTATTATTTATCACATATTGAACTACTTAGCAATAGCTCTTAAGTAACATATCAAACGTTGTAATAATGAAATTATCATACTGTGGCAGTAATGCTGATAGCTTTTTGATTTGATGCGTCCTTGGACGCACATATTTGCTTTGAAAGAGTCCCTAGAAAATTTATGGGTCCCAACGAAAGACGTCTAACTCCTACCTTGTAACCTATCCTGTATAATTCGTTTCTAAGAAACTTTTGAAATGTATTTACAGTTAACTTGAAATGGTGAGGGAAGAAAAAAGAAAAACACTGTGACGCATGGATACGATTTTACTGCGTCCTTTTAGATTTTTGTGTGTCAGAGACGCAGGACGCGTACCTATCAGCATCTCTGCTGCGGTATATCCCTGCTAATTATTATTTTACTCTTTGACAGTTTTTCCCACCTGTACCAACTGTTTTCCCAACTTTGTGTTAAATAATACCACTACTATTTTTATACTACTTGCTGTCCATCGTATCCAATGATGACACCACGCGAATCATTTTCCTCCAATTTAATCGGTTTCTGGTTGCGTCTTGCCAACTGCCTATGGGATATTCAAGTCCTTCAGGTTTCTTTTGATGTTGTCTTTGTACCTGAGCTTTGGTCTACCGATTCTACGTGACCCCTCTCTCAGTTGAGAGTACAGAATCTGCTTTGGTAGTCTGTCATCCCCAAGTCTGTTTAAGTGGGCAGCCCATCTTATGTTGCGTTGGACAAGTTTTAAACATGTTGCCACTATCTGACATTTAATATGCTGCGCAAGTGACGCATGTAGTAGACATGTAGTCTATGGGCATCTGCTTTGTATATCGTCCAGGCTTCTGCACCGTACAGGAGGGTTAAGAGAACTATGGCGCTGTATACTGCACTACAAGGATGGCTTTGGCATTAAATAAACCACAAAGATTGATATGCCATGCCTGTTTGTTTTCACTGAAGTCCGAGTGACAAAAAGTGTCCTCAAATCTCCCAATTCTTCATCGGAAAGAAAGAAAAAAAGAAAGAAAGAAAGAGAGGGGGTGAGCGCACATAAGCGATAACGCTTATCTGTTTAACCAGAAGGTGTTGCAAAATGTTAACGGTCGGAAAATTAGGGTGACCCAGGAAAAACAGAACCCACAACTATCAATATATAGATAATTTCTGTTTATTTTCTATGTGGATGTGTTGCCTGGCATCTATGGTATACCTTGTTACGATTTATGGGCCATCCTTTAGGCTTCAAGCAAGAGCGATTGTCCAGCGGAAATCCTTAGTAAAGAATCCTTTCGTTGTTCCTTGGTGCTCCTCAGTATTGCAAGTTTCTCGTCAATGATTGCAAATGGACATCTCACAGTATCAGTGATTAAGTAGTCAACGAGCCACGCATTATGGCTGTTGATTGGCTGAGGTTTAAACCATGTGACCTCGCCTAGTCTATAAATTTAAGTGGTACATTGAAGCACAGCTTATATCTCAAAATATTCCAACATACCTTCTGCATGTCAATATGAGTTGACAAACGTATTTTTCTCACGATATAAATCAAAAACGATTTACCGACTGAGCTAAGCGGTCCTTTTTTTAACTCCAATAGAAAATTATAAATATTTTAAAATAGGGAGTAACTTTTTAAATATGGTGCTTTTAAGAAAATAATTGATTTTTTTTTTAAATATTAAAAGTTTTATTTTATTTATTCAATTCTTTCCTATTTCTCTGAATGTTTGAAATGAGATTTGATGATTAGTATTATCTGTGTTATTCGGACTATTGTCCTCATCTTCATTGTTATCTGTACAACGTTTCGGCCGATATGCCCTCCAGCCTTCTTCAGATATTTCTTGTCGGACTCGGGAACCTTCTTTTCGGACTCGGGAACCTTCTTGTCGTAATCGATTGTACAGATGACAATGAAGATGAGGACAATAGTCCGAATAACACAGATAATACTAATCATCAATTTTCCTCGTGTTCTGCTGTACGTGTTGTGCCTCATCTAAAATACACAATCTACGCCAAAATGTGTTGTTATATCTACTCCTTCTTACGTTATGAAACAAAATTGGCTAAACTTGCAAATTAGTCGGAAAATTAAAACATATTACAGGGTGACCCAGACAAAACAGAATCCAATTTATTTATTTATTTTCCCATTAAACTAACCCTAAACCCCAACCCCAACTCTAACCCTAATCCTAACCTTAAACACCCCTAGTTAAAATTACCAGTTTTATTACAAAATTTGTGGGTTCTGTTTTTCCTGGGTCACCCTAATTTTCCGACCGATTTGCAAGTATAGCCACAATTTTTTTTAAAATCTCATGTTATGTTATGCGAGCTGAATTTCTATAATCTTATGGTTTTGGTTTGTTTTGTTTTATGGTATATCAACCTCAGTGGGTCATTTAATGCCGATAAAGTTTGGAAATAAATTCATTCTTAATGGATAATCAATTTTGTTTATAAACTCATGTTTTTCTATTTAACCCATAGATGGGACCCTAACAGGTACTACCACTCCGGGTCAGAGTAGACCAGGGAGCAATGGTGATGAAGAAATGCTCTACATTTCCCAGATCTCCAGAACTGGAACCTCACCATCAGATAGAGTTTAACGTCATTCACAGGACATGAAGACCCTCAGCCACCGCCTTCTAGCACCCATATGATAAAAAGAGGTCGGGCTTGCCATAAGGGCAATAGGGTTGGGGCAATCATATAGCTGCTAGGGCTTGACATGACCAGGCGATTGATCGGAGGTCTATAATCTCAGACACCGCTTCAGCACAATAGAACTTTAAAACAAGCCGATGTAGATTTTACTAACGTTCTTATAGGAATTGTTTTTTAATGCGTATAAAATTGGATTACTTTTTAATGTATATAAAATTGGATTATTTCTATTTTTCTTTCTTTCATCTTGAAGTGAAAGCGACTGAACTATTAAAGTACATTTCACCCTTATCTGGGCGTGAAACATAGTTGGAGCGAGGGGGCAAATGACCAACTTTTAGGAAAATATATATATATATATAATATATATATATATATATATATATATTATTATTATTATTATTATTATTATTATTATTATTATTATTATTATATAGACATATTAGTCATGAAAATTGTTCCGTCGTGAGCAATAGAAAAGTGGTTTGCGGGTCGCGTGTTTGAGACACATGATCAAGAACATAAGAATACAAGGTGTGTCAAAAATTATCGAGATTTTCGGTTCTTTTTGACACACCCTGTATTCTGAAAAATTTATCTTTCATCCATTCTTCATTTCTATCTTGGTAAATACAGCTTTAAAATCTGTACTTTTTGACACACCTTGTATTCTGAAAAAAATCAACGTTACATTTATTGTTCATTCCTATCTTGGTAAATACAGCTTTAAAATCTGTACTTTTTGACACACCTTGTATTCTGTAAAAAATCAACGTTACATTTATTGTTCATTCCTATCTTGTTAAATACAGCTTCAATCTCGATACCTTTTTCGACATACCGTTGTGTGAAGTATTTTATCAACGGGACAAGTTTGTAAAAGACAGCAAACACTGCGCCGACAGAGCGAGAAAAGAAATAAAGGATGGCGATAAAAATACCAATAATCTTTCCGCCCTGTCTATGGAGCTTAAATACACTGACTGTATCCCCTGCAGAGGAGTAAGCCCCCACTCACACACACACACACAAATAGGGTGGCCACGAGTATGACATTAAACTGAATCTGATGGTAAGGCTAAAGTTTTGGAGATCTAGGGAATGCGGAGTAACCCCTCATTGCCTTTATTCCCATGTTGTTGGTTGGTTGGTTAGATTTTATGGCATGTCAACCCTTGTTGGGTTATTTTATGCCGAAGACGTTTTGTTCCATTCATACTTGATGGGTATTCAAAAAAAATGTTTAATCATTTTTTAACTTTTTTTCTCAAACACATAGATCATTCTCTCTCTCTCTCTCTCTCTCTCTCTATCTATATATATATATAATATATATATATATATATAGAGAGAGAGAGAGAGAGAGAGAGAGAGAGAGACACACACACACACACACACACACACACACACAGAAAGTCATCCACAGACATCGTGTTTCGACGTATTGTTTCCTGAGTGTGGTTAAACTTAGCAGGCTACTTCAAGCCGGAACGAAACTTGCCGATTTTTTATCAGATAGAGTTCCTAACACTGGACCATCAGCACACCTACAAGCGTGAGGGCGAATTTAACTGATAAATACATACATATGTATTTATGTATTTATGTCAAGTAAACCAGAGAGCCACATCCGTTTTATAGGAGAGCTTTGCAAATATATATATATATATATATATATATATATATTATAGAGAGAGAGAGAGAGGGGGAGAGAGAGAGAGGGGGAGAAAGAGAGAGAGAGAATAAACTAGATGGGGGCTGCACAAAAATGCTGCGTGCAGTCTTAAACAAAGCGAGAAAATGGCTGTACGGCCACCTGCCCCATATCACCCAAACCATCTGAGTAAGAATAAGACGGACATAACACGCAGGACACTGGTGGAGAAACAAGGATGAAATCATAAGTGGCGTTCTCCTGTGGAAGCCAACACATGGGCATACCAGTTTGGGCCGACCAGCAATGACGTACATTGACCGGCTCTATGCGGATATTGGATGCTGAGTTGAGGACCTCCCCAGAACAATGAGTGATAGGGACGACTGGAAAGAGATTGTCATGGATATCCGTGCTAATAGCGCGATATGATTATATATATATATATATATATATATATATATATATATATATATATATAATATTATCTTCTTCTTCTTCTTCTTCTTCTTCTTCTTCTTCTTCTCTCTTCCCCCTCTCTCTCTATCTTTCTTTCACACGCACACGCACACACACAAATAAACACACTATATTTTTGTATGTCTCTCTCTCTCTCTCTCTCTCTCTCTCTCTCTCTATCTATCTATCTATCTATCTATCTCTCTCTCTCTCTCTCTCTCTCTCTCTCTCTCTCTCTCTCTCTCTCTCTCTCTATCTATCTATCTATCTATCTCTCTCTCTCTCACACACACATTGTATTTCTGTATAACTTTCTTCTTCTGTCTGTCTGTCTGTCTCTCTCTCTCTCTCTCTCTCTCTCTCTCTCTCTCCCTCTCTCCCTCTCTCTCTCACACACACACACACACATACACACACACACACACACTATGTTTTTGTATGTCTTTCTTCTTCCATCTCTCTCACGCACGTATACACTATATTTCTGTATGATTTTCTTCTTCTTTATGTTTGCTCTCTCTCTCTCTCTCTCTCTCTCTCTCTCTCTCTCTCTCTCTCTCTCTCTCTCTCTCTCTCTCTCTCTCTCACACACACACACACACACACATATAGACTTTCATCTTCCATACCGACACATGGTCTTTTAAATCATTACAAGGCAGACTGCAAGATGGAAACATTCATGTTTGTTTTTTAAAGCCCAAAATTCCAACGTTGCCAAGTGACAAGCCTGACATTTTGTTTATTGAATTGTCACTCAACGCCAACAGTCACACGTTTAAGAAACATCATAAATGCCAGTCCATGAAAATCGGCATTCTCTCCTATTAACTCTTCTGTTGGCTCGATTAAAAATCCCTTCTCCAGTTTGCTTTTAAAAGTAAAAAAAGAACAGATAGACAAATCATTTGACTGATGTGAATAATAGATTTCTTAAATATCATTTGATGAGACTTTATTTTTGGCGCCAATAGTACAGGCGTAGTCGCGATGACTTTATATATTTTAAAACATATGATGGAATTATTTGTTTTTAAATAGTTCATGTTTAAACCACAAAATTGAGCTGTCAAAACTGACAATGGAAAAAGGTTGAAAAATTCTAACGAGAATAAAGTAAGTAAAATGGAGGAGTGGCCTATTGTCGATATCAGCCGGATAGCAAGGGTGTCTATCCCCTTTTCGCTAACACTCGACTAGGAGGATCAGGTCACCAATAGGCACCCCAGCCGAGATCAGTTTTGAAAGAAAGTGAATTTTGCTTTTCATCGATTGTTAGTAAACAAAATCAACAGACATGAGAATTTCAAACAATCAAAATAGAATGGAAAACGAATCTCGAAATAAATACCTTTCTATTAAGAGTAAGATGACAAAGAAGGAGATATCCAATTCGAGAAAAGAAAAATATTTTTTCTTATAAACCAAAAATAAATGAATAAATAGATAGATATAATAAAAGATTAAAAAAAACGAAGGGTTTATTGATACGACATTTTCGTCGGCCATATTGAAATACTTGGTGTCACAACGGACTTTAGGCAAACGTAGCACTTTCCATACGTCAATTGACAAACGATCTCGGCTTTAGAAATAAGAAGCTAAATGGCTCCCAAGAATGGCGAAGTTCGCTCTCCTAAAGACTAAAATAGTTTTTTGATTTTTTTAAAAAATTAGTTATTTCATGTTTTTGTTGTTAGCATATGTGAAAAAATTAATTTCATTGTTGTTTTTTTGTTTTTGTTTTTTTTTTTTTAGTTATAAAACTTTAAACGAAAGACACGCTTTTATATTGAAATAGTTTTATTTGATCAGAAGAGAAAACACAGATATGTTTATTTAAATAAAAATAGTTTTATTTACAAACTATTTTTTATGTTTATTTAAATAAAAGGATGTTGTTCAGAAATGGTATTACACAATTTATACCTCTGCGGACAGTTAATAAGGACAATAAACTAATATTGTTATTGACATTATAACAATATTATTTCAGATAGGAATCAACGTAGAGACACATGGAAAATAAATTTTATAAATTGTGTAATACCATTTCTGAACAACATCTTTTTATTTAAATAAGCATAAACATAGTTTGTAAATAAAACTATTTTTATTTATAGGCACCACCAAAATAGGTCACGTGATCAGTTTTAGGCCACATTACAGGAAGAAACGTAAATATATTTTGAATGTTTTTTAAAAAAGAAAAAACCAACTGTAGTTATAAGAGAATAGACACGTAAGCTTTATTCTACTTTGAATACATTTGCAATTCTCTTGGGAATTTATATAGTTTTACAAACTTTAAATTTACATAAAGGGGAGGTGACTCAATTACTTATTACACGAACATAGTTGTTACAAAGAAAAATAGTTAATTCAAAGATCAAATTATCTGATTGGGGAAAGATTACTCACCGTTATCTTCAAAAATAAGTAAAACAGTCCATTTTTTTACAACACGGTTAATTTCTATTTTGATATTTTTTAGCTGAATTCTGTATTCATGGTTCTTTTACTAAGAAGATCTCGCATCGACACTTATAAAGATATTTTGATATAATTATTCAAATTCTTATCTTTATAGAATAAAAGTAAAAATCAGTTTTTGTTGGTTCATTTTTTTATATTTCATAAAATGGGGTGGGGTAGACATCTTAAAAAATATTACCCCTAATATATTTTCAGAAAACTATTTCAGAAAAGGTTGATTATGGAAATTTTCGTGAAAATTGGACCATTAATTGATTTTTTATAGGATTTTTTAAAAAAATATTAGTTATAACTTGTTTTTGGCTACGTTAATTTCAATTGATTTAACGGTGCAAAAATGTAAACATTGTTTTTCGTTCATAATTTTCATTATTTCCTAATTTTAAAAATCATCAGGAGTTTGTTTAATGTTTTTTCTTTTGAATGGACAAAATTTTAAGATAATATTAACCTTTATGCAAGTTTCATTGTGTTAAATATGGGGGGGGGGTAAGTTTCACTGGGAAAATTGGTGGTACCTATTATTTAAATAAACATATCTCCATTTCTCTTCTGATTAAATAAAAACTATTTTAATATAAAAATGCGTATTTCGTTTAAAGTTGTATAATTTAATTAAAAAAAACAATAAAATTAAATTTTTCACATATGCTAACAACAAAAACATGAAATAAGTATTTTGTTTTAAATCAAAACTATTTTAGTCTAAAAACGTGTATTTGATTGTTTGAAATTCTAATGTCTGTTAATTTTGTTTACTAACAACCGGTGAAAAGCAAAATTCAATTCCTTTCAAAACTGATCGCGGCTAGGGTGCCTATTGGTGACCAGATCCGACCAGGGTGAATGTTTTTGTTGAGGTGGAACGCCCACACCTACCGTCAGCTTCCCACTTTGCTGCACAGATCAGATTACCCAATCTCTGCTACTCATGTGCTGATTTAGCGAGGACCGCTATCGAACCAGGAATCTTACGATTAGCCTAGGCCGGTGCTCTACCAACTGAGCTAAACAGGCTCCTTAAAGAGAATAATGTTTGTTTATTTTTTTTATCGTGTTTGTTTTTATTTTGTTTATTTTGTTTGTTTGTTTGTTTTTGTTTTTATTGTTTTTATTTTTTTGGCGGGGGGTGTTTTTTTTTGGGGGGGTGCTTTTTGAGTCGTAGAAATAATTGTTTTTTGTTTTTTTTTTCTGGGTTTTTTTTGTTGTTTTTGGGGTTTTTTGTTTTTTGTTTTGTGTTTTTTTTTGTTTTTTTTTTTTTTTTTAAAAAATAACCTTATTCATGAAAACGCCCTCTACTGGCACCTTCGAAGGAAGAAAAAATGCGCTTTTCTTTCGCACAAATATCAAATTGTGTGAATTTAACTTTAAACTATAGCCATAAATTAACTAATTGCACCGCCCTGTCGGTGGGGCTTAGATTACGCTGACAGCTCAGGGGTAAGACATATCCCCAAAAAGGTGTGTCCTGGATATGACAGTAAACTGGTGACTAGGGCACCTCAGTTTGGCATGCTGGATTAGCAGACAATTTTAGTGAGTTTGATTCTCACTAGGTGCCCCATTACTTCCGCCATTCTGACACAACTAAGGCTTAGTAAATAATTAATCTGGTGGATCCAGTTCTGTAGATCTGAGGAGTACTATTACTGTTAGTGAACATATTAGCGCGACTGGAGTTCGAACTCGTTTACTATGATGTCGCAGTCCAGCACGTTAGTCAAGACTCCCGGGATTTCTCCGCGAAGTGAAACGGAATTGATGGTATCCAGAGTGAAATTCCTAGGTGGGTGCTCCTAGGTTTTGCTTTTAACTCCATCTCATTTGCTGGTCGCGCAGAAAAAGAAATTCAGGGGAAGAAAAAGGAAGAGACAAAGACAAAGGTGGTTTTATGATTTAGACTTTATTCACAGGTCATAGCTACCACGTGACAAGGAAATATCTCCCTTGCCAGTAGTAGTGATTAAACACAGTTAAAATCAGAATGGCTGAGAGATTATCTTGGGAGTCGGAAGTGGGTCCTTTTTTCCGCACATGCTCGGAGGGTTCTTCCGATGAGGGTTCATGGGAGTTTTTTTTCTATTTTATTTTAATCCCCACAGATGAAGAGGGTTGTCATTTTATGATGGCATGTGTAATAAGTAATTCAGAGTTACTTCCCCTGTTTTATTAACACCTCCCCTTTGTGTAAATCTTTGACGTCTCTGAAAGTATATGAACTCCCAGTTAATTGTAAAAGTGTTCTAAGTAGAATAAAGCTTTCTCAAACCCAACTATGTGTGTTCGCTTATTATTACAGCATGTCAATTACTTGTCGTAAGAGTCTTTATCTATTTTAGTTTCCCAAGAGTTAATCAAGAGTTATTGTCACTTAATCTTTTTTTAAATTTAAAATGTTAAAATTTGAATGAAGACGTATGTAAAGCAGAACAACTTGAATCTTAAAGTAGTTACGCCGAGACAGCAGTCTAGATAAGTCAGTGTCTATTTGAAAGAAATTATGAAGTCATACTCGATATTTTTTTACTATTTTTGTTATTGCAATATTCTCCATACTCACCAGACCTATCTCCATGCGAGTTTTTCTTGTTTTTCCTAAACAGAAGAGTTATCTCAGGAGTAAGAATTTTGCGGGTGTACAGATTTTAAAGAAACTGGCGGGAATGTGTACCCCTGGGCGTAAGTATTTGAGTTTTAATGTAAAGAAATATATTAGATAAGAAATAATAATGAAATTAAATAAGAACGCATATAAAAAGATTACACTTATTTTAATTTTATTCTAATTGGTTTCTATATAAAAAAAATCATTCAATGGATTGATTTTAATGCGTTGGAGAATAAACAATAATATTAGAGATCAATAACACCAAGTAATTATTTATCAAACCCGGCTTTGTTAAAACCAGTATGCAAATTAACCACACCATATATCATGTATACCTTTATTTCTTAGCAATATATATATATATATATATATATATATATATATATATACACACATTGCAGGATTTTAAAATGCACTAATAACATGGGCTGTTTTGAGGCGAATCTAACTTAGATTTTCATAGTGCCCTCGTTAATAAATAACATTTATTCTATGTACTAATGGATTTGACAAAATTAAATACTCATTGATAAACTTATGCAATTTCTGGGAATTTGAACGTAGGCAGTGATGTAGTTTCGACAGACACCGAATCTCCATTATAATAATATATATGATGCAACTTTACACCATATAAAAAGAGGAGTTTCAGAGGTGCTTCGACCAATATAAGACTCACTAGAATAAGTGAGTCATATACCAAACGCGGCTATTTTTGAAGAAAATGAACGTTTCATTCATTATTTATTTATATCTTGCTAAATACAACTTTGGTCTCGATACTTAAATAAAATCGTATACAGAAATTTTGCATTTGTTTGTATGTTCTTTCTTTAATGTCAGCATTAAATGACCCATCGAGGTTGATATGCCGTAAAACAAACCAAACCAAATTTCTTAAAAAAGAAAGACTCATCCAGTAACCTGGTTTGGTTGTAGGGGGCGCTACTCATGTTGTGTGCATTTGGACGGGAATAGGAACCCATTCTTCTCCAAGTCTGGTTTAAATTCTGGCTTTCCTTCCACATACCAAAGTGAAAGAAACCAATTTCGGTTTCATTTTGTTTAATGGCATACCTAGCGCTAGTGAAAACGGGATAGATCCCTCGTTGTCTGGCTGATACCGACTTTTGGCCATCCCGACGACTTTATATATTTCAAACATTCAATAGAATTATTTGTTTTTAAATAGTTCACGTTTGAACCACCATCGTACAAAATTGAGCTGTCAAAATTGCCAATAGAAAGTTGAAAAATTCTAATGAGAATAAATTAGTAAAATGCCGGAGTTGCCTTCCTGGTTATTAATGCTAAAGCTACACCTTATAGAAGTGCTACTATTTAACCCATAGCTGGAGGGGGGATTCATACATTTCCCAAGGGTATTAGTCCAAAACTGAACGTAATAGCGCGACTGTCGCAGTCCAGTATTTTACCCACAAAACCACAGGTTCGCCCGTATTGAAAAGCACAGTTTGTTTTAATATTTACCCACAGCTAGAGGAAGTATATGTACATTGACGCCCTTCCCATGGATGGTATTTATCGAACCCGTTCACCACGGGTAGGATGTGACTCAATACCTTAAAGGCGGAGCATCAGGCGAGGATCGAACTCGCTATTCAGTAGTAATAGATCTGCGAGACTAACTAGCTAGACATTACACCTCGATGGAACGTCTTACCTTTCCCAGGGCATTAAGGCTATGTGAAATGCAAACAGCCTAGTTCAGGATATGAACTCGGATAGCTGAGTCCATTTCATTCAAAAACGCAACAAGCAGCACCATTATGTGACAAATAGCAAAGAAAAATCTATATACTCGTGTTCCTTAAAAATACGACCGTTACTGTAGGTAACTTAATTAATGTAGGTCCAGGGAATCATTTCCGTGTTTTAATGATAATTCCATGCGAATTGGATTTTGTTTACATATTTTATAATTTACATATCTTATCTATTTGTTCGTACGGATGTCTTATCTATATACTAGCAGCGGCTACCCCCCGTCGCCAGGGTAGGAGGAGATTTTTTTAAATTTAGTCCCGCAGTTCCATTATTACTGAATCGTGAGTTGAATCCTTTTGGGATGCCCCATTTAAATCCCCATGTATATAAAAAAAAAAAAAAAGACCTTGGATTGATCCAGCTACTCTGAACAGAAATGTTAATGTCTACTATCTAAAATATTAAACGAAAAAAAATCCATGCTGTTATCATTTAAATTTTATTTTTTAATTATCTTCACGAATATAAATCAAATTATTCTATTTTTTTAAAAATATCCCCAGGTTTCATATAATACTCTTTTTTGTTAAAGTTCAAAGTTAAAGGTGTAAGACTTTCAATAAAACAATATCTTATTATAATGGGATTGTGTGTTTTTCTGTCTGTAACCGAAAACTATATTACTACTCAAGTCACAATTCCCTCGTTATTTACGTCACATTCTCCATGATTTTATTTTTTTAAATCATTATTAATAAAATTGCTTACCTTTTTATTGGTGTTGTCCATATCTACATACAAATAACATGCAATTGTATTTATATATACAAAAAATAGCAGTTTACAGTTGAATGGGAAGGCTAATTTGCATATTGATATTAAAATCTGATTTTATAAATATGTGCTTAGTATTATTGATTTCTAATTGTTTGGTTTTATTTTAAGAATATAAGCAAAAATCTCGTCCATGAATCTTAAATGAAATCCATTAACAAAAAAAATAACTGTCATTTTATTCTTTATTTCCTAATTTAACTAAATAGTTAAATAGTAAAATTAGCAATGAAACGGAGTGATGGAAGAGTAAGTTTCATTTCTATTTTTCTATTATACCCCCACTCTGTTACATATCTTTTTATCTGCCTTCTCATTAGCCTTTCTAATTTAATACGATATTTCATTACATTAAAACTTAAATACTTGCACCCGGAGGGTGCATATATTTGCTAGTGCTAAACTGTAGATCAAATAATGTATTCACTCTTGACCAAAATATAGGTTATAGTTGCATATTGGCATGGTGGTCATAATGATGATATCATTGTAGATTACCATAAGCAATCCATTTCATATTGTCTGGGCAAGATTTCAGTTGATATATATATCTATTATTTTTGCTCAAAAACCAAGTCCTGTTGATATCTAATATGTATGTATATTTACATGGTCGTTGATTGTTTTATTTTCGAAGTTTCCTCCGGACATACATATACAAGTAACTGCTCTGTATAGATAAAATACATACATATACAAATAACTATGTATAAAATTCATTCATATACAAATAACTGCTCTGTATAGATAAAATACTCATGTTCCTACAAAGTACAACCGTTGTGATCTAACAACACACTCTGGTTAAAAATGAGACAGTCCAAATCTTTTATTGTTTTGTTGTCACGTGCACCCCTGTCAATCATTTTGTTAATTTTTCTTTGTTTTTTTTTTATAATTCCCTAGAAATCAGGTAATTATCTGAATTTAATAACATTTTCGGTATTTCTAGCAATAAGTAATTAAGTTTCTATTAAATTATATTTTTCCTTTTATTGTTTTGTTGTCATGTGCACCCCTGTCAATCATTTTGTTAATTTGATTAACTTAATGTAGGTCCACGGGAATCATTTCCATGTTTTAATGATAATTCCATGCAGAATTGGATTTTGTTTACAAATCTTATAATTTACATATCATATTTATTTGTTCGAACGGATACCTTATCTATATATAAAATACTCGTTAGTATTATTTGTATTATTCGGACTATTGTCTTCATCTTCATTGTTATCTGTACAACGTTTCGGCTGATGAGGACAATAGTCTGAATAATACAAATAATACTAATCATCAAGCCTCATCTAAAAAATTCAGAGAAATAGTATTAATTCTCGTGTTCCTTAAAAGTATGGCCGTTATCATCTTGCAACGCCCTTAAAAATGAGACCGTCCAAATCGTCCAAGATGAAATGCAAAAAAGTAAATCCAGATTATCTAATAATGGACCATTCCAATTTTTATTATAATGAAAGAAAGGGAAGAAAAAGGGCATGATACACGGGAAAAGTATAAGAAAGAAAGAACGAAAGAAAGAAAGAAAGAGAGTAAGGAAAAGATAGAGAGAGGGTTGAGAGCGCGGAAACGATAACGCTAATTTGTTTCAATCAAAATGAAAAGATGAAAAGAAAAAAGGAGTGAAAGAGAGTTAAATCAAGATTATTATACTTTTTACATATTGAAGTATTTAGCAATAGCTCTGAAGTAAACATATCAAACGTTTTAATAATCAAATTATCATAATGTGGTATATCCACAGGTCCCTCTATTAATGTTGTAATATTTGAATATACAGTGGCACCTTGACTTACGAGTTTAATTCGTTTCGCTCGTAATTCAATTTTATTGTATATCAAATCAATTTTCCCCACTGAAATAAACTGAAATGTCATTAATCCGTTCCAGCCTCTAAAAACACCCTAATTTTTTGTTACGTTTTTTTTAATATGAAAAATGTAGTTTATAAAAAAATATAGTAAAATAGAATATAAGGAATTATGTGCTGTAAGTAAAGTCAACGGGGCGACCTAAAGTCGGTATCAACCAGAGAGCGAGGGAGTCTATCCCTTTTTCAATAGCGCTAGACCAAGGAGATTGTGTTGGCGTCTGAGTTGGAGTGCCACACCTTCCATCAGCTCCTCACTTTACCGCACAGATCCCTGTGCTACTCATACGCTGAATTGGCGAGGGCCGGTATCGAATCCGGAACCTCGAGATTCCTAGTCCGAGGCTCTACCGACTGAGCTAAACCGGTGCTGTAATATGATTTAATGTTTCTTTTTATGAATAATATTTTTTTCTTTGACGTAATAAATTTGGAAACTTAAATGTTTTTAGTAAACTTATTAATATATATATTTACCAACCCCTCCGCACGAGCAGGATGCGACACAAGGTCAATTTCTGAAGCGGAGTTTAACAGGGTTGAATTCAGAGTTTTCTTTCTCCTAGACTGGTTACCTAGCCATGGTTAACGAGTCCAGTCTACCCTGCTATTTACCCATAGCTGGAGGGAGAATTGGATTCATACCTTTCCCAAGGGTATTAGCGCCATGTCAAATGCAAACAGCTTTGTTAAAACTTATTAATATGTATATTTACCAACCCCTCCGCACGAGTAGGATGTGACACAAGGTCAATTTCTTAAGCGGAGTTCAGCAGGTTTGAATTCAGAGTTTTCCTTCTCCTTGACCGGTTGCCTAACCAAGGTTAAAGAGCCCAGTCTGCCCTACTATTTATCCATAGCTGGAGGGAGAGTAGGATTTCATACCTTTCCCAAGGATATTAGCGCTAAATGAAATGCAATTACCACGTCTAGGATTTGAACTCGGAGTGACGAGTCCATTTCCCGTGACTTTAACCATTATACCACGTGCTTCCTACGAGTATTGATATAAGCGTATCTGAAGTTCGCTCGTACCTAAGATGTTCGCTCTCAACACGAATTAAAACATTTACCGAGTGGCAGGATCGAACTCGGAAGACTCGTAAGTTGGGACACTCGTAAGTCAATGTAGCAGTGCAATAACAATTCTAGTGAGGTCAATAAACTTTTCTTGTTTCCATTAAGAAAGCAGCAACTACTTGAAATCAATTTATGCACAAATTGAAAGACATGTGTTTACATTATATGATTCGCTTTAGAGACGTACATATATATATATATATATATATATATGTGTGTGTGTGTGTGTGTGTGTGTGTGTGTATATATATATATAATATATATATATATATATATATATATATATTAAATAACCCTATTTATGAAAACGCCCTCTACTGGCACCTTCGAAGAAAGAAAATATGCGCTTTTTTTTTCGCACAAATATCAAATTGTGTGAATTTGACTTGAAGCTGAAGTCATAAACTAACTAACATAACTAATTGCACCCGCCCTGTCGGTGAGGCTTAAAATACGCTAACTGCCAAGGGGTAAGACCCTCCCCCTCCAAAAAAAATACCGGTGTCCTGGATACGACACTAAACTGGAGGCGCCATTTCTGGAGATCTAGGGAATGTGTGGGGTTTAAAATAAAATTCAAATAAAAAAATAATAATAAAATAACAAACTCCCATGAGCCTTTGCCGGAAGAACCCTCCGAGCATGCGCGGGAAAAAAGGACCCACTTCCGACCTCCAAGAGAATCTCTCGGCGATTCAAGTTTAGGCCTTAACTGTGTCTAGTCACTACTACTGACCAGGGAGATATTTCTTTGCCACATGAGTAGCAGAGATTAGGTAATTTGACCTGTGCGGTAAAGTGGGAGCTGGCGGTAGGTGTGGTGCTCCACTCCAGCCAAACAATCTCCCTGGTCTAGCGCTAGCGAAAAAGGAATAGACTCCCCTTTATTTCTCTGTTAACTCTGATACTCGAATTATAACACAATCATAATAAATATAGGGATATACTATTATTTCTCATTAAATGTGTGTCATCATCATAATCCTGTCACGCTGGCAGCACGGATAACCATAACAATCTCTCGCAATCCCTCCCTATCATTCATTGCCCCTGTGAGGTCTTCTGCGCAGCATCCAGCATCCGTGCAGAGTTAATTATACGTCTTTACTGGTCGAGCCACTCGGGCGCGCCCATGTGATGGCTTCCACAGAAGAACGTCACTTATGAGTTCATATTTGCTTTTCCAGCAGTGCCCAGCGTGTCTTGTTCGTCTCACACGGATGGTTTGTGGGATATGGGGCAGGTGGCCTTACAGCTGTTTTCTCGTAGGGTGTTGTTTCCACGTCTTGTTTAATATTGCACGCAGCATTTTTGTGCAAGTCCCATCTAGCTTATTCCCCAGGACATCGTGAGAGTCCAGGTAGTGCAGCCATACAGTAACACTGATACAACTACAGCTTGGAAGAATTTTCGCTTTAATATGTCAGCGAGATCGGATTTCCATATCACAATTAGTTTAAAGCAGCCCATGTCTTTCCTATGCGTGCATTGACATCGCTTTCTGTTGATGAGATATTACTACCTAGGTACGTAAATTGTTTCACCTATTTTAGGAGTTTACCATTGAGATGTCTCCTTCATTTCTAAAACACATGAATTCGGTTTTATCGGAGTTCACATATAGTCCGATTTTCGGTTTCTACTTTTTCAAAGCTGTGTAGCAAAGATTCTGCCTGCGCAGGTGTATTTGCGAGGTACCAGATCATCTGCGTAGTCCGCATCCGTAATAGTCTATGCGGGATATCGCCTGCTTCTTGGCTTTTTTAGTGTGAGGCCTTTTTCTTTTATGGGATCTGATGATGTTCGAAGTACGTAATCTAGACATATTATAAATACTAGTACAAAATTAAAAAACACCCTCCGGGCGATATAAAAATAGATTTTTGAAACATATTTCCTGAGGGGTGGGAGTAAAAAATTCAATATAAGCGAGTTTGTACCCTAAGTAAGTAAAATCATCAAATTTGTTCAAAGGATTAAAAAATAAAACAATTTGAAATGTAAACTTTAAATATGTATTTAAAAATATATATATAGATAGATATATAATACCAGTCACGTATTTATTAAAACTTGTTTTAAAAAGCAATGAGGACTGTCTAATGTTGCATGTTCAAATTTTGAGTGTATTTATTCTATGTTATGACGATTTTGGGTAATGTGACGTAAGCAGTGACGTAGTTTTTTGTTACAGACAAAAACCGGAAGCGAATCTCCATTATTAATAGAAGATATATGGCGCTAGCGTATCTCCTTGTAGAACTCCAACGACGATATCAAAGAAATCTGTCTCGATCAGGTGAACGTACCATGGGTGTACTTTAATCATATTATGTTATTTGTGTTATCTATACATACATAAAGTGCAGTTGGTGTGTGTGTATGTGTGTGTGCATGTGTGTGTGTGTGTGTTGTGTGTGTGTGTATGTGCGTGTGTATGTGTGTGTGTCTGTGTGTGTATGTGTGTGGTGTGCATGTGTGTGTGGTTTTGTGTGAGTGTGGTTTGTGTGTGTCTGTGTGTGTGTATGTGTGTGCATGTGTGGTGTTTGTGTTGTTTGTGTTTGTGGTGCTCTTCTGCACTATGCGTCGCTCTCGTCTTTGCTCGCTTGTGCTGTGTGTCGTATACGCTCGCTCCGCTCTGTGCAACTCCCTCTGCGCCTCCCTGCGCGTCGTGCTCGCTCCGGTGTGGCCTGCTGCGTGACTCGGTGTGTGTCGCTGTCGGCTGACTCCAGCCGTTCGCTCGCGCTTGCTTGCCCGGAGGAAACTACGAAAATAAAAAAAATAACGGCAACGAAACACATATATACACATTTCACTATCACCAGAGCTTGCTTTTTGTGCACGGATAAGAGGGATTTTATTTATATCTGGAGACATTTAAAATTAGGATTTGACTAGTAGAGAAGGGGAAGTCCTTTAATTTAGTTACGTTCGTGATTAAACCATAAATCAATTATGTAAGACCAAAGCAATCAATGGATCAGCGAGACTAACTTTTTATTCACCCCTCTACGCCCGGTAGCTGCTTCTAGTATATATATTTACACACAATAATCTCCTTGGTCCAGCGCAAGTGAAAAGGGGATAGACTCCTCTCGCTCTCAGGCTGATACCGATATTAGGCGCCCCGACGACTTTTATATCTATATATATAATATATATATTACCACTATATATATGGTGTGTGTGTGTGGTGTGTGTGTGTAGAGAAAGGTAGACAAGACACGGGATGGGTGTTTATTGTAGGTAGGGATGTCGACGTTATATGAAAATGTTAGCCGTTGCAGCAAGAACTCAATCCAACCGTCCTGAAGATGGTCTAACAGACCGAAACGTTATAACGTCGACATCACCACCTACAATAAACATCCATTTTGTACCACATCCCGTGTCGTTGTCACCTTTCTCCACATTACTGTCTGATTAATTTCCTCTTATTCCTCCATATATATATATATATATATATATATATGAATAGAGAATGAAAAAATGAGAAAAGTATTGGCATGAAAAGGTGCTCAATGCTAATAAAGCAGAGCAGATTTATAATCAATTGTAATATTATGGGTTTACACTCATAACTTAAAGTTTTCTGGTAATCCAATCATCAGATGAGTTCAATGGTTTGAGATCTTAAAAACAGTCGTGAAAATTTTTCACGACTGGTTTTAATTGGATTACCATGAAAACTTCAAGTTATGAATCCATAATATTACCATTTGATTATATATATATATATTATATATATATATAATATATATATATATATATATAATATATATATATATATATAGGGGGGGGTAATAGTATTGGAACTGTAACTGACAATTCTTTTATTTTTTATTAAATTCCTGTTGTAAGTCCGGTTCTTGAGTTATTAGGAAACCAAACGTAGCCGTTCTACGATGATGTAAGGAAAACGGAAATACTGGTTCCGTCATTGTTATTTATCAACAAAAATTGGCGAATAAATTTGAATATTCTAGTAACAAAAACAACCTCCTGAGTGATGTAAGAATTAGTTTTGGAAAGATATTGTTTGAGGGATTAGGAAAGAATTAGTAATCCATCTGCGTTATTCGGAACTATTGTCCATCTTCATTGTTATCTGTACAACTTTCGCCGATGTGCCATCCGGCCTTTCAGTATTTTTGTCGGACTCCGGAACCTTCTTTTCGACTCGGGACTCTTTTTCGAAACTCTGTAGTCGGGAACCTACGACAAGAAAGTTCGCCGAGTTCGAAAGAAGGTTCCCGAAAGGTTCCGAGTCGAAAGAAATACCTGAAGAAGGCCGGAGGATATCGACCAAACGTTTGTACAGATAACAATGAAGATGAGGACAATGTCCGAATAACGCAGATAATACTAATCATCAAGCCTCATCTCAAACATTCAGAGAGAAATAGGAAAGAATTAAAATAAATAAATAAAACTTATAATATTTTTTTTAAATTAATATTTTTCTTAAAAGCACCATATTTTAAAAAAGTTACTCCCTATTTTAAAAATTTATATATTTCTAGTATGCAGTTAAAAAAAAGGACCGCTTTAGTTCAGTCGGTAAATTGTTTGGCAACGAATCACAAGGTTCCTGGTTTCGATACCGGCCCTCACCACCTCAGCGTATGAGTAGCACAGGGATATGTACGGTAAGTGAGTTGATTGTAGGTGTGGCACACCACCTTAAAAGCTAAAATAATATTCTTGGTCTAGCGCTATGGGAAAAGGTGATAGACTACCTCGCTACCTGGCTGATGGCCACATTAGGCTGCCCGACGACTTTGCTTTTTTATATGTAGTTTACATTTTTTCTCAATTAAAAATAGAAGACTTGATTTTTATGCAAGATGGTGCTCCTCCACATTCTGTATTGTTGTTTTTGAATGGCTGTATCCCATTTACCTGGGGAGGGGGAGGGGTAGACATGGTCCGAATGAGTGGCTGACCAGAAGGCCTAATTTAACACCCTGTGATATTTTTCCTTGGGGTTGGTTGAAGGAATCTACTCTCCGAAACCAACAACTTGGGAAGAACTTGAAGGACGAGTATGAGATTTTTTTCTGTCATTCCACAAGGGTCCTGGAAAGATTAGTTGATGCTATTCCGAGTGGCTTGAAGAGGCTGGAAGCGAACCTGATGCCCAATAAGAATTTTAAACAAAACCCTTGTTATGCGTGTTCTTATTTAATTTTGTAAAAATAATGAATAAATTATAAGATTTTTAAAACAGGGAGTTACTTTACTATCACACATGTACATAATATAGTTATTTACTAAGCTTAGCTTTAGGTGTGGCACAAAGCAGGAATATTGGGGCATTCAATGAGAATCGAACTCACTAACAATGATCAGCGAGTCCTAGCTGCTAACCATTACACCACGTGAGTCTCCACCCTCTTTATAATATAGATAAATATATATACTTATGATATATATATATATATATCTATATATATATATATTGTGTTGTTGTGTGTGTGTGTGTGTGTGCGTGTGTGTGTGTGTGTATTTGGGGGGGGGGTGAAAGATGAAAGGAAAGGAAATGTTTTATGGATAAAAAATATTTATTGGAATTGCGATACGTGTTTCGACCAAAATTTTGTTCCTTGTATACATTGTATAATTATTTTATGTTTCTCCATTATTATTAATTATTATATTTATTATTATTATTATTATTATTAATTATTATTATTATTTCATTTTGTATTTAAAATGATAATAAATAGAATACAATGTATACAGGACAAACATTGGTCGAAACACGTGTTGGCATTCCAATAAATATATTTTTATCCATACAACATTTTCTCTTTTTATCTTTCAACAATATTGGATTCACTTCCATTTTTTCAACTTACACACACACACACACACACACACACACACACACAAATATATAATATATATATAATATATATATATATATATATATATATATATATATATATTTGTGTGTGTTGTGATGTGAGTGTTGATAATATTACTTGTATGTACTAATTAAAACTTGGAATTTCCGCAAGTTTGACTAGTTATATATCATTGTTCTGAGACTGAAGTTTAAAAAATGTTTACACATCAACTGACTGTGTACACCACAGGGATTACACGCACGTGCATGTGTGCACACAGGAAAAAGTACCGAAAGAACTGGTTATCCACAGAATCTTGAGACCCATCTGCAAGGCTCGCTTGACGTCCTTGCAAAACAGATAAAATCTAGGATGATAAATGTTTGTTTGCCAGAGGATATGTAAGTAGATAGCTTCCATGGTTTCCGTTTTTGTGGGGGGGGGGTCAGGAGGGGGGCCTGGAGTGGGGAGGGGGGGTCATATAAAATTACGCATCTGTTTGTAAACATGTATCCGGAAAAAAAAAAGGTAGTTGAATAAATACACATCGAATAGAAGTGTTATTACAGGTCGGGTTAGCTCAGTCGGTAGAGCGTTCGGATAGAAACCACAAGGTTCCTTAGTCCGATACCGGCCCTCGCCAAACTCAGCGTATGAGTAGCACAGGGATCTGTGTGGTAAAGTGGGGATCTGATGGTAGGTTGTGGCGCTCCACCTCAGACGCAAAATAATACTCCTTGGTCTAGCGCTAGTGAAAATGGGATACACTCCCTCGCTGGTTGGCTGATACCGATTCAGGCGACCCCCCGACGACTTTACTTTATTACGCTTTACTCACTGTGCAGCATCTCTTATACATAACATGATGGCAGCAAACTCGTGTTCGAGTATTGCCATTGCTTGATAAAAAAAAAAATAAATAAATAAAATAAAGTTCAGAAGTTCAAAGAATACAACGATGAGCTTCAAAAAGTTCAACAAGTTCAACGATGAGCTGCGCGAATGTGGCTTTTTAGTCCAGTTAAAGTCTTGCACATCTTCCCATATTCACAAGTTATTTCCAGGAAGCACAGGGTATTTTATTGGTCCATTTCGGCGATGCACAGTTTTGGTGACTCATCAGGCCAGCTCTGCTCAGATACATACGTACATACGTATGTATGGGAGAAATAGCAAAAAATAAAATTAAAATTAAAATGATAATAATAATGACATCAGGAATCACAGGGTGAAGCTAAAGGAAAATGAAAAATGGACAAATATCTGGACCTTGCCAGAGAACTAAAAAAGCTATGGAATATGAAAGTCAAAGTGATACCAATTGTAGTTGGTGCACTTGGAACGGTCCAAAAGGGATTGGAAAAGGGTTTGAAAATTGGAATCAGAGGAAGGATTGATACCATTCAGAATACTGCAGCTTGCTGCAATCTGCCAGAACAACTCAGAAGAGTCCTGGAGACCTGAGGAGACTTGTTGCGACTCAGACTCTAGTAAAAGGCCATCAGCTAACGCTGATGTGAAAAACTCAACAAGAGTGATAATAATAATAATAATAATAATAATAATAATAATAATAATAATAATAGATTGTATGTGTCAAGAAAGGAAGGGGGAAGAGGTATTGCCACATAGAGGAATGCGTAGAAACCACAATCAACCAACTTGAAGATTACACAAGAAGAGCAAAGACAAATTACTTATGGCGGCCAACAATAGTAGAAACGGCAGATGGACAAACAGAAAAACGACAAAGACTAGAAAACAAAAATGGGAAGAAAAACAATTATATGGACGCTTCAAACGACAAATAGATGAGGTTGCACATGGAAAGACTTGGACATGGTTTAAGAAAGGGAAACCTCAAAAGAGAAACAGAATCACTTATAATTGTCGCACAAAATAATGCCATGAGGACAAACTACATCAAAGCGAAAATTGATAAGACCCAACAGAATAGTAAATGTAGACTTTGCGGTAATAGAGATGAGACTGTTAACCATATACTCTGCGAATGTAGCAAACTAGCACAACGAGAATACAAAACTAGACACCGACTGGGTTGGGAGTGATCCACTGGGAATTATGCGAGAAATTAAATTTTGACCACACACAACAAAATGGCATATGCATAAACCAGAATCTGCTTGAGAACGAAACGCACAAAATTCTCTGGGACTTTGAAATTAAAACGGATCACCTTATCCCAGCAAGAAGACCAGACCTAGTGTTGATTAACAAAAAAGAAAGAACTTGTCAACTGGTGGATTTTGCAGTGCCAGCGGATCACAGGGTGAAGTTAAAGAAAATGAAAAAATGACAAATATCTGGACCTTGCAGAGAACTGAAGAAGTTATGGAATATGAAAGTGAAAGTGTTATACCAATTGTAGTTGATGCACTTGGAACAGTCCCAAAAGGATTAGAAAAGGGTTTGGAAAGTTTGGATATTCAGAGGAAGGATTTGAAACCATTCAGAAACACTGCACTGCTGCAATCTGCCAGAATACTCAGAAGAGTCCTGGAGACCTGAGGAGAACTTGCTGTCACTCAGACTCCAGTGAAAGACCATCAGCTAACACTGATGTGAAAACTCTAATAATTATAATAAATAATAAACATATACACACACATTTATAACAAGTCCTACTATCATTTACTATATCTCACCAAGCCCAGTGCATATGACCCGCCGACGACCCCTTTCAGTACCTAAACACCTTGTGGCATCATATAACAGAACCTTACTAGCTATAATACCCTATCAGAGAAAAAATAGAACTCCCACACCAAACTTAAACGCTCCTACTAACACAGCCAATTGACCACCCTCCCCTATTCACGACCTCTAACTCAATAGCATGAAAATATCCACCGTTTGAAGCAAGAACTCAATCCAACGTCTTGAAGAAGGGTCTAACAGACCGAAACGTTTATAACGGTCGACATCCCTACCTACAATAATATATTCCATGTTGACAACATTCCCGTGTTTCTCCATATACTTGTGTATGTGGAAATTATCGGGGCATGCTCATTGCTTTCAGTTGTTAGGCAAGGTGCTATGCCGATCATGCTTGATAGAATGCTGGAACACACACACACTACACACACACACGACACACAGCACACATTATATATATATATAATAATATATGATATATATATATATATATATATGCCCGGGATGTAGTGATCCCTTTATATATCACTCCTTTCGAGTTTTCCCCACCAGTTTTAACTGGCTGTCTTTCACAGGAGTCTGAGTGATAACAAGTCTCTGCAGGTTTCCATGACTCTTCTGAATATTCTAGCCGATCTAAAGGTCTCGCTCTCCTCTGATTTTCCAACTCCTCCAGTTTTTCCCTAAATGTTCCAACTGCACCAACAACAATTGCTATTACCATCCTCTCCATGTTCCACAGCTTTTTCAGCTCTCTGGAATTTCACTCTGCGGTCCGCTGGAACAGAAAAATCCACAAGATGACAATCTCTTTTATTTTATTTCTTTATTTTGTTTTTTTCTTGTTAGTTAACACTAGGCCTGTCCTTCTGGCTTGGATTAGGGTGTTTGTTTGTATCTCAAAATCCCAGATTATTATTATTATTATTATTATTATTATTATTATTATTATTATTATTATTATCACCCTTTTGTGTTTTTCACATCAGCGTTAGCTGATGGTATTTCACTGGAGTCTGAGTGACAGCAAGTCTCCTCAGTTCTCCAGGACTCTTCTAAGTATCCTGACAGATTTCAGCCGTGCAGTATTCTGGACGGTCTCAATTCTTCCTCTGATTTCCAGATTTTCCAATCTTTTTTCCAATCCTTTTGGGACCGTTCCAAGTGCACCAACTACAATTGGTATCACTTTCACTTTCATATTCTATAACTTTTTCAGTTCTCTGGCAAGGTCCAGGTATTTTTCCATTTTTTCGCTTTCCTTCAACTTCACCCTGTGAACTGCTGGAACTGCAAAATCCACCAGTTAACAAGTTCTTTCTTTTTTTAAATCAATTACACTAGGTCTGGTCTTCTTGCTGGGATAAGGTGATCCGTTTTTACTTAAAAATTATCATTATTTTCACTCCATTTGAGTTTTTCACATCAGCATTAGCTGATGGCACTTCACTGGAGTCTGACTGACAACAAGTTCTCCTCAAGTCTCCAGGGCTCTTCTGAGTATTCTAGCCGATTGCAGCAGTGCAGTAGTATGGATGGTCTCAATTCTTCCTCTGATTTCTAGATCCTCCAGTCTTTTTCCCAAGTTTATTGGGTCCGTTCAAGTGCACCAACTACATTGGTATCACTTTCACTCTCATATTCCACAGTTTTTCAATTATTGGCAAGGTCAGGTATTATCCATGTTTCATATTTCCTTCAGCTTCACCCTGTGATCTGCTGGACCGCCAAAATCCACCAGTTGACACGTTCTCTCAATACTTATTATTATTATTATTATTATTATATTATTTATTATTATTATTATTATTTCTGCTGCTGCTGATGATGATGATGTTTAGCTTCCAGCTTTACTTTCGCTTTTTACAATCTCTCACCGGGTCTTTACCCGAGACCTAGGATGAGGGAAGGTTGTTATATACATCTTTTTTAATTTATGTTGTTTATTTGTTTGTTTTTTGTTTTTTGTTTGTTTGTTTTTGTTAAAACAGTCTCATGGGAACTACTTCCCTACGCACATTGCGGTGCGCAAACCCTTTAGCGTACTAATACCTTGGGACACATCACTTCGAAACCTGGCACGATATTCAACATTCAAGATACCTCACTGACTGTGTAGAAACGTCAATTAATGTATCATATTAAAACATCGCTTTCTATTCAATCAATACTACACCACAAACAACAACACAACCAATAACAACAACAACAACAAAAACAAAAACAACTAAATCCTACAGTTTTCGCTTTGTTTTTATTATCTTTTTATTGTTTGGGGGGGGGGTATATATTATCATCATATTTTCACACCTTGCGAGTTTTTCACACCAGCGTTAGCTGATGATTATTTCACTGGAGTGTGAGTGACAACAAGTCTGCTCGGGTCTCCAGGACTCTTCTGAGTATTCTAGCCGATTTCAGCAATGCAGTGATCTAGATGGTCTCAATTCTTCATTTCTGGTTCCTCCAATTTTTTGTCCAAGCCTTTTGGGACCGTTCCAAAGGCACCAACTACAATTGGTATCACTTTCACCCTCATATTCCACAGCTTTTTCAATTCTCTGGCAAGGTCCGGGTATTTGTCTATCTGTTCGTTTTCCTTCACCTTCACCCTATGATCTGCTGGATCTGAAAAGTCTACCAGTTGACAAGTTCTCTTTTTTTTTCTTTTTTTTTTTTGTCTCGTTAATCAATACTAGATCTGGTCTCCTGGCTGGGATAAAGCGATCCGTCTTTAACGTAATATAACGTAAAGCTAACGCGATTGTGACTTGAATAGTAATATAGTTTCGCTCACAGACAAACCACACAATCTCCATTATAATAAAATTATTATTATTATCATTAGTTTTTCACACCTGCCGTAGCTAGTGGTTCACTGGCGGCTGAGTGACAGCAAGTCTCCACAGGTCTCCAGGATTCTTCTGAGTATTCTAGCCGATCCCAACAATGCTGTATTTTGGATTTCTCGATTATTCTTCTGATTTCCACTTCACCCAGTTTCTTTTCCAGAGCTTTGGGGATCGTTCCAAGGAACCAATAACAAATGGTACGACCTTAACCTTCATGTTCCACATTTTCCTCAGTTCTCTGGCAAGATCTAAGTATTTGTCTATCTTTTCGCAAGATCTAAGATTTGTCTATCTTTTCGCTTTCTTTCATTTTCACTCATTATTTTTGAGTTTTTCACATCAGCATTTCAGCGTTAGCTGATGGTTTTTCACTGGAGTCTGAGTGACAAAAGTCTCCTCAGGTTCTCCAGGACTTCTTCTGAGTATTCTGCCGATTGCAGCAGTGCAGTAGTCTGGATTGGTCATTCTTCCTCTAATTTCTTGACCTCCATTCTTTTTATTATTATTATTCACTCCTTTTGAGTTTTCACATCAGCGTTAGCTGATGGCTTTCACTGGAGTCTGAGTGACAGCAAGTCTCCTCGGTCTCCAGGACTCTTCTGAGTATTCTGGCAGATTGCAACAGTGCAGTGTTCTGGATGGTATCAATCCTTTTCTGGTTTCAAGATTTTCCAAACCCTTTTCCAATCCTTTTGGGACCGTTCCAAGTGCACCAACCACAATAGGTATCACTTTGACTTTCATATTCCATAACTTTTTTCAGTTCTCTGACAAGGTCCAGGTGTTTGTAATTTTTTCATTTTCCTTTAGCTTCACCTGTTGATCTGCTGGAACTGCAAAATCCACCAGTTGACAAGTTCTTTCTTTTTTGCTAATCAGCACTAGGTCTGGTCTCTTCTTGCTGGGATAAGGTGATCCGTTTTTATCTCAAAGTCCCAGAGAATTTTTATGCGTTTCGTTCTGGTTTATATAGCATATACCATTTTTTGTATGATCAAAATTTAATTTTTTGCATAATTCCCAGTGGATCACCTTCCCAACCCAGTCGTGTCTAGTTTTGTACTCCCGTTGTGCTAGTTTGCTACATTCGCAGAGTACATGGTTTACAGTCACATCTTATCTTTATTTCACTCCATTCGAGTTTTTCACACCTGCAGAAGCCGGTGGTTCGCTTATTATTATTATTATTATTATTATTATTATTATTATTATTAATGTTGCTGTGATGTTACGGTTTTCATTGATTAAAAACTCTACAAATTCATGGTGTAGTGTTAATTAAAACTGACCGATTTCCACCCTTACCAAAATGCCAAAACCATTCCATATAATACATTTCTGTATTTGCAATTTTCATGCACACTTTCATTTCCCATTGCGACTGCACACGGCAAACAGAATAGGCAGCATGTTGATATGTGCGCTGGAACGCTTATCTCAGGGGCGAGTCTCTCTCTCTCTCTCTCTCTCTCTCTATATAATATTATATATATATATATATATATATATAATATATATATATATATAAAACTCGTGTGAAAAACACGTCTGAATGAAAGTGTGTTTTCTACGTTTGTGTCTCTTTTGTACTGCGCGCCTACGTCAAAGTAATATATATATATATATATATATATATATATATATATATATATATATTATATATATATTGCCACTTTGCAATCGGCAGAAATAAACACTTAGTGATAAGAATAAACCGCGGGACATTTACACAAACAAACTGTAACGCAGACGTCAGCCTCTGCCGTCACGATGACGTAAATATCACCAGCAACAAACTTGGAGGAGAGAAGTTCTTTTTCCACTCTTTGACTTTTAAGGACCACAGTAAAAAAAAACAAAAAAAAAACACTCTGACCCACGTGGTCTTGGCATAAGCAGATTTCATACGCTTATTTGTATGCATATCCGCAAAGAACAGAAAGAAGACACAAAGGCGATTTTAAGCAGAGTACAGCTGGTTTGAATTTTCTATAAAATACATGTACACCCCTGAGCAAATTAATTGAAGCAACCGTTTTAGTTTTCCTTTCTTTCACTATACGGTCAGTTTTAGACCTACTGGAGTGACAGGTTGTAATCGATTTCTATTCTTTTCTCAGATTAGGCCATTTGTTATTGTGTGTATTTACCCAACATATATACAATAAACAGCGCTAATACCCTTGGGAAAGGTATGGATAAATAGTAGGGCAGACTAGACTCTTTAACCTTGGTTAGGCAACCGGCATAGGAGAAGGAAAACTCTGAATTCAAACCTGTTGAACTCCGCTTAAGAAATTGACCTTGTGTCACATCCTGCTCGTGCGGAGGGGTTGGTAAATATATATATACAACAAACAGGATGTGACACAAGGTCAATTGTTAAGCAGAGTACAGCTGGTTAGGATTCAATTTTCTATATAAAAAACACACACACACACACACACAACACACACACATACATATATATATGCATCGAAGAAAGATTGTGTATTTTCCAAAATACGAATGTGAATTTACTGAACAAAAGAAGTGAACTAGTTTCTAAATGTCGACATTCAAACAAATGTCTATTATGTCATTTACTACCTGCCCCTAATTAATCCCATATTTTTATCCCTCTGTTATTTATTCTTTTTTACATCTGGGCATCTGTAATCTGCGTACATGAAGACCTAAGCATGTTTATGTTTTTAAATATGTCTTACGTAATATCATTCTATCGCGTAAGCACGCTGCACATTATATAAACGCTGAACTAGCTACTTTTTCAATACACAACAGTTTGAAGATTGCACAATATGCATGAAACTATAGTTACTACGGAAAATTAGTCCATAATATTTGATTTTTGATTTTAAACCTACTCTGCTATTTTAGCATTGAGCACCTTTATATGCTAATTTTTTATATCCATTCTCCACTATATATATATATATATATATATATATATATATATATATATATATTTATGTGTGTGTGTGTGTGTGTGTGTGTGTGTGTGAAGATAAGGGGGTTGGAGTAAATCCGACAGTATGAGGTAAGGAAAAAGGAAAAGTGGACAATAAATAATAACTCAAACAAGTAGATGTAGGAGAGATATATTTCGTTCCGCTTTAAGCGGGAACTCCATCACTTCCCTTCCCCCGAATTCATCACCAAACTCACTTTCTCTCCTATAAATACAAATGTATGTACGATGTTTTGAATAAACAGACTGATGAAGTTCCCGCTTAAAGCGGAACGAAATATATCTCTCCTACACCTACTTGTTTGAGTAATTATTTTTTGTCCACTTTTCCTTTTTTCTTTACTCATATATATATATATATATGTATATATATATATATATATATATATATATATATATGAATTTAACATTTTTTGAAAAACAAATGTTAATTTTTTCAAAAAATGTTAAATTCATACTGTCGGATTAACTTCTATTTTTTCGTTATATATATATATATATATATATATATATATATATATATATATATATATATATATATGAAGTATTCAAACAGTGTGTTTGAAATGGCGAATGCCGACAATTTGTGGGAGATTATGTGCTTAATTAAAGTCATACCTAATTTTGTTAATTAATTAATTATAACTAAATGAATTAGGCGTGCATATCGGTTTAAATGTAAAGCGTAAACAAATCGAGAAAAAGTCATCTCTGTATGTACATTTCAGCCCATTAGGCCTCATCAGCAGAGCTATAGACAGGGCAGTGCTTTGTGCGTGATTCGAACCCTACCTGTCAATCGATGATAGAGTTTGCTATATTTATAAATAAAAAGTGCTCAATATCAGTCAGAGAGCATATACATCTACTGTCACATAAGAAAAGACGCTAGAATTTCGACTGTAGTCGCACACGGCAACGAAAATGTGAATATTGTCCAAACTATTCTAACTATTAATTCTCTGCTTCTTTCCTTCACTTTCTCTGAAATCAAAATTCAATTTCCCTTTCGTATTTGATGCTAAAAGGGAAGTGATTAGATTGCAAGCAGAATAACATTATCCAGTCCCCCGCACCCACAACCTCCTACCACCCATGCCCTCGTGTCAGTTTTAGTAATGTTTTAGTAATCGTATAAACACGACGTGTTCCCTAAATCGAAATAATTGTTGCTGTCAGTTTCCCGACATTAAATTGATGTGTGTGTGTTGTGTGTGTGTGTGTGTGTGTGTGTGTGTGTGTGTAGTCGAGAATGTGTTTCGAACGTTGGACTCCACAGTCACAGGAGGCGCTGTAACTTCCGAGACTGCAATGTTGATGATATATAAATATATATTATATATATATATAATATATATATATAATATATATATATCAGCATTCTGAGTTCCATCTTTGTTCTTATAATAAATTCAATAAAACTGAGACATATTTCGTATACACATCGTTTTATTTCCCGATACAATCTTAACCAAGCTCGTGGGAGAATCAGTACAGACACAAAGGACGCCTGGCCCCTATGGGCACTGGCTTAACTTTAATTCTTACTTTCCTAAGCTTACCTGATCTTAACCAATTAGAGAAGCCTGCCTCAGATGAACTGGGCTTCAAGACTACTGTCGATATAACTATGAACTTATAACTGGTAGTGTATTTTTCCACGGTATACCGTTAATTTCAAATTCTAACTACATTTCATTGCCAAAAAGATAGACTATACCTATTCATTATGTAACATACATACTGCTAAAGTTTTTGAACATCTCAACGAGTATTGGAAAATGTATTAGATTACAAAATATACTTTTTCTGAAACACCATATATATATATATATATATATATATATATTATTTGTATTTTTAAGGCAATTACAATGCGTATATCGTATAAAATTCGATAATTATTGAAAATAATCATGACAAGTAAACTCGGCAAATAATGTGCGCGGCGTGGAATACCGTACAGCTGTTTCAACTTTATTAAGTCTCATCAGCGGTGTATACGCGTTATTTGCCGAGTTTACTTGTCATGATTATTTTCAATAATTATCGAATTTTATACGATATACGCATTGTAATTGCCTTTAAAAAATACAAACAATTATATACTTTACTTAACAATGCTCCAAAAAAGCAAATTTTCAAATTATATATATATATATATATATATATATATATATATATATATATATATATATATATAATGAAATTATATTAATTTTTCTGAAACACTACTCAATGATATCAAAAAATGTTGAAAAATATATATATGCCCTAGCATGCAAATGATACAGACAGGGCCGGTGCTAACCCCGAACCTCAAAACCGTTAAACTCCAGCTTGCTTGCAGACCCCGGAAGGGCGGGATACATATGTTTTCATTATTACTACTTCATGAAAATTGACATGTAGTAGAGTGGAGATTCCGTATCATAGATCTAGAGGAGAGCTTATCACAGTATCTGAAATCATTTTTTAGAATAAAGTATTTTATGGTGAACTTACAGAAGGCAGGAAGCCCCCGAAAGCGGTTCAAAGACCAGATGAAGACCATTTTGAAGAAATGCGCCATTACTCCTTCAAGTCTAGAACACCTGGTCTCCAACAGACAAGATTGTCGAATCACGTGCCGCGAAGGAACTGTGAGGCTCACTATTGAATTTAATAGGACTGCTGAACAACGACGTCTTCGTCGTCATGCGCCACAGAATGCAGAAGGAAAATTCCCTTGCAATGAGTGTGACCGCATCTGCAAGTCCGGAATCAGACTAATTAGCCAATAAAAAGTCGATCGACCAAATAAATTCTAGGTCAAAAATGCAAAATTGATTGTAATATATATGATTTGATAGTGCTAGAAATGACAAAAGGTGAGTACTGGAGTAGGAGCCATGTCAGTGCTACTGTATGGCTTCACTGCTTGGACTGAGTATTAGAGTCAGAGGAAAGTCAGCAAGCAGTGACTAGTCAAACCTTTGCTATGTGGATTCAAATACTTCTGATGCTAAAATATCAGTATAATTATTCTATTTTCCCTGTACCATTAATATATATATATATATATATATATATATATATATATATATATGAATATAGGAAGTATGTAGTAGAATCCGACAGTATGAGGTAGGTAAAAGGATAGTGAACAAGAAATGATAACTCAAAACAAATCTAAGAGTTGAAACGTTTCGTCCGATTTATACGGACAGCATCAGTCAAATGATTTTTATTGAAAGCAAAATTACGTGCAAGTACAAGTGATTTGGTGAGGGGGGTGAGTTAGTAGCGGAAGTGAAGGGAGGGAGGATAGGGGCAGACATGAATGAAGTGAGGGTAGTTTACAGGAAGTAGAGAGAGGTTGGGAGTAGATGGGCACAGGGGTAGGTTAAGGGAGGGGGTAAAGTTCTGGTGTGTTTGATGTCAGGGAAGTTATCATTTCTTGTTCACTATCCTTTTACCTACCTCATATATATATATATATAATATATATATATATATATATATAGAGAAGAGAGAGAGAGAGAGAGAGAGAGAGAGAGAGAGACTTGAAGGAGTAATGGCGCATTTCTTCAAAATGGTCTTCATGTTGTCTTTGAACCGCTTTCGGGGGCTTCTGCCTTCCATGGAGTGAGATCATCGTCGCCTACGTCGGACTTTTAAAAGGATCTGAGACCCCAGTACCGGTCCTGGATGCAGAGTATGGTTTTCTGCCTGCTAGTATGATTGTGGTGGCGGTGCATTTGGCACTCACGCACCTGGTTGATACGGGGTTAGATTTAAATCTAAAAAAGGAGAAAACAATTCTGCTCAAATACACAGCAAACCAAATATTCATATATTTTCTCTAGAATGTATGTCGATGTTATTTTTTTGTTGGGTGGGGGCGCGGTGGAGGTTCGAAGAAGTGTTGATTGGTTGGCCTTGGCGCCAATTTCGACGCCCACACCCCACACCACCATCTCCACCTCAACTGTGCTTAAGATTTTCCACAAAAAAACAGGACACACCTTAGCCAGTAAAAAAGGGACCAACCGGGAAATGATATGCGATATGCCAGGGACCCCATGAAGCCGTCTCAAGAAAATCCGACAAGGGGTGATGTAAATAACTGCAGGGGCGAATAGAACCGAATCTTATGCAAATATACGGGCTGGCGCACATGCGCACAAACACACACACATACACATACACACATACACATACACACATGTTGGTGTATTTCTTCGCATGTTTTTCTGTTGAAGTTATTTATATATATATTATGATATATTAATGATTTGAAGGCAATTACAATGCGTATAAAAATAAAAACAAAAAGATGTTTTTTTTTTTGTCTTATCGATTTCGAAGTAGAAACTTCATCTTCAGAGGTGTATATCAGAATATTTTCTGATATACACCTCTGAAGATGAAGTTTCTACTTTTCCAAACCACAACCGGGATTTTAGCCCCTATTGACACCACATGAATTTAGGGGTAAATATAAATACCACCATTGGAATTTTCGCACAATTTCACCCTAGAAAAGTTTTATTTGATCTTGGTGCAAAGCTTGGTAATTTATGAGGAAGTGCTTCCCGGTCTCCTGCCTCAGAAATTGCTACCCGGTGACTATTAGAATAACGTCCCTAGCTATGTCGTCTCGGTGGTGTTACTTGAAAGAAAACAACCAACTTAGGGCGTTAAATGTATTTTAGAAGGGGGGTGCTTCTATTTTTGTCGTAATTCTTATTTATTTATCGTATTTTGTCGTAATTCTTGTGCATTTATACAAATTTGTCGTAGTTCTTGTTTATTTATCATTATTTGTCGTAATTCTCGTTTAGATATGAAGATGGATATATAGTTTGGAATAGACTGAGATAGATAGATAGATAAACAAACAAAATAATATAGATAGATATTAACAAATGGAGATGGGTGGATAGATATATATAAATAAAGTAAAAAATTAACAAATTGAGATAGATAGATAGATAGATAGATAGATATCCATCTTCATAGCTGGAGACTACATAGCTGGGGACGTTATTTTAATAGTCACCGGGTAGCAATTTCTGAGTCAGGAGACCGGGACGCACTTCCTCATAAATTACCCAGAGCTTTGTTTTCAAGTGTATCCCCGGACAGACATACAGACACCACAAATATATTGATTATTGTTAGTTAGTTTGTTTGTTTGTTTGTTTGTTTTGTTTTGTTTTACGGCATATCAACCTCAGTGGGTCATTTAATGCCGATAAAGTTTTGAAATAAATTCATTCTTACTGGATACTCATTTCTTTTTATAAACACATTTTTCTCTTTAACCCATAAATGGGACTAACTGGTACTACCACTCCTAGTCAGAGTATACTAGGGAAGCAATAGTGATGAAGGGGTGCTACACATTCCCCAAATCTCCAGAACTGGAACCTCACCATCAGATAGAGTTTAACGTCGTACCCAGGACATGAAGCCACCACCTTCTAGCACCCATATAAGAAAAAGGGTTTGGGCTTGCCATAAGGGCAATAGGATTGGGTCAATCATATAGTTGTTAGGGTTTGACATGACCAGCCGATTGATCGGAGGGGGCCTCTTCGACAGACGGTCTAGCCTAAGTAAGGGTCTAAGTGGAGTGTTGCATATCATGGACTGCTCATCCACCAGGATTCCATCCTTAAGTATCACGGGTCGCCACCCACAGCCCACATGCCCCATTGGGGGTGGGGTTCTTACCCCTCTGCAGAGGTGCAGTTGGTGTATTCTAAAGCCCCACCGACCGGGCTAATTATGGGTAGTAACGATAGTTGTAGCATTAGTATTAATAACATTGATATGTTCTCTATGTATCTCTATTATTAATACTCGTGTTTCTTAATTGTACGACCGTTATCATCTTGCAACACCCTCTCGTCCAAATGAGACCGTCCAAATCGTCCAAGATGAAATGCAAAAATTTAAATCCTGAGTATCTAATGTCACTCATCTGACGAATTCTTATTTCTTATGAGTGTCATCATCTCAGCTAAATAATGGACCATTCCGTTTTTATTATGAAGAAAGGGAAGAAAAAGAACATGCTATACAGAAAAGATATAATAAGAAAGAAAGAGATGGGGAAGATAGAGAGGGTGGGTGCACGGAAGCGATAACGTTAACATATTTTAATCCTACATAATCAAAAGATGAAAAGAAAGAAAGAAAAAAGAAAAAAGAGTGAGAGGGGGTGTTGAATCAAGATTATTATAGTTTTTACATATTGAACTATTTAGCAATAGCCCTAAAGTAAACATATCAAAGGTTGTAATAATTAAATTATCATACTGTGGTATATTCATAGGTCGTGCTAGTTAACTATTATTAACTATACCAACAAAATAAAAAATGCCCCTCGGACGATGTAAAAATAGATTTTTGAAACATATTGCCTGAGGGGTGGGAGGGGTGGTAGTAAAAAATTCAATGTCAGCGAGTTTGTACCCTAAGTAAGTAAAATCATCAAATTCATTGAAGGATTAAAAAATAAAACAATTTGAAATGTAAACTTTAAATATATATTAAAATAAAACAAACTATATATAGATATATAATACCAGTCATGTATTTATTAAAACTTGTTTTAAAAAACAATGAGGACTGTCTAATGTTGCATGTTCAAATTTTGAGTGTATTTTTCTGTTATGACGATTTTGGGTAATGTGACGTAAGCAGTGACGTAGTTTTTTGTTACAGACAAAAACCGGAAGCGAATCTCCATTATTAATAGATTCATGTTCAGCTTCTATTTTTATCTGATGATTTTTCCCATCGTATTAGATGTCTCAGCATTGAAACATTCAGCGTATTCGTAGTAACCGATTTTCTTCATATCCAGTGTATCTCAGTTGGCCTTGTAAATGTGTTGTATATTCAGTGCCGGTGTCATTGGCATGTGTTGGAGCCAAAGAAAACAGTTTTTTTTCAAAACAGGTAGACTTCTCGACATGTAAGATTGGCGCTACACAGTCGTGCTTGTTCCGCTTCCTCTTTTTAGCGGATTAAGTTCATCTTAATAAATATCCCGATGAATTGTATTTTCAGCTTTTCAGTAATTACGGTCAAGTCATGCTGAAAGCACCGATTCCCGCAAGATCACCGAGGTTAAGGTTTGGTTTGGTTGGTTGGGTTTTACGGCATGTCAACCCCTTGGGTTATTTTATGCCGAATACTTCTATTGGTAATTAGGTATTCAAAAATGTATAGGGGTTTATTTGCTGTAATCAAGTTTTCTGTTGGGAATTTTAACATCAAGAGAGTGAGTGGGTGATTTTTGTAAGTCTGTGAACTTACATCCTTGATAAGAGGCCGATTCTTTTCAAAAGTTTAATATCCTCTTGGGATCTATTTTTCCAAATAGTTTATCCATGCTGTCAACATTGTAAAACTTTCGTCGAGTGGGGGAGAGGTGTGTGCATTCAATCAGAATATGTTTTATTGTATATCGGTTTCCACATGAACATTTAGGTGGAGGTTCTTCTTTTAAAATGAAGGAGTGGGTTAATCTAGTGTGGCCAATGCGTAGCCGGGTGATAGTGGTTACTTTTCTTCTGGTATTACTAGGATCAGGTGTCCTTTCTTTTAAGTTGGGCTGTAGTTTGTAGAGTTTATTGTGGGGATTTTCATCCCATAATTGCTGCCATTTGATTGTCACTATTTGCTTGATTTTTGGTTTAATGTCACTGTATGGTATTTTGTAGTTTTGTCTGGTATCATGTCAAGTGCAGATTTAGCTAAAGAATCTGCTTTATCATTTCCCTGGATTCCTATATGGCGAGGTTAAGTAGCGATAAGCAGGTTCAATACTTAATTGACTGACCACGTAAGCAACAGCAAGTACTGTAATCAAATTGAGTCCTTTGTTAATCAAAATGAGTTGATTCGGCATTAAATGCTCCGAAAAGGGTTGATATGCCATAAAACAAAACAACAGACAGGTTTTCAGTAGTGTACTACCTTTTATTTGTCTCAAAGATGGCTACAGATTAACTCTGACTCATCCAATAACAACAATACACACACACACACACACACACACACACACACATATATATATATATATATATATATATATATAAGTTAAGGTTGCGCGAACAATGAAGTCTATGGTGTTTGTTTACTGACTTCATGTCCGCGATACTCTAACTTATATATATATATATATATATATATATATATATATATATATATATATATATATATATATATATATATACTCATACAAGGTGTGTCAAAAAGAACCGAGATTTTTTGTACTTTTTGACACCCTGTATTCTGGAAGAAAATAATGTTTCATTCATTCTTCATTTCTATCTTGGTAAATACAGCTTTAAAGTTGGTACTTTTTGACACACTTTGTATTCTCAAAAATATTAATGGAACGTTATTTTTTCAGAATACAAGGTGTGCCAAAAAGTACAAAAGAATTTGATGCAAAATATTCGGATTTAATTAAGATCTGAATACATATTAAACTTTAAAAATGACCTGATAGTGGAGAGGGGCTACGAGTGTCTGTAGAAAATCTTCATTCGTAGTTTAAAACCTTTTATTCATTTATTTTTTCAAATATCTGCCAAACTTGAAGTGCGTCTTTAAGTCCATCCATCTTATAAGGCGTCTTACATATGATATATATATATATATATATATATATATATATATATAATATATATATATATAGAGAGAGAGAGAGAGAGAGAGAGAGAGAGAGAGGAAATACATACCTCAGTACAATTCTTATACATAATGTACTTATTTGTGGACTTATACATATTCATATGTCTTGCTAAAGAGATTTAATGCTATAGATTTCGATCATACATTCAAAACAGATATTATTAGGTATTATTTATTTTCAAACTCTACACTATTGAAACTCTCTAAATAAAAATAAAATCACATACTTAAGTACATTTCTTATAAATAACGTATTCATTTTTGTTCTGCTTCATATTCATATTTTTTCTTGTAGGGCTTTGATGCTATAGAGTTTGATTATACATTCAAAACGGATATTATTAGGTATTATCTCACTGACAAGTTAAAGAGACAAATAATCTTCCAAGTAGTTGTATCAGTGCTATTGTATGGCTGCATCAGTTGGGCCTTAACGAAGCACCAAGAGAATAAACTAGACGGGAGCTGCGTGCGATCTTAAACAAATCATGGAAACACACACACATCACAAGAAACACACATCACAAGAAAGCAGTTGTATGGCCACTTGCCACCTATCACACAAACCATCCGAGTGAGATAAACAAGACATGCTGGACACTACTCGAGAAGCAAGGATGAATTCATAAGCGATGTCCTCCAATGGAAACCAACACATGGACATGCCAGTGCGGACCATCCAGAAAAGACCTACACAGACCAGCTTTGCTCGGACACGGGATGCTGCGCAGATACCCCCCCGCCCCTAGGATAATGAATGATTGGGACGGTTGAGGAGAGATGGTCATGGATATCCGTGCTGCTGGCGTGACATGATAATGATGATATATAATGTACTCATTTTTGGACTGCTACTTACTCATATATTTGTTACAGAGATTCAATACTATAAAGTTCGATTATATATTTAAAACGGATATTATTAGGTATTATTTATTGCAAGATTCTACACCATTGAAACTCTCTAAAAATAGAATTGCATACATAAGTAAAACTTATATATAATGCACTCATTTCTGAACTGCTACATATTCATATTTGTTGTTACAGAACTTCAAAGCTATAGAGTACGATCATTCAAAACGGATATTATTAGGTATTATTTATTGCAAGATTCTACACCATTGAAACTCTCTAAAAATAGAACTGCATACATAAGTAAAACTTATATATAATGTACTCATTTTTGGACTGCTACGTATTCATATTTGTTGTTACATAACATCAATACTATAGAGTTCGATTGTATATTCAAAACGGATATTATTAGGTATTATTTATTACCAAACTCTACAGCACTGAAACTCTCTAAATATAAATAAAATTGCTGTGTGATTATATAAATACACAAGGACACTGAAATGGTTTCTAAAGATCTTGACGTTAGTGACCGGCGCATCGACGGGAGGCAAGCAGGATGTGAATTTAACCTTGTTGACAGAGAGGAAAAGATTGGTTCGTTTTTCCTGGGCGTTGGTCAGAAAACGTGCGTTGATAAAAAAAACTGCCGTCAGCTGAACCTTGTCCGCTTACGCAAAGAAGGAAATAGTCTGGGTCTACTTCTCATGCTTGTTTACCAAACTGAACTTAGGTATGGCACAAGGCCAGGAGAACGGAGCACCAGCGATAATCTAATTCGCAAATAATGGTCCGCTCGCCTAGCTCACTAATCTTTACGTCGTGCAAAACACCTTAGTCATTTTATAAGATTAGTCGTTGTATAAGATCAGGGCACCCAGTGAGAATCAAACTCATAAGTAATGTACTGCTAGCCTTGCTCGCTATCCACAGCATCTAGTAAGGCACCCTCATCATTTAATAAGATTTTGTGACGGTATAAGATTAGGAGTCTGAGGCACCCAGTGAGAATCCAACTCATGAGTAATATACTACTAGCCTAGCTTACTAGCCATTACATTTCGTAGGACACCCTAGTCATTTAATAAGATTAGTTGTAGTATAAGATTAAAAGTCTTGATTTGGTTTGGTTTGTTGGATTTTACGACATATCAACCCTTGTTGGGTTATTTTATGCCGAAGACATTTTGTTTTATTGATGAGTATTAACATTTTTAACTAGATTTTTTTATATTTTTTAACTCGTTTTTTTTCTATTTAATTCATAGATGGGACCCTCAAAGGTGGTAGCGATCCGGGTCAAAGTGAACCTGAAATGAAGGGGTACTCCACACTTCTCAGAGCTCCAAAATTGGAACTTCATCATTAAATGCAGTTTAACAGTAATACCCAGGACACTAGGGATCTGGGGCACCCAGTGAGAATCAAACTCATGAGTAATGTATTGTTAGTCTTGCTCGCTAGCCACTGCATCTCCTAAGAAGTATGAGGCACCCAGTGAGAATGAAACTCACGAGTAATGGTCTACTAGTCTATCTCACTAATCATTACGCCCTAGTCATTTAATAAGCTTTGTTATGGCACATGGCCAGAAGCATGGAGCACCCAGTGAGAATCAAACTCAGGAACACAGGTCTACGAGCCTATCTTACTAACCATTTCAAAATGCAGGTCATCTTAATCTTCTCTGATAATAAATGCGAATGTCAGTGTGTCAGATTTTTTCAACTTTACTCCTAGAGGCCGTATCCCAGGATATCATACTATTTTGGAATCAGGTCAACACCGTGAGCAAATTAAAAACATTCCGGTCCTGAAATTTGGATTCCCAATAAGTGGGGAGTTCGGAGGTCAAAGATTGGGACTGGTGTAATCGTAAAAATTCGCCGACAACCATTTTTGACTTTTCCCAGAGGTGTGCCAGGGGGCTGAATCCTGTTGCCATACATATGGCCTACCATTGGCTACCCTTGTTATCCAGGGCTTGACTACAGTGTTTAGTAACTCCACGTAGGCATCTGAATTCAACCTGATACCCTTTCTGCAGATTTTCTATGAGTTCTGCTGTACAAACGCAATCAGATCGTCTGTTATGTTTCTTTCTTCTAGCCACAGCCTCGTAGTCTCGATTGCAATTCTCCAGTTCATGCCTGATTGTTTTTATAGTGTTCAGGGAGCATTGGGCTGCAACCATAATCTCCTTATTTTGATGGCCGGCGCAGATCATCATAATACAAGTTATTCTCTTCCATGATTCGGGTGGGTTCCAGTCATCTATTATATCTGTCATCACGTATATGAATGAAGAAAGGTCCAAGCTTTTAAATGATGCGTAGTGTTTGTTAATACCTCCAGCCTACTGAGAAAAATAACCAAATTTCTCCCGAACACCCTATATATATATATATATATATATATATATATATATATATATATATATATATATATAGCAAATTTTCTTTTATGCATGTTTTATTAAATATGAC
>CM042150.1:32374037-32429037 GCA_023376005.1 Doryteuthis pealeii | reverse complement strand
AAAATGGTGGCAAATCAAATGGACTGCCTCAGGCTTGTACAGAGAAGTGCACACCATGTGAAATTTTACAGAAGAATGTATATCTGCCTAGAAGCATGTTTTAGTAAAAAAATTTTTTTTTTTACAAATGGCCTTAACATGAGTTTGCCACTACAAGCCTGAATCAAAAAGTGACTCTCCGGCAATTAAAATTTTCCGGGCCCAACGGTTAGTAAAGAAGATGATGCTGACAGACTTCTAGGACCTGAAAAGACCCATCACGATTGATTTCCTCGAAAAAGGTTGCAACTGTAAACATTAGTTTCCTCTTACTAACGCCTTAGATAAAATTCCCTTTATTTATTGAATGACCCTCGTAGATTCACAAAATAAATAGTTGACATTGTTAACCCTTTACTTGCTGATCCCGAGTATACTCATAGATGATTTACTGCCAGAATTAATTAAGCAATCAAGGCATGTCGACAGCACGAATTGCCTTGACTCTCTCTACTGGCTTGGCTGCACATTGGCCATTAAAAGACTTACACACTCTTTTATACTCAAGCAGGAGGATCAACCATAGTGTGGGACATGACAAACACCCTACACTGTCAAACATTTCCACATGGACTGTGGAGTTTTCGCTCCAATCAAAAAGAAATATTTCAACGCAAATAATATTAGGGATCTGTTTGAGAATACTAATATGTTCTTGGTTTGACACTAAACTGCATCTGATGACGAGGCTCCAGTTCTGAAGATCTTCTGAAGTCTAGAGAATCCTTCATTGCCAATACTCCTAGGAGTACTCTTACCTGGAGTGATAATACCTGTTAGGATCTCATCTATGGATTAAATAGATATGTTTGAAAATTATTTGTATTCAATAGGAATAAATTATTTGTATAGAAAATAGTTACTTGAAGCTATAATTGTTTACTAAGGCTTATTCTCAGTTACTTGAAAACATATAACAAATGACTATTATCAAATAGAAATGATTACTTGAAACCATATAATTATTAGTATTAGATACGAATACTTGAAACCACAAAACTGTGTATGGGTTAGCCTCAAGGCCGAGATTCATGGGTGGTGGGTGTAAAAATGCGTTGATCCCGTTGGCATACTCCCTCAAGGGGACGCCTCAATAAACCCAGCCCTGTTCCTTTAAATCGAGGTATCACCTGTTATCCATGTTGTTAATTACAGCAAACCCCGTCCGAGGGCCGGATCTACAGGTATTTGCCTTTCATCCCACTTATGAGCGCTGGACACAAGGTCCCGTTTTAACGTGGACCCACCCATAAGACGAAGCTCATGGGTGGTAAGCACAACAATTGCGTCGGCATTCTGGCCAATAAACCCAGCCCTGCACCTTTAAATCGAGGGGGCAGGTATTGCCTGGGGGGGATAGCCCCCGGGATCAACGCCGTTAATTATAGCAAGCCCCACCCGAGGGCCGGATATACATACTAATAGCATGCAATTGTATTTATATATACAACAAAATAGCGATTTACAGTGTGACCGGGAATGCTAATTTGCATATTGATATCAAACATTTGCTTTTAATAAATATGGGCTTAGTATTATATATTTCTAATTGTTTGGTTTTATCTTAATGAATATCAGCAAAAATCTCTTCAATAAATCTTTAAAGAAATCCATTCGCAAGAAGAAATAACTGTTATTTTATTCTTTACTCTCTATTTTAACTAAATAGTCAAATTAGGAAAATTTAGCAACTCACAAGGAAGAGTAAGTTTTGTTGTTCTATTTTTCGATTATTCCCCCCCCTCTGTTTCAAATCTTTTTATCTGTATTCTTATTTTGTTTATTAGTCTTTCTAATTTGATATTTAATAATATTTTATTACATTAAAACTTAAGTATTTGCACCCAGGGGGTGCATATATTTGTTTGTACAAATTAATTTCCAAACAATCATAGCATCGAGTAACTATTCTTATTAGAAATAATTAGCACATGATTGTATGTTTTCTTATCTGATACGAATAATTCATTCACAATTTTCTGGGTTCGATACCAGTCCTCGCAACTCAGTGTATGAGTAGTACAGCTTGAGTAATCTGATCTGTGTGGTAAAGTGGGGATCTGACGGTCGGTGTCGTGCTCCACCTCAACAAAGACAACCTCCGTAAGCGTAACGGTTATCGTCATAGGGAATAAGATCGGCGACTCGAGTTCAAATTTTGAACGAGCATGTTTCCGTTTCACTTCGCACTAATTTCTTTAGGGAATGCACCAATCTATCTGTCCCTCTCCCCAACTATGGGTAAATAGTATAGAAGATTGAGCTCTTTAATCTTGGTTAGGTAACCAGTCTCGGAGAAGGAAACTTCAGAATTTCAGCCAGCTGTACTTAACATTTAGTAATGCAGACTGAGCTCTTTAATCTTGGTTAGGCAACCAATCTCGGAGAAGGAAAATTCTAAATTTCAGCCAGTTGTAGTTAAAATTGATTATGGCAGACTGAGCTCCTTAATCTTGGTTAGGCAACCAGTCTCGGAGAAGGAAAATTCTAAATTTCAGCCATCTGTACTTAAGATTTAGTATGGCAAACTGGGCTCTTTAATCTTGGTGGCAACCAATCTCGGAGAAGGAAAATTCTAAATTTCAGCCAGCTGTACTTAAGATTTAGTATGGCAAATGGGCTCTTTAATCTTGGTTAGCAACCAATCTCGGAGAAGGAAATTCTAAATTTCAGCCAGCTGTACTTAAGATTTAGTATGGCAAACTGGGCTCTTTAATCTTGGTTAGGCAACCAATCTCGGAGAAGGAAATTCTAAATTTCAGCCAGCTGTACTTAAGATTTAGTATGGCAAATGGCTCTTTAATCTTGTTAGGCAACCAATCTCGGAGCTAAATTTCAGCCAGCTGTACTTAAGATTTAGTATGGCAAAATGGGCTCTTAATCTTGGTTAGGCAACCAATCTCGGAGAAGGAAAATTCTAAATTTCAGCCAGCTGTACTTAAGATTTAGTATGGCAAAATGGGCTCTTTAATCTTGGTTAGGCAACCAATCTCGGAGAAGGAAAATTCTAAATTTCAGCCAGCTGTACTTAAGATTTAGTATGGCAAAATGGCTCTTTAATCTTGGTTAGGCAACCAGTCTCGGAGAAGGAAAGTTCTAAAATTTCATCCAGCATACTTAAAATTTAGTATGGCAAACTGGGCTCTTTAATTCTGGTTAAGCAACCAATCTCGGAGAAGGAAAGTTCTAAATTTCATCCAGCTATACTTCAAATTTAGCCCTGTGTCACATCTTTACCCTGACGGTGTAAATCCATCCATGCATGAAAGTTTAGATTAATCTAGGGATTTTTAATGTGTAACCAATCCAGGAAATAGATTTTAAGCTAAGAGCGCCCATCAACATTTTTATGGCCCTTTATATCGTAATATATGATTACTGCCACATCTCGACAGATATTTGCTGACTTTACCACCCAAATTATAATTTAAATATCCTGATTAATAATTAATTCCCGTTCACGAGATCTCAAGTGAATCTAAAACACAGATGCTGACTTACAATAAAAAAAATATGACACACGTGGCTTGAATTTTGTACAGGGTTAATGGGTTCCATCTATGGAATAGCATTTCTATGAATTGTCAAATCTCTCTAATCCACCATTTGATTTGCACACTTTCCTATAAACAACTCATGTATTACCATGAGGATGAAGTGGCAACGAAAGTTAGTAAGTTTCTTGATATATATATATATATATATATATATATATATATATATATATATATATGTTGAAAAAATAAATAAAGGAAAGTATGGAATGGATGAAATAGGATATTTTAATCAATTTTTACTTACACGTGTTTCGGTCAGGAGTTTATCCATGTGTACATTATTCAAACTATTATTATTTTTAAATAACCAAATGAAATGAAATCTTATTATAATGGAGATTGTGGGTTTGTCTGTCTGTAACCGAAACTATATTACTATACAAGTCACAATTCCTTTAGTTATTTACATCATATTCTCCATGATTTTATTTTTATTTAAACCTCAATTATTAATAAAATTGTTTTACATTACTTACACTGTTGACCATATCTACATACTAATCTCATGCAATTGTATTTATATATACAACAAAATAGCAGTTTACAGTGTGAATGGGAAGGCTAATTTACATATTGATCTTAAAAAATTGATTTTAATAAATATATGCTTAGTATTATTGATTTCTAATTGTTTGGTTTTATCTTATTGAATATGAGCAAAAATCTCTTCAATAAATCTTAAAAGAAATCCCTGAACAAGAAGAAATAACTGTAATATTATTCTTTACTTCCTATCTTAACTAAATAGTTAAATTAGGAAAATTTACCAATGAAAGACGGGAGTAAGGGAAAATGACGGAAGAGTTAGTTTCAAAGTTGTTCTATTTTTCAATCATACCCCCTCTGTTCAAAATCTTTTTATCTACATTCTTATTCAGTTTCATTAGCCTTTCTAATTTAATATGATATTTTATTATAAAATTTAACTAAAATACTTGCACCCGGAGGGTGCATATATTTGCTAGTAATAATAATAGAATAATGTAGAAATGTTCCGCACACAAAGAAAATTCGACCTTCATCAGAGTAAATCCTTATTTGAAATAATAAGGATTCACTCTGATGAAAGTCGAATTTTCTTTGTGTGCGGAACATTTCTACATTTTTTCTATTATTATTATTTCATTTCATTTGGTTATTTAAAAATAATAATAGTTTGAATAATGTACACATGGATAAACTCCTGACCGAAACACGTGTAAGTAAAATTGATTAAAATATCCTATTTTATCCATTCTATATTTTCTTTCCTTTATTTATTTTTTCAACATACTGTCGGATTCACTTCCAGTTTCATTATATATATATATATATATATATATATATATATATATAGGTGTGTCAAAAAAGTATCGAGATTTTTTGTACTTTTTAACATACCTTTGTATTCTGAAAAAAATAACGTTCCATTCATTAATATTTTTTAGAATACAAAGGTGTGTCAAAAAATGTACCAAGTTTAAAGCTGCATTTACCAAGATAGAAATGAAGAATGAATGAAACTTTTTTTTCAGAATACAAGGTGTGTCAAAATGTACAAAGATCTCGATACTTTTTTATACACCTTATATATATATATATATATATATATATATATATATATATATATATATATATATAACAACCCCTCTGCACTAGCAGGATGTGACACAAGATCTATTTCTTATACAAAGTTTAACAGGTTTGAATAAAGAGTTTTCCGACAGGTCACCTAGCAATGGTTAAAAGCCCAGCCTGGCCTACTATTCATCCATATCTGTAGGGTTAGTAGTTGAATGCACACCTTTCCAAAGGGCATATATATATATATATATATATATAGAGAGAGAGAGAGAGAGAGAGGAGAGAGAGAGAGAGAGAGAGAGAGAGAGAGATAGAGTTCACTTTTCATACTCACCAGATTTAACACCTTCAGATCAGCCTCTCTTCAGCCCCATGAAAGAGGGTTTGAGAGGCAAACATTATTCCAGTGATGAGGAAGTGAAATCTGTAGTGAAGAAGTGGCTCAAAGAACAGTCGACAGAATTTTACCTTCAAGGATACATGTTCTCAATCGAAGATGGAACATTGATATTGAGAGAAACGGTGACTGTGCGGAGAAGTAGGGATGTGATCCGGAGGACCAGTTTCATTTTCATGTATGATACATGTTCCTGTGTTGGTAATTATAACTGTCCTAAACAAAATGGCATTACATTTTGACTCACCCTCGTATATTGACATCGCTTTCTGTGGATGGGATATTACTACCTAGGTATTTGAACTGGTCTACTAATTTCAGAGCCTTGCCATCCAGTATGGAGATATTTCCATCTTGTTTAAAACATGAACATGTTGTAAGAAAGGTTCAAAGTTATATATTTGAATACAAGACTCCGACGAAGGTTAACAGACAAAACATTTAATATATTACAGCACATGGATATGACGAGATACAAAGTACATAGGTAAAAAGATAAATACACATTCATGAATGGTACAAGATAACATATAAAAGCCACAGACATGAGACTAGGGATAGTCCATACTGTGCTAATTCACTTACAGTAATGTAAGGGGGCGAAGCCCCAACGAGAAGGGTTAGACCAAAATCTACCTCATGTGTCTCGTGGTTACTGGAACAGGAAAAGAGGCAGAAGCGTTTTGAACCAGCCGCTTAAATACTATATCCCCTAGCGGGCACCAGCAAACTAAACCGGGCAGACAACTCTCCCAGGCAAATACGAAACTAACGCTACAATGTTATCTGAGTTTCCATAAACGCCAATGCCTTTTGTTTTCTGTTCTAGTCAATGCAGCAGCGTTTTTGTAACAGAGGGCACGGGGCGAGTAGCGGAGGTGGAGACCGTGGAGTTGAGAATTCCCTGTCCCCAAGGACTAAGCGCGTCCGTATGTCTGGCCTGTGCGAGGGTGGGGTGAATAGCGAGTGACTCGAGCTTGAACTCGTAGCCTCTTGATCAGGAGTGGTGGAATTGCTGTCACCCCTGTTAGCTAAAGTGGTTCGGCCACTGAGAGAAATAAATGCTGAGGCGAGTTCTCTCGGGGAGATCGTCTTTTTCAGTGGAGAGAACGGTGTGTCGTGTTTTGATCTTAAAGTGAAGTGGATTTTTGACGAATTGTGTAAGAACTACTGGGAGTGTTTCCGGCAGAATACTTTTTTTTTTTCGTTGAATAAACTGATTATTGCGGACGATATGACCTTAAGGCACCCCTTTTGCGATTTCGACACGTGGGGACACTTTTCTCATTTACACCGTAAAAATCCGGTTGTTTGTTAGGAGTTAGGGTTAGAGGTTAGGGTTAGGGGTTAGTTTTATAATTTTAAAAAAACTAAAAAATCGTCTGTTAACAATTAACCGGATTTTGACAGTGTAAATGGAAAAAATGTCCCCACGAATCGAAATCAAGATTTAGCTTGTGCAGGTGTATTTTCGAAAAACGCTTGATCATCTGCTTTAGGCGAAAAGAGGGTAGACTCCCTTGCTGTTCAGGCAATAGGCTATTCACCCGACTTAACTACTTTTACTATGAACTGAGAATGAAGTAGAGAATTGTAAGGTATGAGAAGCTAGTTCTTTTTTAAACACAGTTTTGCTGTCAGTTTTGTTAATTTAGATAAAATCAAAAACGGATGAAAACTTTTTTTTTAATTCTCTAAAATATATTAAAACAAAAAAATATTCCAATATTGTGAGTCACCACACACTGATCTACATCCTGACTATCAAATTTCTTCAAAGGCAATAAATTGACCCCATAAAAAAAAATTTACTTCCCCTCTCTATACCACACACTCTCTTTCCATCCCTTACCCGCACCAAAAATTACCTTTTCAGTATAAAAGCTGAGTGTAAATAGCATTTGTCGTCAAAATAAATTCTGATGAAGCCTCACTAAATACCAAAGCGAAATATCAATTGAATTTAGTTGCTGTGTTGTTGTATCCACTTTTTCCTCTACTTTCAACTACATTAAACTTTCCACAAAATGGTAACTTGAAGAAATGTTTGTTTCGAGGAGGAATTAAAAAGTTATCAGATCAAAAGAATTCTGAAAAATGGGAGAACAAGTGAAGAGAGAGAGGGGGAGCAGGGGTAGAGAGGGAGAGTAAGGGGAAAAGAGGGAGAGCAGGGGGAGAGAGGGAGAGCAGGGTTAGGGTTATAAGAAGTAAGAAAAATAGTCGGCATATGTAAAGTTTCCGCGAGATAATGTCTGCTTTTTGCGTTTTCTTTTTTTAGCATGAAGCCTTTTCTTTCATTAGATCTGTTAGGAAGACCTAACAAAAATGGAGTTGCTCCCCTTTAATCTGTAGGGGACTGATGGGAAACCCGGAAATGGGGTTTCCGCCATGTTACATTTGGATTAGGTTTAGTTGTGAGTGGATACAACGCACGTGCACAGCACGATTGAGCTAGTTTTGTCACTTTTAGGTTAGAAGCATTCTCTACCCTGTGTTAAATAAAACCTTGTTAATTTTCCAACAACCTGGTCTTGCATTTTCATTTCAGTCTTCCGTATTTTATCTGTACGTAAAAACATAACAAGATATAATGATGTTCGTGTAAGAAAGGTTCAAAGTTATATATACTTGAATACAAGACTCCGACGAAGGTTGACAGACAAAACATTTAATATGGTACAGCACATAGATATAACAAGATACATAATACATAGGTAAAACAAAGTTACATGTAGAAAGATAAATACACATTCATGAATGGTACAAGATATACATAAAAGTACAGACATGAGACTAAGAATAGTCCTTGCTGTATAATTCACTTACAGTAATGTAAGGGGGCGAAGCCCCAACGAGAAGGGGTAGACCAAAATCTACCCCATGAGTCTCGTGGTTACTGGAACAGGAAAAGAGGCAGAAGGGTTTGAACCCGGCGCTTAAATACTAGCGGGCACCAGCAAACTAAACCGGGCAGACAACTCTCCCAGGCAAATACGAAACTAACGCTACATTCGTAATAGTAAAAGTAATGCCATCGAAGTGGCTTATTACCGTTAACAGACGGACAGTGAGGGAGTCTATCGCCTTTTCGCTAGCACTAGACCAGGGAGATTATTTAACTGGGGTGGAGCGCCACACCTACCGTCTGCTCTTCCACGTTACCACACAGATCGGAATAATAAAGCTGTGCTACTTATGTGCTGACTTGGTGAGGACCGGTATCGAAACAGGGACCTTGCGATTTCGAGGTGAATGTTCTACCGACTGAGCAAAACCGACCCTTTGCAAAATACTTGGTATTATTTAAATATTATTTTAGAATAATCTAATTCATTTTAATCTTTGCCTCCCAAATTCCCCCCCAGGGTTGTACCAAATTTTCTTGGTATTGGTTACCTGTATGATGGGATATTTCAAAGTTCACTATCTATTCACTTTAGAATTCATTCTATTCAATAAAAAAAAAGTAAGTAAAGTCGACGGGGCGACCTAAAGTCGGTATCAGCCAGTCAGTCTATCCCCTTTTCAATAGCACTAGACCAAGGAGATTATCTTAGCATCTGAGGTGGAGTACCACACCTACCATCAGCTTCTTACTTTACCGCATAGATCCTTGTGCTACTCATACGCTGAGTTGGCGAGGACCGGTATCGAACTAGGAACCTTGTGGTTTCTAGCCGAACGCTCTACCGACTCTTCAATTATAATGAACTAACCATCAGTTTTGTACAGCCGCTTATGGTAGGATCGCAATGTTGGGAGAGCCAGTGTGAGCGGATTTAATAAGCAAAGAATTAAGGGTGTCCGATCGTGGTGTAATGGTTAGCAAGATAGTCTTGCAGATCCATTACTACTGAATAGTGAGCTCGATCCTCGTTGGATACCCCATAATTGCAGCCTTGTGACACATATTACCTGTGCTGAATGGTTAGGTAAATACCTACCTTGCAAACCAGTGTGACATGACATTATTGTAGAATGACACCCTGAACGATTTTCGAGAGAGAAAAAAGCAACTGAAAGTGTAACGTAATTATTAGAAACGGAAGAAGAGAAAAATCGGGTTTTTTCAGCTGGGCCGACGGGGCTTCCCGAGTTACCCCGTATGGGTTTCGCATATTAGTACCGAACATGATTTACGATAGAATAATATGGCCTCACTTTTTCTTCTCTCTGAAAGGTGGCCCGCGAGCCTGGAGAGGAATAAATGACCCCTTTGTGACTGTACGACTTGCGTATGTTGTTTCTTAACTAACGACGACTACTACTACTGGCGACTACTACTACAACTCGACTTTGGGTCTTTATACAACAAAAATTAAGATAATAGAAAATACTAGTAAAAAATATGGATTGATTTTAACAGCATGTCAAATCGTCCAGGGTTATTTTATGCCAAGAGATTAGAGAATCGCGTTCATTGTGGTGAATAGGTCGGGTATCAAACTCTTTATCAAATTTCCACCACAGCTGTGGGGGTTCTTCGTATGTTCTTGGTATCATTTACCAGTATGATGGGATATTTCAAATTTCACTATCTATTCACCTCAGAATTCATTCAAATTCAAATAAAGTCATTATCATTGCAATCCGAGTCCTTTTGCTCAATTATAATGAAATAACGGTAATCTGGACGTTAGCTGCATAAATGAGAGTAACCTCCCCTTGTTTATTTCATTTTGAGGAAGCCATGTGTTTTGTTCGGCCATTTTGATATCACCGTAAATCAATACAACTGCATGTTTTAACACGAACATATCATAAAATGTTTTCTGAATATAACAATTAAGTCCATTTCAAATAATGCACAAGCACAATTAAGAACACATTTTATGATATTTTCGTGTTAAAATATACAGTTGTATTGATTCGAAAAAATTCGTATTTTCAGTATAGATTTACGGTGAAATGAAAATGGCCGACCAAAACATATGGCTTCCTCAAAGTGAAATAAACAAAGGGAGGTTAATCTCATTTATGTAGCTAATGTTCAGATTATCGAACTAACTATCGGTGGTTTACGGTAGGATCGCAGCGGTGGGAGAGCCGTTGTGAGCGGCTTAAAGTAGGCGAAGAGTTAAATTCAAAACAAATAGAACCATTGCTCCAGCTTACATTCCCTCGGTGTGTATTTTATCGTTGGCAAGAACTTCCTGGTGACCCCTACGACCCAGCTAGCAAGACAGGTGACGTTGTTGTAGAAACAAGGAAACGTAAAGACTTGTCTGAAGGCATTCCACCCTTGGATAAATTCTTTGAGAAGTTATAGACTAACATCATGGTTAAGACTGGAACCAAAGAAAATTGTTAATTTAAATCTACTAATATTTCTCAGTGGACTCAGACTTTGTTATGTACCAGCTTGAAAAAAATAATCATTAAAACATTTTAAAGATTAGTATTATCTGCGTTATTCGGACTATTGTCCCCATCTTCATTGTTATTTGTACAACGTTTCGGCCGATATGCCCTCCGGCCTTCTTCAGGTATTTCTTGTCGGACTCGGGAAACGTTGTACAAATAACAATGAAGATGGGGACAATAGTCCGAATAACGCAGATAATACTAATCTTCAAGCCTCATCTCAAACATTCAGAGAAAATTTTAAAGCTTTAATTAGAAAGAGGAAACGGTTGTGATAAATTAAACTACTTAAAAAAACAATATTAAAATTTTCAAGGGAGATAACTCTGGAAAAGAAGTTGTAGTTACCTCCCTTAGATATTTTATCTAATGGAGATTAGTTATTTACGCTACATTCTCCATGATATCATTTTTATTTAATTATTGATAAAATTATTTTACATTATTAATACTGTTGACCATTTCTACGTACTATTAACACCCAATCGTATTTCTATATATAACAAAATAGCGGTTTACAGTGTGAATGGAAAGGCTAATTTGCACATTTATATTAAAAATTTTATCTTGATAGATATGTGCTTGGTATTATTGATTTCTAATTGTTTGGTTGTATCTTAATGAATATGAGCAAAAATTACTTCAATAAATCTCATACGAAATCGATTAACAAGAAGAAATAACTGTAATTTTATTCGTTATTTCTTGGTTTAACTAAATTAGGAAAATTTAGCAATGAAAGACGGGAGTGATGGAAGAGTAAGTTTCAGTTGTTCTATTGTTCAATTATACCCTCCTTTGTTTCAAATATTTTTATCTGTATTCTTATTTAGTTTCATTAGCCTTTCTAATTCAATATAATATCTTATTATATTAAAACTTAAATACTAAGAGTGCATATATTTGGTAGTTTCAATAATGATTCTCCAGAATTGAATGGGGTTCGAACTTACATCTGTTGAAATGCAATGTTTCACTCAGACATTAGAATCATCCTTCTGTTGCATTAGAGAATCGACATCATTCTATCTTAGTTTGTTGGGATCTATCATCCCATTTAGATGTTTCTATTCAATCTATCAATCGATCAATATCAGGGTTTATTAAACTTCTAAATACAACCCTTATAATAAAGTTTGATTTCACTCCACTCCTATAAAAGGGATGGAGCACTCTATGACGGCCTTTACATACATACAGATGTGTGTATTAAAACAGTTAAAATCCCCTTCGCATTCTGTGGGTTACGATAGTCAAACGGTTAATCTGTCCGACTGATGCTGAAATGATCGGATTTCAAATCCGGCTGTAGGTAGCTCACAAAATGTCTAGCCACACTGAAGAGACTTGATAAGTCGAAACACGTGTCTGTGGATATATATATATATATATATATATATATATATATATATATATATAAAGTAAGCCTAATGAGTCAGAGAATATCTACCTAGGTTTCTCCTAACGGATCATCAGGATAATTCTGACTCAGTATGTGTGTGTGTGTGTGTGTGTGTGTGGTTGTGTGGTTTTATACCTGTCTGTCTGTCTGTCTGTCTCTCTTTCTCTCTCTCCCTCTCTCTCTCTCTATGTATATATAAAGAGAGAGATAAATAGAGAGACAAAGATAGGGATATATATATATATATATGTGTGTGTGTGTGTGTGTGTGTGTGTTATAGTGAACAATACATTTGAAAAGTGATTGTTACCCTTGGTGTCAAAGCAGCATACTAGCCACTTATCATCAGGACAACGCACCTGTGAAAAATAAACAGTACTTACACCTGTAATCGACCACTTTATTTCTATTTTTCTTATATAAAATACGTGTATATATATATATATATATATATATATATATATATAAGGATATCTACTGAGTCAGACGAACCTACTATTAGTTTCGCATAAAGCTCTTCAGGGCTAAAATCTGATTTTAGCCCTGAAGAGCTTTATGCGAAACTAATAGTAGGTTCGTCTGACTCAGTAGATATCCTTATTACTTGGCTCTACTTAGGTATCGAGCACTTTTTACAAATTAGCTTCTCCTAGCGGTTATATGAATATATATATATCTTATATACATATATATACATATAAATTGTTTTTTCTTTTGGCCAAATACTATACCAATAGATTATTTTTGTTGGTACGAATATCTTGGTCTTTTCTTTTTTTCAAAAATTTTTTTCTTCCTGGTTGATGTTTGGTAGTATATTTTTACAATCAAACTCTCTGCCGGGTTTTTTCTCTCCGCAAGGATCTACCAACACGCTTGGTATATTATATATATATATATATATATATATATATATATATATATATATAAAGGAAATGAATCCGACGGTATGAGTATAGATAATTGGATATGAAAACAACACAATATGCTGTTAAAGTGAAAGTATTTTATATCATATTAATTGCTAATATTGAACAATATTTCGATAAATACGTGGACGGATGTGCTTATATTTGAAACTACCGCATAACTTTTTGCAACATCAATGTTTTCGTTTTGAATTCAAATTATTTTCGTCCCCGCTCTTGTTAAGGCCGAAGTAAAACAAGCTCTGAAGATGATTTTTATAAATCGAAATATTGTTCAATATTAGCTATTAATATGATATAAAATATTTTCACTTTAACAGCATATTGTGTTGTTTTCATATCCTTTTATCTATACTCATATCATCATCATCATCAGGTTGCGCTGTTAGCGCGGATATCCATGACAGTCTCTCTCCATCAGTCCTATCGCTCATCATTCTCGGGAGGTCCTCTATGCAGCATTCTGTATCCGCACAGAGCTGATCAATGTACATCTTTGCTGGTCGGCCGACACTGGCGTGTCCATGTGCTGGCTTCCACAGGAGGACATCGCTTATGAGTTCGTCCTTGCTTCTCCATCAGTGTCCCGCGTGTCTTGTCCGTCTTACTCGGATGGTTTGGGTGATATGTGGCAGGTGACCGTACAGCTGTTTTCTCGTAGGGTGTTGTTTCCACATCTTGTTCAGGATCACCCGTAGCATTCTTGTGCAGCTCCCGTCTAGTTTATTCTCTAGTCGCTTAGTTAGGGTCCAGGTGGTGCAGCCATACAGTAGTACTGACACGACAACGGCCTGGAAGAACTGTCTCTAAAGAGACAGTTCTTCCAGGCCGTTCTGAGATTGTCTGTGAGATTGGATAAAAAAATTACTACTCTCTCTCTCTCTCTCTCACTATATATATATATATATATATATATATATATATATATATATATATAAAGTTAAGAGTAAGGAAATGAATCCGACGGTATAAGTATAGATAAAAGTATATGAAAACACACAATGCTGTTAAAATGAAAAATATTTTATATCATATTCATAGCTAATATTGAACAATATTTCGATTTATAAAAATCATCTTCAGAGCTTGTTTATAAACCGGACTCATCGGACTCAAATTATTTTCAGATTCTCTCTCGAGTCTGACGCACCAGTCACACAGAATAAGATGATTTCAATTGGGCACTTCATGTTATGTAAGAGTTAGGCTTTATGGCCATTGTTTGTGTATTCGATTTTTACTGGGATTTGCTAGTTTCTGGCCTTGTGCCTAACTAACCAAAGCTCTTTAAATAACACACTAATTTTTTTTTCTAAGGGAAATAATTACAAATTAGTTTTTTAACAGTTATTTCCCTTAGAATTTTAAACCTCAAAAAAAAAAACTCGAATTCTTTTTCTGTGTCTTGTCTCTGGAGCCGGTTGGTTGTTTGGGTTTTACGGCATGTCAACTCTTGTTGGGTCATTTTATGCTGAAGATGTTTGTTTTATTTATTCTTCATGGGTATTCAATTTTTTAAAACTCATTTTTGTTATTTAGCCCATAGATGGAACTCTAACAGGTACTACCACTCCGGGTCAGAGTGGACCTAGGAGCAATGGTGATGAAGGGGTGCTCCACATTCCCTATAACTGAAACCTAACCATCAAATAGAGTTTAGCATCATACCCAGGACACCGAGACTCCCAGACACCGCCTTCTAGCACATATATAATAAAAAGGGTTGGGGCTCGCCATAAGTGCAATAAGGTTGGCACAACAATATTGGTCTTGACATGGTCCTAAAGTGGTAATCTGAACATGAGCTACATAAATGAGAATAACCTCCCCTTGTTTCTTTTACTTTGAGGAAGCCTTAATAACAATTAAGAACGCATTTTATGATATTTTCATGTTAAAACACGCAGTTTATTGATGTATTTTCAGTGTAGATTTATAGTGAAATGAAAATGGCAAACCAAAACATAAAGCTTCCTCAAAGTGAAAGAAACAAGGGGAGGTTATTCTCATTTATGTAGCTAATGTCCAGATTTCCCCTAAAGTATCTTATTGTCCTTTTTGTGGTAAGCTTCGAAATATTGTTAATAAAATCTTAAATGTTTTGAAGCAAATTCCCCAGCCAGTAAGTCAATTTTACTTGCAAAAATATGCGCCCTCCGATCGCAAGTGTTGTGGTTACATCTCATGCATCGTCATCATCATCGTGTCACACTAGTAGCGCTGATATCCATGACAATCTCTCTCCAGGCGTAACTATAGTAATTTATGAGGAAGTGCGTCCCGGTCTCTCGCCTCAAAATCCGCAACCCGGTGACTATCAAAATAACAATCGTTATTCTTGTTTATTTATCGTAATTTGTCGTAATTCTTGTTTAGGTATGAAGATGGATATATAGTTTTGAATAGACTGAGATAGATAGATAGATAAACAAACAAAATAATATCGATAGATACGAACAAATGAAGATAAATAGATAGATATTTTCGACAAGTAAATGTATTTGGGGGGGGGGGTCGCTTCTTTTTTTGTCGTAATTCTTGTTTATTTAAACTAAAAACAAGACATTAAACAAACATGAATAAAAAAATCTTAGTATTTAAAGTAATATAGATAAATATGAACAAATTGAGATAGATAGATAGATAGATGGATAGTTTTGAATAGACTGAGCTGGGTTGTTATTTTAATAGTCACTCTTGAGGCAGGAGATCGGGACGCACTTCCTCATAAATTACCGTAACTATCACTCATTGTTCTCGGGAGGTCCTCTGCGCAGCATCCAGTATCCACACAGAGCTGGTCAATGTACGTCTTTGCTGGACGGCCCACACTGGCGTGCCCATGTGCTAGCTTCCACAGGAGAATGTCACTTATGAGTTCGTCCTTGCTTCTCCAGCAGTGCCATGCATAATAGGGGACAAGGAAGGTAATTAAAGAATTATGCATGACACTGCTGGAGAAGCAAAGAAAACAAAACATTAATTTTGTTTACATCATTTTTTTACGGAATCAGAATTCATAACAGCTTATAGATTAGGCGTAGGCGTAATAATTTAGATTTCCACGGATGCTCAAAACCCACACTACGCCACTGCTCGTTAACCATCACATAACAATGAAGAACCAAAACTCACTGACTTATTCAACGAAAACAAAACCCACACAAAATTCAAGGGAAGTAACTCTATAAAAACGATCGAAAATTTCAAGGGAAGTAACTCTATAAAAAAAAACTAATAACTATTGAAAAAATAATTTGTTGAACATAATTCATATAAATTAATTTCATTTTTTATTCAAACAAAACGTTTGAATAAAAAATGAAATTAATTTATATGAATTATGTTCAACAAATTATTTTTTTCGATAGTTATTATAGTTTTTTTATAGAATTACTTCCCTTGAAATCTTCGATCGTTTTTATAGAGTTACTTCCCTTGAATTTTGTGTTTGGATAAATTCGAAGACAATATCTAAAAAAAAAATGTCTATACGAATTATCATTCAATAAATCATTATTAAATCTGTTTTAAAATTTAATCGTTGGTCATATAAAAAATAAGAGTTGTCTAACTTTAATCTTTGATTATGATAGCAATATCTTTAGTAATTTTTACCTTTTGTTGGCTAAATTCCTAGAAACTAAGACAACTAGAGTAACCTTCCTTGACTTTCACTTCTAAACAAGCTGGTTGCCATTTACAAAGTCTCCATGTGAAATGAACAAATCTTAGAAACTTTTTCGAAAACAATACAACTGCATGCTTTAACTAAAAATATCATAAAATGTGTTCTTAATAACAATTAAGTTCATTTCAGATAATGCACATGCACAATTTTATGCTAGGAATTTAGCCAATTGACTTTCACTTTGAAACAACCTGGTAGCCATTTTGAAAGTCTCCGTGCGAAATAAACAAATCTTAGAAACTTTTTAGAAAACAATACAACTGTATTCTTTAACACAAAAATATCATAAAATGTGTTCTTAATAACAGTTAAGTTCATTTCAGATAATGCGCACGCACAATTTTATGCTAGGAATTTAGCCAAATGAAGGTGAAAATTACCATATCTTTATACTTTTTTTTTTTTAACTCTTTGCTTACCAAATTTCCCCTACAGCTGTACTAATTTTTTTTTGTATTATTTACTTGTATGATGGGATATTTCAAAGTTCACTATCTATTCACCTTAGAACTCATTATGTTTAAATAATGTCCACAGTTGGTAGTGCATTCGGCTAGACACCACGCTAGTGAAAAGGAGATAGACTCCCTCACTGATTGGCTGATACTGACTTTAGGCCACCCGACGACTTTTTATTATTGTTATATGAGTCCCTCTGCTCACTTATAAGGAACTAACCATCACTTTTTGTACTTTGCTTGGGTGTGGTAGGAGAGCTGCTGTGAGCAGCTTCAAGCAGGCAAAGAGTCAAAAGTAAATCTATTTCATGAATTCCATCACACGGATCTATTTCATAAATTCCATAACACAGATTCCCTCGTCTCTCTGCATCAAACATCACTCTTGACAGGTCTTCTACATTGCATCCAGTGTTCACACAGAGCTGATAAATGTACGTTTTTGCTGGTTGACCAACACATGGTTTGTCCATGTTTGGTTTCTTTGTTTAATAGTATATCAATATTTTTGGGTTACTTAATGCCAAAGTTATCCTTGTAGAAGAACAGTAGTAATACTATTTAACTTATAGCTTTTTACACGAAGTAGAAATATGAATAAAAATGAAAGAATGAAATAAAGAATATTCTGAAGGTCTGCCTATATGTTTTTGGCAAATTCTGGTTAAAAAATTGATTAAATTTTACACAAATTAAAATATTATTTCATTAATATTATTAATTTTGATGTAGAAAAAACAGCTGGAACAGAAAAATACACCAACTGCACCTCTGCAGAGTCAATTCTGGAGATCTGGGGAATGTGAAGTACCTCCTTATCACCATTACTCCCAGATCCACTCTGACCCAGAGTGGTAGTACCTGTTAGGCTCCCATCTTTCTTTCTTATTATATTTATAATAGGGTCCATTATTTACCTGAGGTGATGACACTCATAAGAAATAAGAATAACACCAGATAATCAGGATTTACATTTTTGCATTTCATCTTGGATGATTCGGATTACCAGAGGGTATTTCGAGATGATAATGGTCATACAATTAAGGAACATGAGTATATACAGATTAGTCATTTTTAACAGAAATGTTATGAGGAAAATTTATCTACAGATAAACTTAGAACTTAACTTTAACTCTTACCTTGACTAAAACTTTGCTACTAATTCATGAATCTAAACTTACTTACCTTATAATCATTAGCCTTAATCTTAATCCAGAATATATCCAACTCTCAAAAAGATTTAGTAAAGACATCTTATTATAATGGAGATTGTGTGTTTTTCTGTCTGTAACCGAAACTATATTCCTACTCAAGTCACAATTCTCTTAGTTATTGACATCACATTCTCAATGATTTTATCTTTATTTAACCTCAATTACTAATAAAATTGTCTTACATTATTAATACTGTTAACTATGTCTACATACGAACAACATGCAATTATATTTATATATACAACAAAATAGCGCTTTACAATGTGAACAGGAAGGCTAATTTGCATATTGATATTAAAAAATCGAATTTAATAAATATATGCTCAGTGTTATTGATTTCTAACTGTTTGGTTTTATTTTAATGAATATAAGCAAAAATCTCTTCAATTAATCTTAAATGAAATCCATTAACAAGAAAAAATAACTGAAAGTTTATTCTTACTTCCTATTTTAACTAAATACTTACATTAGAAAAAATAGCAATGAAAGACGAGAGTGATGGAAGAGTAAGTTTCAGTTGTTCTATGTTTCAAATCTTTTGATCTGCATTCTTATTTAGTTTCATTAGCCTTTCTAATTTTATATAATAATTTATTACATTCAAACTTAAATACTTGCACCCGGAAGGTGCATATATTTGCTAGTATTACTAAAATTGTCAATATGTTTGTGCATATATATATATATATATATATATATATATATACAAAAAACATAGGAGCACATAAATCCTCCAAAATTATTGAAGATAGTCGAAAGTACCTGTACTTGGACTACACAAACAGAGATTTTAAACTTCCTACAATAAAGAGGAAAAAGAACAATGTGAGAGAGAAAAGAAATTAAAAGGTGAGAAAGAGAGAGAGGGTGAGATAGATAGATAGATAGATAGATAGATAGATAGAAAGGGGGAGAGAGAGAGTAATAGAAAGAGGGGGAGTGAATACAAAATGGAGAGAAAAACAAAAGGCAAGAAAGCGAGAAAAGAAAGCGAGAAAGACAGTTTAAAAGTTAAAGAAATCGAGACAGGATATGAATGAAATAAAGTAACAAGAGAGAGAGAGAGAGAGAGAGAGAGAGAGAGAAAGATTTTTTTACTTTTTAGATATTGAACTATTTTACAATTGCTCTTAAGTAAACATATCAAACGTTGTAATAATTAAGTTATCATACAGTGGTATATCCTCAGGTCCTGCTAGTATAAATAAAGCTGTGAACTGTATGCACATGTGTCAGGATCAATACCCAAAAATGTAATGGACTCTCTCGCCAATTTCAACTCATAAGGGTTCATCCAGTGAACAACCTATACTGTGTTTTATTTATAGTGGTTAAGTCTTGTGTTAGACCATCCGCACTTTTTAGCACATTCGAGAGGAACGAATTAGTGCACAAGGAATGCCACAAGCCCAATCAAGAAATCGAGACAGGATATGAATGAAATAAAGTAACGAGAGAGAGATAGATAGATAGAGAGAGAGAGAGAGAGAGAGAGAGAGAGAGAGAGAGAGAGATTATCAAGGGAATAAGAAAGAAAGAAAGAAAGAAAGAAGATGATCAGGTAAAAAAAGTATGACCACAATTGCAAGATCTCATTCAACAAAAAGAAAATCTAAATAAGAAGCTAAACACAAATCCTTGTCTGTCATTTTTAATAAAACATACCTACAACATACTAAAGTCGTCGGGGCGGCCTAATGTCAGTATCGGACAGACAGTGAGGGAGTCTATCCCCTTTTCAATAGCGCTAGACCAAGGAGATTATTTTATTATCTGAGATGGAGCGCCACACCTATGATCAGCTCCTTACTTTACCACACAGATCACTGTGCTACTCATATGCTGAGTTGGTGAGGGCCTGTATCGAACCAAGAACCTTGTGATTCCGAGCCGAACACTCTACCCGGCTCTTTAAGCTGAGTTAATTAATGTTTGTTGTGCTGACCTTATGGATTCCCATGACTCTTCTTGTTGTATAACCATATATACCCAACATCGGGTATACAATTTAGAGAGGAAACTCAGGTGATAGAGAGAGACAGAGAGAGAGACAGAGAGACAGAGAGAGAGAGAGAGATAGACTGAGACTTATTAGAAACTTACTTGTTACTTCATTTCTTCTTTACAACTTCTGCTAACTTTTTGTCTGGCTATCATCTTGTCATCTTCTAGTTGCTCTCTTCTAACTAAGGGCTTCTTCTGGGCTAACTCTAGTCATTAATTAAATTAATTAATTAAAGGAACTACAAGACTTTTATTTTCTTGATCAAGATTTTATTAGTCAAGCCCATTCTTATTCGCTACGCGGATGAGTATCAACCTTGCAGTAGCATGTCCGCTCAAATCTCAGGTTGAAACTGAAATCTAAATTAACTAATCACATGACGCGCGAGATTCGTGCCTTTGGGGACAAGGTTACCAACAGTCCTGATGATTTTCCACTGGCCCCTTTGAATTCTCGCTATAGGGTCTGTCAACAATTCATAATGCCATGAATTGTAACATTCTATCAAAAGCTGGATACATCAATCACATGAAGTCACGTGGGGGATGTGAACAGGACACACTTCCTATGAGGGTTGGGGTATTGCATAATCTATGGTAGCATAGATTATTGACAACACCGTGTAGAATGGAAATTTACAAACCGTTGGAGACCCTTTGACACCACAAACGGAAAACCCATGAATCACGTGAGAGCTGGTTAACCCTCAGGACGTCAGATGAGATACATGGGCTCACTTGCACATGCAAGCTGTGTTAGTTTAGTTAGAAAAAGAAAAGTAGTTAAGAATAAAGTTTAAAGAAATAATATGGTGTTGTTGGTTGATGTATGTCTTGGCAAAAAGACGAACAACCAATGAAATAGAAAGAAACAAGACATCACACGAACGGCCAGACGAAAGTAAGTTATGCATATCATCTCTCTGTCTACCTCTCTCTAGTTGTTGTATACCCTTCTTTCCTTTCTTACTTCTATTCTATTATTCTTCTCGTTCTTCTTCCAGTACCTGGACCTAGTCTTGGGGACTTCGTGTCTGGTCTTCTAGGTCAGTCTTGTTGCCAAGACATTCATCAACCACAAAACCATATTATTTATCTAAACTTTTATTTCTTAACTAAACATATTTCTCTAACTAATCACAGCGCGCGTGTGCAGTCAGTCTCAGCTAAAGCAGTATCATCTTATCTGCCTGACGTCCAAGCTGAAACTGAGAACCCAACCAGGTCCCACATGACTTCCCGTATTTTGTGGGCTTTCTGTAATCTTCCATGGAAAGTCCCACCTGTGATATGAAAAGGGGCCATCCCTTCAGAAATACAGGGGGTTGACAATAATCTATGCATAGATTATGTAACATAGTGAAAGAACTTCTATTGTGTATATACCCAACATGGGTATATGTGTATGAGTATGTAACAGGGGGGTACCACATGCATTATTTGCAGCAAAATCTGCAAATCTTTGTCTGGCTCGAAAAGATGCATGGTGGTGAACAAAAACCTTCTTCAAGAATAAAATCAAATAACACTGAGAAATATTACTCTGTCCATTGTCTCAGCCTGAAGCTTTGCAGGACTGCTGCTTGTGCTGTAGCAAGATGGGGATTATCCTGAGCGAGAACTACTATTAGAAAAGAGAGGAAGAAGAAATAAGAGATAGTAAAGGTTTTAAAAAAAGTGATGAGCACAAAAATGCCTGTCGTGAATTTGACCAGAGCGTGACCTCCCAAATGGAGAATTGAATGTCAACCGGAAATTTCGGGTGACGTGGAACGACGAAGAAAAATACCAGCCTCTTTTTTGCTTTGAGAGTCGTAGGGTACAGATCGGACCTTGAGTCCCTTGTGGGATCACAGTAATCTAGCAGTGTTCTCTCTCTCTTTCTCTCTGCCTTTCCTCCTCTCCGACACAACCCACAAGATGAGCCTAACCTGGAAATAAAAGCTAAGCAACTTGTGACGATATATTTCTCTCGCTTGTACTTTTTTATCAACAAGACCTTTTTAGTACGGTAAATATATCGCTACCACCACGTTGCGTATATCAGCTTTGGGTATTGTGAATACAACAGATACCGCTATGTTACATATATCGTTTTGGCACCGTGACCATATACCACCACGTTACAGTGCTGCATACTGTAAATATGGATGTATACTGTTTGGAAATGTCAAACATGTGGACGGATTCTGCTTTCTAAGGCTGGATATGTCAATCATAGGAAATAATTTTATAATCTGATCCATCTGATCCAGTGGAAAGGATGTCTTTCCTGTTATATTTGCATCAAACTTTATGAATCTGCAGCAGGATTGATGAGTCATTTGAGCACTCATGAGAGGAAAGCTTCTGGTGGTGGCGTTGTAGGATTGTGAGGGACAGCAGTGATGTGTAAAGATTATGCTATTGCTATATGCTACCTTATACTTATTGTGTATATTTAGCTTCTGTAATGATATTCTTCTTCGCTGTATCTGTTGATTCTTGAACCTTTGCTGGGTAGCAGGCTTCTTCTCTGTTCTGCTGGATTTTTCTTGTCTTGGTCTGTGGTTTTTTTTTTTTTTTTAAATTAACAAACACAAGATGATGTTAATCTTTAGAGCTCTTATTGTATTTTATAAACCCAAGTCAAACACGCATTGAGAAATGGCCCGTTTAGACAAGACTCCATCTTGTGTCTGTCTTATCTTGCCACCCAGCCAAAACTGATTTTCTAAACTTTCTCATGTCGACTCTGTCCATATGGTGAAACTAATTTACATAAGGATTTTAACAAAACTGGGTTTAATAAATAATAATCATTTGCTTTTACTGATTTCTAATACTATAATGTTATTCTCAAATGTATTAAAAGCAATCCTATATATAATTTTTTGGAAGCGCGTGGTGTAATGGTTAAAGTCATGGGAAATGGACTCGTCGCCCTGAGTTCAAATTCAGGACGTGTTAATTGCATTTCACTTAGCGCTAATACCCTTGGGAAAGGTATGAATCCGACTCTTCCTCCAGCTATGGGTAAATAGCAGGGCAGACTGGGTTCTTTAACCATGGCTAAGTAACCAGTCTAGGAGAAGGAAAACTCTGAATTCAAACCTGTTGAACTCCGCTTAAGAAATTGACCTTGTGTCGTATCCTGCTCGTATGGAGGAGTTGGTAAATATATATATATATATATATAATTTTATATAGAAATCAATTAAAATAACATAAAAATAATTGTAATATTTTTATATTGATTCTTATTTGATTACGTAAGTCTTTCTAATCTAATCTAACATTTTATTACATTGAAACTTAAATACTTGCACCCAAGTGGTGCATACTTTTTGCTAGTATAAACAAATCATATTTCCACATAAATGCAGTTAGAGATGGTGAAATTTGGTTTGGTTTCTTTGTTTTACAGCATATCAACCTTGTTCGGGTTATTTAATGCCGTAACAAGTTTTCTTGATAAAAGTTTCTGTTTCAAGTTCTTGAAATCTTCAAATGCCAAAAATTGTTAGAGTGTGAGATAAAAATTGGTACTCAAATTTCCTTTACTGGTGTCATTTTTGTGGATGTATTTTATATCTGATTCATAATTTTTGTGGATGTATTTTATATCTGATTCATAATTTTTGTGGATGTATTTTATATCTGATTCATAATTTTCGATATATTTTTATTTACTATTTCTCTGAATGTTTGAGATGAGGTTTGATGATTAGTATTATCTGCATTATTCGGACTGTTGTCCTCATCTTCATTGTTATCTGTACAACGTTTTGGCCAATTGGACACATGGCCTAGTGGATAAAGGAGTTAGGTTAAGACAGTTCTAAGTGACTCTTATCTCTAGATTGCAGGTTCAATCCTGATCAAGGGCAGCAGTAACATAGAATAATAATTAACACAGGGGCCGGGTTAGCTCAGTCGGTAGAGTGTTCGGCTAGAAACCACAAGGTTCTTAGTTCGATACCTGCCTCTCGCCAACTCAGCATTATGAGTAGCACAGAGATCTGTGCGGTAAAGTAAGGAGCTGATGGTAGGTGTGGCGCTCCACCTCAGATGCTAAAATGATCTCCTTGGTCTAGCGCTAGTTAAAAGGGGATAGACTCCCTCGCTGATTGGCTGATACCGACATTAGGCCGCCCCGACGACTTTACTTTTTTACTTAACACCTCTACCCCAGTTATGGTTAGCGGAATTAGAACAGGATACCCCCGTGGACTGAATAAAGGGTTAGGTTCAAAGTTCTGTGATGGCTCCCGATTACAACAAGAAAGTTCCCGAGTCTGAAAAGAAGCTTCCTGAGTCCGAGAAGGTTCCCATGTCAGACAAGAAATACCTGATGAAGGCTGGAGGACATATCGGCTGAAACGTTGTACAGATAACAATGAAGATGAGGACAATAGTCCAAATAACGCAGATAATATATTTTTTATTTCTCTTAAGCAGGATAAAAAATCCTCATCGATGCAAGTATTCTCAAATAGATCCCTCATATTATTTGCAATATTACTTTCTGATTGGAATGAAAACTCCACAATCCATGAAGAAATGTTTGACAGTGTAGGGTGTTTGGCATGTCTTGCACTGTAGTTGATCCTCCTGCTTGATCATAAAAGTATGCGTAGGTCTTGTATGGCTGATACTCAGCTGAGCCAGTATTACTACTTCTTTTCAGGATTTTCTATATTGATAATGAAATTTATTGTGTAGTGCTCATGTGCACCACAACTCATCAAAGTCTCATGTCAAGTACACAGAATAATGTATTAGTATCAGGAACATGAACAGTTTACAGTAGTAACATACATGTATGTGTGCGTGTGTGTGCATATGTATGTGGAAGTGGCATCAGGTATAGTGTCGGCGGACTACAGGAAGCATGGAGGCTTTGAAAGATTCAGTGCTTCATATGCCGCCTTCCATTCTCCTACTGTTGGTAGAATTTAAAGAGTCTATAAATATTAATGGGTTATTTCCTATAAGTCTAAAATAAACAAAGGGGAACCATTCTTGACTGATGAATTATTTATTTATTGATCTACTAGGAAAAAAAGAAGTTAAGGTTAGGGTTAGTTTAATGGGAAAATAAATAAATAATTATCAGTCATGAGTGGTTCCCCTTTGTTTATGTTAGATTTATAGGAAATAACCTATTAAGGAGAAGCATTCACTTCTTCCCTAATAGAAGCACCAATATCATCGCAGATGTCTGTTAACTCTGGAACTCAATGGACTAACAAGTCAGCTATGAGTTACTTCCCCTTAATTTATAACTTTGTCTTCATTTAAAATGAAGTTTAATCAATACTAACTGAACCTAGGTAAATTTCATTGTTTAATTAGTATATCTTATTATAATGGAGAAACTACATCACCACTAACGTCACTATTCCCTTAGTTATTTACGCCACATTCTCCATGAATGTATTCTTATTTTAAATCTTAATTATTAATAAAATAGTTCTTTATTATTAATACTGTTAGCCTTATCTACATCTTATTATAATGGAGATTGTGGGTTTGTCTGTCTGTAACCGAAACTATATTACTATACAAGTCACAATTCCCTTTGTTATTTACATCACATTCTCCATGATTTTATTTTTATTTAAACCTCAATTATTAGTAAAATTGTTTTACATCATTAAGTCTGTTAACAATATCTACATACTAATAACATGCAATTATATTATATATTCAACGAAATAGCGGTTTTACAGTGTGAATGGGAAGGCTAATTTGCATAGTGATCTTAAAAAAATTGATTTTAATAAATATATGCTTAGTGTATTGATTTCTAATTGTTTGGTTTTATCTTAATAATATGAGCAAAAATCTCGGGGATAAATCTTAACAGAAATCTATTAACATAAAGAAATAACTGTAATTTTATTCTTTTCTTCCTATTTTAACTAAATAGTTAAATTAGGGAAATTTACCACTGAAAGACGGGAGTAAGGGAAAATGGTGGAACAGTTAGTTTCAAAGTTGTTCTATTTTCCAATCATACCCCCTCTGTTCCAAATATTTTTATCTGAATTCTTATTCAGTTTCATTAGCCTTTCTAATTTAACATGATATTTTATTATATTAAAACTTAAATACTTGCACCCGGAGGGTGCATATATTTGCTAGTACTAATAACATCTAATTGTATTTATTGTGTGAACAGAAAGGCTAATTTGCATATTGATCTAAAAAATTTGATTTTAATAGATATTTGCTTGGTATTTTTGATTTCTAATAGTTTGTTTTTATTTTGATAAATATCAACAAAAGTACCATTAAACGACTTTAAAAGAAATCCATTAACAAAAAAATAAAATAAAGAATAACTATAATTTTATTATTTACTGTCTAATTTAGTTAAATTAGGAAAATTTAGCAATGAAAGGTGAGAGTGATGAACAACAGCTAGTGTCCAAGCTGTTCTATTCTTCAATTATAGCCCCTCTGTTTCAAATAAGTGGTGCTCTTCTCATATGTGATCTACTGAATGGTTTCTAATCCAATATGTGATCTACCGAGTTGTTTACATTCCAATATGTGATCTACCCATTAACTACACATTATTTTCCCATTAAACTAACCCTAACCCTGTCTTCTTTTTTTCCTAGTAGGTCACATGCCATGAATAGTAGATCAATAGTAGATCACAAACATATCGGAAGAGCACCAAATAATTTTAAGGCAATAATAATTTATATAGAAATAAATCAAAATAAAATTAAAATAAGCAGAATATTTTTATATGCATTTATATTTAGTTTTGTTAGTCTTTCTGATTTAGTATTTCTCAGAATTTTTTAGATGAGGCTTGTTAATTAGTATTATTTGGATTATTCGGACTATTGTCTGCATCTTTATTGTTATCTGCACAATGCTGTTCATATTTGCTAGTTCGTCTGTGTTGTGCACTTTGTCCTGCCTAAGGGCAATAGGGCCACAACAATAATATACATGCTAGGGCTTGATATGATTAGCTGTTTGATCTCTCCAACTTCCTATCTAGCCTAATAAGGGCCTTTCTAATCTATTAATAATGGAGATTCTGTCTCATTTTGTCTGTAACCAAAACAATGTCAATGCTTATGTCAAATTACCCCAAAATCGTCAATACATAGAATAATGAACAACCTTGTATTATATACAGTCAAAATTTGAGTATGCAACCATAGACAGTCCTGATTGTTTTTTAAATCAAGTTTTAAGAAATACATACCCATTATTGTATATTTATATATAGTTTTTTTTTATCTGGACCATATAACCTTTAGGCACCCCTTTTTGATCTCGATTAAGAAAGGACATGTTTTTCATTTACACCGTCAATATCTGGTTGTTTTAACAGATGATTTTTAGATTTTTTTTAAAATTATAAAACTAACACCTAACCTAACCCCTAACAAATAACCGGATATTGACGGTGTAAATGAAAAATAAGTCCTTTCTTAATCGAGATCAAAAAGGGGTGCCTAAAGGTAATATGGTCCTTTATCTTAATACATATTTAAAGTTATCTAACGTATAGAGTTTTACATGAAAATTATTTACAAACAAGAAATAGTCATTTTTTCTGTATCAAAAAGGTTAACTAAAAAGTTTACAAATGAATAAATACCTACGATTTTGTGTAAAATTTATGCATAAAATATTCAAAATAATCATTCAATTAATAATTAATAGATGCTCACAACATTTTATTTGAGGGGGACAGAACTAACTTTCCACTTCAAATTGTTTTATCTTTTTACAACTTCAATAAATTTTATGATTTTACTTACTTATAATACAAACCCTCTGACATTGAATTTTTAACTCCCACACACCTCAGACAATATCTCTCAAAAATTAATTTTTTAAATTTGTTAAAATTTCTCCTTCAATTTTTCTGAAATTTTGTACAGATGTGGAATATGTAAAAGTTAGACAATCCCCAAAATTTGAGCTTCCAATTTTAAAAATTGGTAGTTTTATGTTGATTTTCAGCTTTCCAAATTTAGGTGCTCGGTCACAAAAAATGGAGACTTTTTGTAATCTATTTTTGCTTGTAAAATGAGTTCTAGAGCTTCCCTACTTCTAAAAATTGGTTTTAAAAAGCATTTTGGACCAAGATATCCAGAAATGCTATGAAAAAAGTCTGAACCTTAACCAATTCTAAGTTATTAATGATTTCTGACTTGCAAAATTTTAACTGATGTTGTAGCTTCGGTTCTGAGCAAAAATCAAACTATCTTTTTGGTACAAAAATGTTCAAGATGTGAAATAATAATAGAAAAACATTTTTCATAGATGCAGTGCCACATTGTAATATTAATGTTGCTATGAAAAATTAAAAAATCATCAATAACTTAAAACTGATGAACTTTCATATTTTTCTGGTAGCATTTTTGGATTCCTTAGATCAAAATGCTTTTATAAACCAATTTTTAGGATTAGGGAAGGTCTATAACTCATTTTACAGACAAAAATAGGGTAATTTATGAGGAATCCTGCCTCAGAAATTGCTACCAGGTGACTATTAAAATAACGTCCCCAGCTATGTTGTCTCGGCCGTGTTACTTGAAAGAAAACAACCAGCTTAGGATGTTAAATGTATTTTAGAGGGGGCTTCTCTTTTTTGATATGAACAAATGGAAATGGGTGGATAGATATATATAAACAAAGTAAAAAATGAACAAATTGAGATAGATAGATAGATATCCATCTTCATATCTAAACAAGAATTACGACAAATTTCTATAAATAAACAAGAATTACGACAAATTTCTATAAATAAATTTCTAAACAAATTACAATAAAAAAATAAGAATTACGACAAAAAAAGAGAAGCCCCCCCCTCTAAAATACATTTAACGCCCTAAGTTGGTTGTTTTCTTTCAAGTAACACCACCGAGACGACATAGCTGGGGACGTTATTTTAATAGTCACCGGGTAGCAATTTCTGAGGCAGGAGACCGGGACACACTTCCTCATAAATTACCAAAAATAGATTACAAAAAGTCTCCATTTTTGCGTCCCCAACCCTCAAATTTGGAGAGCTTAAAATCAACATAACTCTGCCAATTCTTGGAATTGGATGCTCAAATTTTGGGGATTGTATAACTTTAACATAGTCCACACCTGTATAAAATTTCAGAAAAATTTAAGGGGGTGGGTGACAATTATACTTTTTTTCTGTTTGATTTGACATGGAATTGCCCCATATCAAACGTAATAATTAAATCATCATACTATGGTATATCCACAGGTCCTGTTAGTCTCTTATTATAATGGATATTCAGTGTCTGTCTGTAACCAAAACTATGTCACTGCTTATGTTACAATACCCTCAGGAATTGCTTGAGTTTATTAATGAGCATTTAATTTAATTTTAATAAAATAATTGAAACTATATAACTGGGTACAAATTATTATTAGATAGGAATTCTTGAAACCATATAACTGTGTGCTAACAAATAATTATTACTATTAAATAGAAAAAGTTACTTAAAACCTTTTAATTGTGTGTAAATTATTTTGTATTAGGAATACTTGAATACTTCATATAACTGTATAGAAACTATTTGGTTTCTTGATTTGTTTTAATGGCATATTAACCTTTGTGGGTTATTTAAGGCCAAAGCCATCACTGAAGAATAGGAGTGGTAGTAATTAAACTACAACTGGTGGGAGGTAGATGGTTCATACCTTTCCCAAGGGTATTAGTCTGAAAGTGAACATAGTAGTTCAAACTCGTTTACTATGATGTTGCAGTCCAGCATGTTAGCCATCATGTCATGGGGACTACCCCAACAAATTATTTATATTAAAAATACTTACTTGAAGCTATAATTACTTACAAATGATTATTATTATTAATTACTTGAAACTGTAGTGAGCCGGAAGTTATTGCTTCAACAGACAGAGATCGAATGACAAAAATAAGTAGTTTGCGCATGTGGATTGCCCACCCTAGTAAAAATAAAATTCGTAAAATTCAACCAATCAGAGGCGTTCCCGCTTAAAAAGAAAAATTATCGAAAGGAGCCTCGCGGATCCTACCTGGATTCTATAAATATTCAGACCTTTTCATTTTCAAGCAGAAAGATTTTGCCTGCCTAAGAGAATCCTTGTCACATGTTTTAAGAAATTTTAATGCAGAAGGTACAAACTATCTATCTATCTCTTCTCTCTTTAAATAATCATCGCTTTAAGAGACAAACTAAATATCAGTACAAATACAGCTTGACTGATGATTATTGTGACCTAAAAACTTTAACGTTCTTTCTCATTTTGTGAATTGTAAAATATTATCTTACATTTTACATTTGAACTTTAAAAAAAGAACTTTTGGCAGAACCTCGCCCAGTATTTGATGCTACCTTTTTGTATACATTTTATTAATACAATTTTGTTTGTTTCATCAAGAGTTTTGTCTTCTATGCCATGTGCTTGATTGTTTTATGGTCTTTAAATGTTTGAACACTTTTATTAAATATTGACATCAAACAGCCCTACCTACCACCATAAAACCACATAATTGCATATAAACTACTAGTATTTGATAGGAATACTTAAATTAATCAAATGTTTTTATAAGTGGATAGTTTAAATAAAAGTTATTGGATTAAAAGGTTAAAGGGAAAAATTATAAAACAATAGTAAGAAAATTGTTTAGACATCAGCTCCTTACTTTACCGCACAGATCCCTATGCTACTCATACACGAAGTTGGCGAGGGTCGGTATCGAACCAAGAGCCTTGTGGTTCCTAGTTAGATGCTCTACTGACTGAGAAAACTAAATTGTTGTTAAAAAGAATGTTTAAAATTTCTCTTGATAATAACTAAATAAATAATGTTTTGAATATATCAATTATTTTGCTAATCTTATCATAGTCCCATCTATGGGTTAAATAGAAAAAATGTATTTATAAAAAAATTGAGTCTCCATTAAGAACGAATTTATTTCAAAACTTTATCAGCATTAAATGACCCACTGAGGTTGATATACCATAAAACAAAAACAAACAAACAAATTGCTAATCTTATTATAATGGAGATTCAGTGACTGTCTGTAACCAAAACTATGTCACTGCTACCTGAGGAATTGCGTAAGTTTATCAATGTGCATTTAATTTATACTGTAGTCAAAATCATTAATACATAGAATAAATCTTATTTATTTCTATGGAAATATGAGTTAGATTTGCCTCAAAACAGCCCATGTTATTAGTGCATTTAAAATCTTGCAATGTGTCTTATATATCACTTAGAAATAAAGGTTTGCATAATATATGGTGTGGTTAATTTGCATACTGGTTTTAACAAAACTGGGTTTACAAAATAATTACCTGGTGTTTTTGATCCGTAATAATATTGTTTTATTCTCCATTGTATTAAAATCAATCATACTTGAAACCATATAACTGTGTGCAAATTAATTGTATTAAGAATAGTTACTTGAAGCTCCAATTTTTTTACTAAGGATTATTATTATTAGTTACTTTAAACCATATAATGACTCACAAATCATTAGTGTTAGATAGGAATACTTGTAACTATATAGTAAAAGTAAAGTCGTTAGGGTGGCCTAATGTCGATATCAGCCTGACAGTGAGGAAGTCTATCCCCTTTTAACTAGCGCTAGACCAAATAGATTTTTTTTTAGCATCTGAGGCGGAGCGCCACACCTACCATCAGTTCCTCACTTTACCGCACAGATACCTGTGCTACTCATACGCTGAGTTGGTGAGGACCAGTATCGAACTAGGAACCTTGTGAAATAATTTTCACATTTAGTTGGCTAAATTCCTAGCAAATAAGGCAATTAGAGTAACCTCCCTTGACTTTCACTTTGAAACAAGCTGGTAGCTATTTTGAAAGTCTCTGTGCGAATAAACAAATCTTAGAAACTTTTTCAAAAACAATACAACTGCATGCTTTAACACAAAAATATCATAAAATGTGTTCTTAATAACAATTAAGTTCATTTCAGATAATGCAAATGCACAATTTTATGCTAGGAATTACCCCTCTCTGTATGCAAATTATTTGTATTAAGAATAGTTACTTGAAGCTATAATTTTAATGTGCTTCCAAGATGTCAAAACAATACATGTATCGGAAGCTGTATTTGTATCAGAGCTACAGTATGGCTGCACCACTAACATTGCGCCAAAAGAATAAGCTAGATGGTAACTGCATAAGAATGCTGCACGTAATATCATGAAGGCAGCACTCTACAAGAAAGCAACTGTATGGCCATCTGCCCTCTATCACACAAACTATCCAAGTGAGATGAACAAGACATGCTGGGCACTGCTAGAGAAACAAGGATGAACTAATAAGTGACGTTCTTCTATGGAAACCAGCACATGGACATGCGAGTGTGGGCCACCCAGCAAAGACCTACATTGACCAACTCTGCGCAGAAGAGCAATGAGTAATAGGGATGGTTGGTGAGAGATTGTCATGGATATCCGTGCTACTGTTGCATAGCCTCTTCATTGGTACTATATAATTATAATGTTGCATACCTCTTTCTTTAATTCTATTTCTTGGCCGTCTTTAGTATTCTGATCGTCTTTGGTATTTCTTCTATCATCTTGACTGGAATCTTCTAAGTTCTGGACTTTCTTTTGCTATGTTCTTGCTGGCTGGTCGTCCTGGATTCATTTCTTAGTCTTGTTACCAAGACATTCATCAACCACAAGAATATATTAATTATACAACTTTTATTTCCTTAACTATACATTTCATGTAACTAAATATCTGACTAACATAGCGCGCGTGAGTTCCACTTTAGGCAGAGCATAAAATGGCTGACCGCTCTGCCTGACGCCTAACTGCAAACTGGGGACTGAACAGGTCCCACGTGACTTCACGTATTTTGGCGGGCTTCTGTAATTTTCCATAGAAGGACCGGCCATGGTATGAAAAGGGTCATCCCCTCAGAATTACAGGGGATTGACAATAATCTTATGCAACCACATAGATTATGTAACACTATTAGCATGACATGATGACAATGGTTTCTTGTTCAGTAGTAGCCACAGGGATAATGTAGCTTGTGGTCGAAGAAATATTTGTAGTGTTATCAGAGTCGGACTGTGTTGTGGACTAGCCTAGCGTACCTTGTGTAGAGAGTGAATATGCTGGTCCAGCTCTATTTATACACGGTTGTCTGAGTGTTGCATAATTGTGTGGTGGCGTGGGTTTTTGACAAGCCCTGAAGTGAGAATTCTAAGGAGCCATTGTTTTTCAGACAGGGGATGAAAAAATACCAGTAACAGTTATGGTCCCAACTGACCCCAGAGGTGAGAATCTCGCGAGTCACATGATAGTGTTAGGTAATCAGTTTTCAACCAGACATCAGGCAGTGAGGATGCTATATCTCTGCTGAGGTTATAACTCAGACCGCGCTGTGAATCAGGGCAATGCAGTAATAAAATCTTTGATCAAAGAAAACAAAGTCCCTTCTGAAAGGGCAGGAGGTATGGGGGGCCGGGGATTTTGGTCTGGATTTAAAGTAAAAGAAAGAAGTTTCACATGAAATAGGTTTGTTAGAAGGGTAAAATATTTAATTTTATTATTTTTTTATATATTCAAGTATTTTTTTTTTAATATATTGCTTATTAAATTGTGTCGAAGGAGGGAAGTTTTGTAGAATGGACGTAAAAAGGGTTCGTGAGGTGTCGAGCAGGTTTGGAAAGTTTTTGGGATGTATTAAGAAGTTTTTTAGGTTTTTTGTTTTTTCTGTTTTTTTTCACCAATTTCTTTATCATTATCCAAAACGATGAATAAATCGAAAAATATGAAAATTAAAAAAAATTTTTATAGTGTTAAGGTATAAATTATAAAATTTATTATAATTTCATATATTTTTTTATATAATATTTTTGGTGGTATTTGGGTGTGGTAATAGTAGGTCTATAAAAAAATTTATATTTTATAAAATATTATTATATTATTTATTTGGGTTAATTTTTTATCTTTAATACAGTTTTTCTTTTCCCTCTCCTCTTATCTCCTCAACTTTGTCTCAACCCCTCCCACAAAATCTTTCTGTCACAACTGCTAGAACCCGCTTATATCAAGGCAGTGAAGATTGCTATATAAAAGTCTTTAATAATTATATACTAAAATAAAAATATTAAAATTAATTTAAATTTCTATAAAATTAAAATTTCTAAAAAAATAAAAATAAAATAAAATCTAGTATAAAATCATCTCCTCAAGAAAAATAATAAAATTAATAAATATTAATAAAATATCATTAAAAAAAAATTTCTATAAATATTTTTAAAATATCTCTGCTGAGGGGGTCGGTGTAGGGGTTAATTTTAATTTATATTATAAATTAAAATAATAAATATATATTTTTGTTAAAAAATATAAAAATTTAAGGGTTTTTATTTTAATTGTGTGGGGGGGTTTTTGTATTTAAGATTTATTATGATTAAAACTTATCCCTAAAAAATATAAACTTTTTAAAAAAAATTTTATTTATAATAATATAACCCTAATATAAATATTGAAAAATATTAAAACTATAAATTTTTACAACAAATAAAAATTATGAATTTTTTAATATAAATAAATAATTTAACTGATAAAATAATTAAAAATATTTATTTAATTAATTTAATAGATTTTAATATAAACCTTCAGAGGGCTAAGGACGATGCTGATATAATTTCATTTAAAAATTTTATCTATTTTGTTTTTGCTTAATATTTAATTTCTCTTCTTAATAAAAAATGGAAAATATTTATAATATTTTAAAATATCATTTTTGAATAAAATAAAAAAAGAAAAAAATAAAATCTAATAAAAAAATTTATATATCTTTAAAATAAATATAAATAAATTCTATTAAAATTATAAAAATCTCCTTAATAAAAAAATTAAATTTTGGGGAATTTTTTTTTGCTATATAAACTAAAATTATCTAAAAGTTTAAATTAATTTAATTCTAACTTATAAAATTATGAATAAAAATAAATCTAAAAAAATAAAAAAAAAAATATAAATAATTTAACATTAAAATAAATAATATTAGATATATCATATAAAATTTAAAATAATTCCTTAATTTTTTAAATATAAAAAATCTTAAATTTCTAATTAAATAAAAAGTATTCTTATAAATAATTAATTAAAGATATAAAAAATATATATAAAATAAATATATTAAAAAAGAAAAAAAAAAATAAATTACTAAATTAAAATTATAAAAATAAATCTTATAGAATTCCTAATCTAATATAAAAAAAAAAATTTATAAATAATATTAATAATCATAAATTCAATATAATTTCTAAAAAAAAATATCTGTATAAAAAATAAATGAAAAAAAAATATCTCTGCTTGGAAGGGGTTTTTTATAATAATATAAAACAACTCTACCTAATTATAAAATAATATTTATAAAAAACATAATATAAACTTAACTTCAGGAAGGAGTAATTATAATTTAATCTAAACTCAGAAAAGGAGCAAGAAAAGAAGAAAGAGAGGCCGCAAATAAATTTATTTTATTAATTTAATTAAACCACCAATATTAAACTGATATAAATATTTTTTTTTTAAAACCGAATTTAATTTATTAAAATAAAAAACTTCAAGGAATAAGAAGGTGGGGAAATTTTTTTTTTTTATAATTATTTAATTTACATTAAATTATTCGAATTTTATAACGCTAGTTAAATTTTTTACGAAATAATAGAATATTTTAAATAAATAATAAACTGAGGTTTAATATGAAAAACTATATTAATAAGAATTAACTTTTTAAAAAAATAAAATAACATATAAAATATTTAAAATATTAATAGTATTATAATGGGTTTAAATAAATAATATAAAAAAAAACTTTGGGGGGTTTTTGGTGCCTGATAAAGTTATTTTCAAACATTGAAGAATTTGTATAGTTAGGGTTTTGGGGGTGGTTGTGGGGGGTGAAGGGTTAAATTATTTTTATTGTTTCAGATCGATTACACGTTTCCTTTTATTATTGTTTTTTCTCATTATTTTCACAATGAAAATAGGGTGTTTGTTAGGGTGTTGCTTGGGTTAGATTAGGTAATGATTTTTTCAGTATAAATTCAGTATTCAAGAGAGTTTTCTCATGATAAACTGTGGAAAAAAAGTATTTTTTTTTTCACCATTAGAAAAATAGGGGAATTTAAAAAAATAGTTGTTAGGTTTAATTTAATTAAGGGTAGGAGGTGGGAGGGGGTAAGGAATTTCCGAGTTCTTTTTTTTTTTTGTTAGTTTTTTCAAAAAACCCCCTTTCCCACTGATAGTGTTTAGGTAATCAGTTTTCAACCAGACATCAGCCAGTGGTGCTATATCTCTGCTGAGGTTATAACTCAGACCGCGCTGTGAATCAGGGCAATGCAGTAATAAAATCTTTGATCAAAGAAAAACAAAGTCTTGTAGTTAATTAATGCACGATTTGGAAAGAAGCCCTTACTTAATAAGAAGACAAGAAGAGACTAGACCACAACCGGCCAAGAGAAAGAAGATCAAACAATCACTTGACAAAGAAGCAAGTAAGTCACAATCTTAACTCTGTCTGTCTCTCACGAGAACTCTCTCGATGTATATAACCAACGAGGGAATACAACACTGACTCTTGAAATATTCTAATATTTCTATTTATTAGTTTCTATTCTTTCTCACGTCTCCCTCAAATTTATTTCCCTCTATTTTACTATCACCTTTTTTCTTTCCTTTTTCCACATCTATTCTTTTAATTTCTTCTCTTTCTCCTCATTTTCATTTTCACTGTTTTAACTCTATCTGTCTGTCTATCACATGAGAATTCTCTCTTGATGTATGTACCCAACGAAGGTATATGAGTATACAACATGAGAATATCGAAGTGATGACTGAGACTGAAAGGGTTACGCAAACCATCTACCTCAAGGTTTTAGCACTCTGTTGCGAGTTACTATATGTCTGGTGCACATGCAGTTGAATGTACTAGTATACTGAATACTGTATGATCTAGTATACAGCGGACTGCTATGTCAGGGGGTTGTTCAGAGAGTGGATGTGGAACAGTTTGACCCTTAATCTTAGGATCTACTGTTGATTTCTTCTTTGGAAGCGTGGTGGTGTACTGGTTAGAGTCGCAGCAAATGGACTCATCAGCCACAGTTCATATAGTGCTAATACCTTGGGGAAGGTATGCATCCAACTATTCTTCCTCCAGCTATGGGTAAATAGTAGGGCAAACTGGGCTCTTTAACGTTGGTTAGGCAACCAGTCTAGAAAAGAAAAACTCTGAAATCAAACCTGGTCACAACTAGAATAGACTCAAGCACATCAACATCTTCAGGGACAGCCTTCACATGCGACATCTGTGGTCGAGAATGTTTTTCTAGCATTGGACTTCACAGTCACAGGAGGCGCTGTAACTCCAGGGGCACAAAAACTATATTATAGTCTTCCGAGACTGAAATGCCAATACTAATACTTGGTGATCTATTTTTTAATGTTCCTGAAAAGCAAATAGGTTCCCGTCTCCAAATTTCCGGAAGAATGAATTGTGTCATGGTGCTGCTTTCCTCACTGACACTGTCCAACTGACTCTAATTTGCTGCACAGTTGACAAAACCTGAAACAAATAAAGTGCTTGTGTGGAATTAATAATTTAAAATGGTGACAATTTACCCATCACACCCTGCGTACACACACACATGCACACTGTATGTTAGGGCAATAAGTAAGTAAAGTTGGAAGAGTGGCCAATTCACGGTATCAGCCTGACAGTGAGGGAGTCTATCCTCTTTTTGCTAATGCTAGACCAGCGAGATTGTTTGTGTTGAGGTGTAGTGCCACAGCTACCGTCAGCTCCTCACTTAACAGTTTATATAGTTTTTTGTATTCCTATCTAATACTAATAATTTTTAAACAATTATATGATTTCAAGAAGCAAGAAGTTATTCCCTTTTAATAACAGTCATTTGTTTACACAGCTTTATGATTTTAAGTATTCCTATCTAATATCAATAACTTGATTTTAACTGTTGATTTTAATGGCATATCAACCCGTCTGGGGTTATATCATACCTAACGGTTAGGAATTTATACATATCATGTATTTATATTTATACTTTTTAGTAATTGGTTTTAAAAATGTGTTAGTATTATTAGGGATTATGTTGTATGGTATTGATTTGTTTCATGTCTATATTCTATGGTATAATTCTATTTCCCTCAGAAAAGAGAGAATATCCTCCATGTTGACATTTTCAAATAGATCTTTCATATTGTTTGCTTTAAAATAACGGTTTCTGATGTGAGCAAAAAACCTACATTCCATGAATAAGTGTTTAACTGTCAATGGTGTTTGACATGTTTCACATTGTGGTTGTTGTTCTTGTTTAAAATAAACTGAAACACAGTTGTCGTCCTCTTTGATATTTCACCCTTTCTTTGTTGCTCATACACTGAGATGGTAGATGCTCTGCCGATTGAGCTAAACTGAGTTAACTAAAATTATCTGAATAAACATGTTTTGCTTATATCATTTATATTCAACCAACGCAAGGAATTTCAGCTTCACTGCTAAATTCATTTTGTTTGTGGTGTAATTGTTCTTGTCATAGGAAATGGAGGCACGCGTGGCATAATGGTTAGAGTCATAGGAAATGGACTCCTCGACCAGAGTTCAAATCCCAGACAAGGCTGTTTGCATTTCACATAGCGCTAATACCCTTGGGAAAGGTATGAATCCATATATTCTCCCTCCAACTATGGGTAAAATAGTAGGGCAGACTAGGATCTTTAAACCTGGATAGGTGATCAGTCTAGGAAAAGGAAAACTCTGAATTTGAAAAACCTGAGGTCAGTCATTGATTGGGTCTGTGGGATTCCTTGTGCATCAATTATTTCCTATCGACTGAGCCAAAAGGTGCGGATGGTCCAACTCAAGCCTTCACCACTATAAACAAACCACTGTGTAGGTTGTTCATTGGATGAACCCTCATGCGTCAAAATCGATGAGAGAGTCCATTATATATTATATAGGAAATGGACATGATGACTTGAGTTCAAATCCTGGACAAGGTTGTTTGCATTTTCACATAGCACTAATACCCTTGGGAAAGGTATGAATTCAACTATTCTCCCTCCATCTATGGGTAAATAGTAGGGAAAACTGGGCTCTTTAACATTGGCATGGAGAAGGAAGACTGAATTCAAACCTGTTAAATTTCACGTTACCTTGTTTTGTACTCTGCTTGTGCAAAAGGGTTAGTAAGTAAAAGTAAAGTAGGTAGAATGGCCTATTGTCGGTATCAGCCATTTTAACTAGCATTAGACCAGGGAGTTTGTTTTGCCATCTGAGCTGGAGTGCCACACCTACCATTAGCTCCCGAGTTTACCCCACAGATCCAAGCTGTGCTACTCATGAGCTGAGTTAGCAAGGGATCAGCCCTTTTCACTAGCATTAGACCAGGGAGTTGGTTTTGCCATCTGAGGTGGAGTGGCACACCTACCATTAGCTCCCAAGTTTACCACACAGATCCAAGCTATGCTACTCATGTGCTGAGTTAGCAAGGGCAGGTATTGAACCTGGAATACTGTGGTTCCAAATCGGATTCTTTACCAACTGAGCTAAGCTGGCCTATTAAGGGTATATAAGTAAGTAAAGTTAGCAGAGTGGTTTATGGTTGGTATCCGCTTGACATCGAGGAAATTATCCCCTTTTCACTAGCGCTAGACCAGGGAGATTGTTTTTATGCCTGAGATGGAGTGCCACACCTACCGTCAGCTCCCCACTTTACTGCACAGATCAGATTACCCAATCTGTTGCTACTCATACGCTGAGTTGGCGGGGACCGGTATTGAACCAAGAACCTTACGATTCCTAGGCGGGTGCTCTACCGACTGAGAATACATAAATTTATTTCGTTTGTGAAGTTTCAGAGAGAGAGAGAGAGAGAGAGAGAGAGAGAGAGAGAGAGAGAGAGAGTTTGGTTTGGTTTGGTTTGTTTGTTTTGTTTTATGGCATATCAACCTCAGTGGGTCATTTAATGCTGACAAAGTTTTGAAATAAATTCATTCTTAATGGATACACATTTTTCTATTTAACCCATAGATGGGACCATAACAGATACTACCTCTCCGGGTCAGAGTGGACCTGGGAGCAATGGTAATGAAGGGGTGCTTCACATTTCCCAGACCTCCAGAACTGGAACCTCACCATCAGTTAGAGTTCAACGTCATGCCCAGGACATGAAGACCCTCAAACACTGCTTTCTAGCACCCATATGATAAAAAGGGTTTGGAGTTGCCATAAGGGACAATCATATGTGCTAGGACTTGACCAACTGATTGATTGGAGGGGCCTCTCTGATCGCCCATCTAGCTTAAGTAAGGGCCAAAGTGGAGTGTTGAATGTCATGGACTGCTCAGTCATTAAGGTTCCATCTGTAAGCATCATGGGTCACCACCCACAGCCAACAGGTGGCCCGCATTGGGTAGATGAGTCTTACCCCTCTACATAGGTGCAGTCAGTGTATTCTACAGACTCAGCCGACAGAGCAGGGTAATGTGTAGTAACAGTGATGAGAGTGACAATACACATTCCAGGAAACTATGCACAACAAACAACCCATGAAATGGTTAGCTGGTTGAATTTTATGGCATGTCAACACTTGTTGGGTTATTCTATGCTGAAGACATTTTGTTTTATTCATTCTTGCTGGGTACTCAATTTTTTTTTTAAACACATTTTTTTAATACTCATTCTTTGATCTATTTAACCCTTAAATGGGACCCCAACAGGTACTATCACTCCGCATTAGGGTGGACCTGAGATAAATGCAGATACCCATGAAATAGAGAGGATCTTGATTTGCAGAGGTGCACTCAGTATATTCTAACACCCCAGAGAGAGAGAGAGAGAGAGAGAGAGAGAGAGAGAGAGAGAGCAAAAGATTATCAAATTGGCCCTTAGAATCTTCTTGTTACATAATTTATGTGGTAGCATAAATTGTTGACAGACCCTGTAATGAGAATTCAAAGGGGACAGTGGAAAATCACCAGGACTGTTGGTGACCCTGACTCCAAAGGCGCGAAACTCGCATGTCACGTGATTAGTTAGTTAGATATCAGTTTCAACCTCAGATTGAAGCAGAGAGCACGTGCATCTCTCTGCTGGGGTTGTTAACTCCCCATGTGGAAGAACATGGGCAATAAAAATAAATCTTGATCAAGGAAAAAAATGTCTTGTGGTTTTTAAAAAGTTAGCCCCTAGACGAAGCCCTTAGAAGTGAAAATGAAGCAGCTAGAAGACGAGACGACAAGATGACAGCCAAAGAAGAAAAAGAAGAGGAAATATTGCAACTAAAAGTAATAAAGAAATGAAGTAACAAGTCAATTTCAAATCTCTGTCTCTCTCTATCACCTGAGTTTCCTCTCTCAGTTATATACCCAGTGTATGATGTACGATGTCAATGTAGGTGTAACGTTGTGATATATGGTCACAGTACCCAAAGCGATATATGTACTGTGGCGGTATATGTTGTATCTTGTCAATGTGCCTCCAAATTCACGACACTAAAAAGGTGTTCGGCATGTTGTGGTCATCTTGTCGATAAAAAAGTACAATGCGAGAAATATATCGTCACAAGCTGCTTAGCTTTTATTTCCAGGGCTAGTCTCATGGGCTGTGTCGGAGAGGAGGAAAGGCAGAGAGAAAGAGAGAGAGAGGACACTGTTAAATTACAGTGATCCCACAACAGGGACCAGAGGTCCGGTCCGTACGCTACGCGTCCGAAAGCAAAAAGAGGTCGGTATATTTCTTCGTCGTTCTACGTCACCGCGTGACTTCCGGTTCCGGTCAACACCCGAAACTTCCGGTTGGCTTTCAATTCTCCATTCGGGGGGTCATGCCCCAGTCAAACTCATGACAACCGTTTTGTGCTCATCACTTTTTTTTTTAAACCTTTACTATCTCTTATTTCTTCTTCCTCTTTTTTCTAATAGTAGTTCTCGCAAAACTCAGGACCTTCCATCTTGCTACAGTAGGTATACAACATTCTTGGCAACAGCTAACTTTACTTTCTGATGATGGGATTCTCTTTTCTGAGTTTAAATGTGTTGTTTTCCTCTGACAACAAGACAGTCAAAAAATCATAGGTCACCACCCACAGCCAACAGGTGGCCCCATTGGGGAGAAGGGGATTTTACCCCTCTGCAGAGGTGCAGTCTAACTTTACTTTCTGATGATGGGATTCTCTTTTCTGAGTTTAAATGTGTTGTTTCCCTCTGACAACATGACAGTCAAAAAATCATAGGTCACTACCCACAGCCAACAGGTGGCCCCATTGGGAGGGGGGATTCTACCCCTCTGCAGAGGTGCAGTCTAACTTTACTTTCTGATGATGGGATTCTCTTTTCTGAGTTTAAATGTGTTGTTTCCCTCTGACAACATGACAGTCAAAAAATCAAAGGTCACCACCCACAGCCAACAGGTGGCCCCATTGGGGAGAGGGGGATTTTACCCCTCTGCAGAGGTGCAGTCTAACTTTACTTTCTGATGATGGGATTCTCTTTTCTGAGTTTAAATGTGTTGTTTTCCTCTGACAACATGACAGTCAAAAAATCAAAGGTCACACCCACAGCCAACAGGTGGCCCCATTGGGAGAGGGGATTTTACCCCTCTGCAGAGGTGCAGTCTAACTTTACTTTCTGATGATGGGATTCTCTTTCTGAGTTTAAATGTGTTGTTTTCCTCTGACAACAAGACAGTCAAAAAATCATAGGTCACCACCCACAGCCAACAGGTGGCCCCATTGGGAGGGGAGATTTTACCCCTCTGCAGAGGTGCAGTCTGTGTATTCTTCTGCCCCAATGACAGGGCAAGGATGCAGTTTTGTGTCATACAAAGGACACCTTTTGAAGCAAAGGATCTTACCCCTTTGCAGGGAATGTAAGTAAGTAAAGTTGTCGGGGTGGCCTAATGTCGGTATCAGCCAGTCTATCCCCTTTTCACTAGCGCTAGACCAAGGAGATTATTTTAGTGTCTGAGGTGGAGCGCAACACCTACCATCAGCTCCTCACTTTACCGCACAGAACCCTGTGCTACTCATACGCTTAGTTGGCAAGGGCTGGTATCGAACTAGGAACCTTGGATTCCTAGCCGAACGCTCTACCGACTGAGCTAAACCGACCCTTGAATGTAATCGGTGTATTCTAGGCCCTGTCGAAGTACGAAGCAAATGCAAATGACGTTGCTAATGTAACGTTGTCCCTTTTTTCCGGGCACTAAAACGATATCTGTAACGTTGTCGTATATCTGGTCACAGTACCCAAAGCGATATACATAACGGGGTGGTGGTGGTGGCAGCGATATATTCACGGTACTAAAAATGTATTCTTGTTGATAAAAATTACAACGCGAGAAATATGTAGTCACAACTGCTAGCCTTTATTATCGTGCTCGCCTCGTGTGCTGTATCAGAGAGGAGGAAAGGCAGAGAGAAAGAGAGAGAGAACACTACTTGATTACTGTGACCCCATACTAGGCACCAAAGGGCTGTCCGTTCCCCTACGCGTCTGAAAGCAAAAAAGAGACTCGTCCTTTTCTTCGTCGTTCCACGTCACCACATGACTTCCGGTCAACACCCGAAACTTCCAGTTGACACTCAATTCTCCGTTCGGGGTCACGCTACGGTCAAACCATCGTTCATCCTGTCCTGCTCATCACTACTTTTCAAAGCTTCACTCTCTCACTTCCGCCCTGTCGGCTGGAGCGTTAGAATGCACCGACTGCACCTCTGCAGAGGGGTAAGACTCACCCAATGGGGCCATCTGTTGGCCGTGGGTGGCGACCCGTGATGCTTAAGGATAGAGCCCAGGTGGATGAGCAGTTCATGACATGCAATACTCCACTTTGGCCCTATCTTGGGCTAGACGGGCGGTCGGAGAGGCCCCCTCCGATCAATCGGCTGGTCACGTCAAGCCCTAGCACCTATATGATTTTCCCAACCCTATTGCCCTTATGGCAAGCCCCAACCCCTTTTTATCATATGGGTGCTAGAAGGAGGTGGCTGCGGGTCTACATGTCCTGGGAATGACGTTAAACTCTATCTGATGGTGAGGTTCCAGTTTTGGAGGTTTGGGGAATGTGGAGCACCATTGCTCCCTGGTCCACTCTGACCCGGAGTGGTAGTACCTGTTAGGGTTCCATCTATGGGTTAAATAGAAAAATGTATTTATAAAAAATTGTATTATCCATTAAGAATTGATTTATTTCAAAACTTTATCGGCATTAAATGACCCACTGAGGTTGATATGCCGTAAAACAAAACAAACCAAACAAACTCTCTCACTTATTTCTTCTTCCTCCTTTTCTAATATAGTAGTTCTCGCTCACAAAAGTCAGGATAATATCCCCATCTTGCTACAGCTAATGTTGAATGACATCAAAACCATTCCAAAATATTATTAACACTCTACTTTGTTAAAAGTTGTTATTTAGTTTATCTAATTGCCCTTTATAGAAAATACAGATGCTCTTTATATTTTTCTCTGACAACATGACAGTCAAAAACTGTCAGCATTGAGAAACAATCCTATATGTATATTATTATTAAAAAAAAAAATGTAATTAAAAACTCATTAATCTTAATTCTGCTTGTTTCTACATTTCAAATCTGTCACCTTCTTGTTACTTTCTTACATCTTAATTGTATGGAGGCGCGTGGGGTAATGGTTAGGGTCATAGGAAATGGTCCCGTTGACCCGAGTTCAAATCCAATACAAGGTTGTCTACATTTCACATAGCACTAACACCCTTGCAGTGATGCTGATTGTAGTGAGAGAGGAGACCTACCTCGTGCAACACAGTGTGACAGAGAGAGTGGCGGGCGTGATGACTTGCCGTATTCTCGAAGGAAGCGGGCTAGGCTTTGCCTGGCGTGTAGGACTGACCTAGAGTCGAACCCGCTTCCTTCAGAATGTGAGAGCTGTGGACGATCAGTGAAATAAGAAATAGCATAGTGGCCTGGATGTAGGTGGTCGCGCCGTGCTGACAAGTGTCGCACGTGCTGCACGGACAATTATGAGTGAGGAGCCCGGATGTGGTGAAATTGAGGTGTATTTAAAGGACTTATTCTCACAAACCGGATTGAATGACTGCAGTGGTATTTTGTTGTCGAGACGAGCGGGACAAAGAAATAATTTTGGATATTGGAGCGTGATACAGTTGGGAGTGTTTAGACTGTCGATTGGAACCTTGTGTCAGACTTAACTGTGACCCCCCCCCACACACACACACTGATTAGACTGATATCTTTTTGATTTAGTGCATCCTGGGAAGCACATATTTGCTTTGAGTCCCCAGAAAAATTAATGAGTCCCAACAAAAGTTTCTTAATAGATTGTAAGGTTTTTATTTGTGATCTATGGAAACAACTAAAGCCGTCTAACCCCTACCTTGTAACCTATCCTGTGTAATTCATTTCTAAGAAACTATTGAAATGTATTTACAGTTAGTTTAAAATGGTGAGGAAAAAAAACAAAAAACACTGGGATGCATGGATATGATTTTACTGCATCCATTTAGATTTTTGTGCATCAGTATCTCTGCCTTTGGGAAAGGTATACATCTACCTGATCTCCCTCCAGCTATGGTTAAATAGTAGAGCAGACTGGGCTCTTTAACCTTGGTTAGGCAACCAGTCTAGAAGGAAAACTCTAAATACAAACCTGTTAAACTTTGCTTAAAAAATTGACCTTGTGTCACATCCTGCTCGTGTGGAGGGGGTTGGTTAATCTGTACATCTTAATTATATTCAGCTTTTTATTCTTGATTTAACCAGTCCATCCTTGTCAACTTCAAAGGGTGTACTTTCATGGATGGTTGCCACTATCTGGAATTTTAATCATATAATCCATGTGTGTAAGGGATTCATTTATTTTTTTATTGACCTGCACTTAAAGTTTTGGGATTGACAGGGTCATTCTTTATCCCCCTCCTGCCATAATGTAACAAACCATTATTATAATTAGTTACTTCAAACCATATAAAAAAAAAAAAGTAAAGTCGTCAGGGCGGCCTAATGTCGGTATCAGCCATACAGAGAGGGAGTCTATCCCCTTTTCACTAGCACTAGACCAAGGAGATTGTCTTTGCGTCTGAGGTGGAGCGCCACACCTACCATCAGCTCCTTACTTACCGCACAGATCCCTGTGCTACTCATACGCTGAGTTGGCGAGTACCGGTATCGAACTAGAAACCTTATGGTTTCTAGCCGAACGCTCTACCAACTGAGCTAACCCGGCCCATTGAAACCATATAATTGTGTATCAATCTTCAGTATTAGACAGGAATTCTTGAAAACAGTTAACTGTGTGTAAATTATTAATACTAGCAAGAATGTGCCCTCCAAGCATAAGTATTAAAGTTTTAATGTAATGAAATATATTGAATTAGAAAAGCTAACAAAATTAAATAAGAACGCATATAAAATGATTACATTTATTCTAATTATATTTCAATTGCTTTCTATATAAAATCATTCATAAGATTGATTTTAATACATTGGAGAATAAAACAATATTAGAGATCAATAACACCAAGTAATTATTTATCAAACTCGGTTTTGTTAAATCAGTATGCAAATTAACCACACCATATATTATATAAACCTTTATTTATTGGGATATAAGATACATTGCAAGATTTTAAAGCAAATCGAACTCAGATTTTCAGAGATCTCATTAATAAATAAGATTTATTCAATGTATTACTGATCTTGACTATAAATTAAATACTCATTAATAAACTTATGCAATTCCTGAGGGTATTGTAATGTAAGAAGTGACATAGTTTCGGTTACAGAGATCAAATTTCCATTATAATAAAAAGAAGACTAGCAAATATATATAAACATTTAAGTTTTAATATAATAAAATATCATATCAAATTAGAAAAGCTAATGAAATTAAATAAGAATGCAGATAAAAAGATTTGAAACAGAGGGGGTATAGTAAAAAAATTGAACAAATGAAACTTACTCTTCCATCACTCCCATCTTGCTGGTGTGATGTAACTAATGAGAAGTGGGTGGGGATCAAGAGGGTGAAACACTGGTCATTCAGTGAACAACGTCAGTGAAAGAAAGAAGCAGAGTGAAAAGAATGAGTGAGGTGAAGGGAAAGCAGGAGGAGAATAAAGGAGAGAAATAGCTCATTTAGGTGTGGCACTCCATCTCAGACACTAAAACAATCTCCTTGGTCTAGCGCTAGTGAAAAGGGGGTAGACTCCCTCGCTGTCTGACTTACTTTACATACTTATGATAACAAGGAACTGTCCTTGCAATTTTCAAAAAAAAATTTGTTGACCAGTGTAGACCAAGTTTTCTTGCTAACTTTCCAAAAGATATTATTGCAATGTGCAAACAGCCTTGTCCAGGATTTGAACTTGGAACGCTGTGTCCATTTCCTACAATGATAACTATTACACTACAAGCATCTCTTATATATATTTACCAACCCCTCCGCACGAGCAGGATGTGACACAAGGTCAATTTCTTAAGCGGAGTTTAACAGGTTTGAATTCAGAGATTTCCTTCTCCTAGACTGGTTGCCTAACCAAGGTTAAAGACTATTTATCCATAGCTGGAGGGAGAGTAGGATTCATACCTTTCCCAAGGGCATTAGCACTAAGTGAAATGTAATTACCACGTCCAGGATTTGAACTCGGAGCGACGAGTCCATTTTCCATGACTTTAACCATTACACCACAAGCTTTCTTATATAGTTTCAAGTAACGAATAACAATTTTTTGTAAACAATTGTAGCTTCAAGTAATTATTCTTAATACAAATAATTTGCATAAAGTTATATGCTTTCAAGTATTCCTAATATTAGTAAGTAAAGTTGTCAGGGTGGCCTTAAGTCAGTATCAGCCAATCAGCAAGGGAGTCTATCTCTTTTTCACTAGCGCTAGACTGTCTGAGGTGGAGCGCCACACCTACCATCAGCTCCTTACTTTACCACACAGATCCCTGTGCTACTCATACACTGAGTTGGCAAGGGCCAGTATCAAAGTAGGAACCTTGTCATTTCTAGCCAAACGCTCTACTGACAGAGCTAACCCAGCCAACATTAGTAATCATCTCTATTGATAATGGAGATTAGGTCTCTATTGTTTGTAACCAAAACTATGTCACTGCTTAACGTCACATTACTCAAAATCATCATAGCATAGAATGAATACTCAAAATTTGAGCATGCAACTTTAGATGGTCCTCATTGTTTTTTTAAAACAAGTTTTGATAAATACATGCCCAGTATTATATATTTATATATAGTTTGTTTTATTTTAATATATATTTGAACTTATCAGAACTAAGTTTCAATTTCAAATTGTTTTATTTTTTTTACTCCTTTAATAAATTTGATGATTTTTCTTCCCATCCCCTCTCAGGTAATATCTTTCTAAAATTAATTCTTACACCGCCCGGGGAGTGGGGGCGTTTTTAAAATTTTGGTAATTTATGAGGAAGTGCGTCCCGGTCTCCTGCTCAAAAATTGCTACCCGGTGACTATTAAAATAACAACCCAGCTCAGTCTATTTAAAACTATCCATCTTCATATGTATCTATCTATCTCAATTTGTTCATATTTATCTATATTAATTTAAATACTAAGATTTTTTTTTATTCATGTTTGTTTAATGTCTTGTTGTTAGTTTAAATAAACAAGAATTACGACAAAAAAAAGATGCGACCCCCCCCAAATACATTTACTTGTCGAAAATATCTATCTATCTCCATTTGTTCATATCTATCTATATTATTTTGTTTGTTTATCTATCTACCTCAGTCTATTCTAAAACTATATATCCATCTTCATATCTAAACAAAAATTACGATAAATAAACAAGAATTGCGACGAGCTGGGGTTGTTATTTTGATAGTCACCAGGTAGTAATTTTGAGGCAGGAGACCGGGACGCACTTCCTCATAAATTACCAAAATTTAAAAAAAAATTTTAATAATAATCATTTGCTTGCACAGTTATATGGTTTCAAGTAATCCTATCCAATACAAATAATTTTTAAACAGATGTAGTGGACCTATAGATGGGACCCTAACAGGTACTACCACTCCAGATCAAAGTGAACCTATGAGTAATAAGGAGTACTTCACACTTCCCAGATCTATAGAAAAAATAAAAATAATTAATACATCAAAAACTAAAATGCAACAAATTTGATAGTGAAAACAAAACATTAAAAAGATAAAATATTTATTGTTTTATTAATTTTTTTTCCAAAATCTTTTATTTCTTGATATACAATGTAAAGGTACTTTAAAAAAATAGGGGTCCCATGCAGAATGTGTATAGGCGTGTTATGACGTCATGGATACGTGATGTTTTTGTCGGGTTCTTCCAAAAGACGAAATGTGTTCCGTTTAAAACGAAATTATTGCGACTTGGTGTTTTAAAAAAGTAAAAATTAATATGAATCTACTTTATTTTGAAAAAGTATATATTTTTTTTATAAATGCAAATACTTAATAAATACCAACCATTTTAAAGGAAGAGAATGATAATTTTTATTTATTTATTACATTTTATCGAGTCAAACGCATTTTGTCAATGATCGCCAGGCTTAATGTTTTTGTTTAATGTTTTTGTTTACAAACGTCAATTAGTAATTTTAATTTTTAAAATGTTCTCAAGTTATTTCATTATTTATTTATGATTGAGGTTGTCTGAATTTTGAATAAATTTATAAAAGAGAAAGATTTTAAAAAATAAAATTAAAATGATTTAGATTACTTACTTATGCCAAAGTAACAATTGTTGGGACCTTTCAGGTCGCAAAATCAAAATCGGGTCCTCTGTATTTAAAAACACGAAAACGTAAACAAACAAATTCCTGCTAAGTGTTTTTGAATCTAAATAAATAAATGAACAAAATAAGTACGCTTTTTAAAAAGGTTTTGTCATCAATTTTAGTTAAAATTAACCGCACCGAAAATTCAGTGCAGTCTAGTTTAGGTTATCGCGCCAAGAGAGTGAAAGTAAGCATGCAACAGAGAGGGAGAGAGAGAGTTAATTATTCCTCTTTGACAGATAATATTTTATTTTTGTTATTTAAAGTATTTCAGAATAAAACATAAATGAATTTAAATTAAAAATTCAAATAATAAATTATCATCAGCTTGAAAATTATAACTTTTTTATATTTTTTATTTTTTCCTTTTCAAATTGTTGCGTTTATCCAATGATTCGGTAACTTCCGGCAAGTTCCGCATATCTCCGTAGTTGTTTCAATGGCCGTGCGTTGATCAACAACAGGATCGCGAAGATGGATGTTGTGGAGGGGATTTTACATATTAGGTTGAGAAGCAGACGTAGACAAAGGAAGTTACTTGACGACTTTTTTCGGTGAAACCGATTTGACTCTTTTGATACCTGGAAGTGGACAGTAAATCCAACATATTTGTTTTTCTTCATCCCCTCTTCTTGGCTGCTTGATGTAACTGCTAGGAAAAAAAGAAGCGAAGAGAAGCAACAATATTCAAACAACGACTGCTTGCTTCAGTCTTCTTGCCTTAGAATTTTTTTTTTTTTTTGCACGACAACCAACATTGGAAATTATTCCTTTATTAATGAAATAATTCTGCGAATGTATCCAGAATGGACTACAATTTCAACACCAGTTCTTCTTTTATATCAAAAAAGCCAAAAAATATTTAAATGGTCGTTCCTTCGTCTTAAATGAAGTACAAAATGGATTAGAATTTTTTTTTATTATTATTATCGTTGAACGGATATTTTTTCTTTAAAAATTGGGTAAATTACAAACAAAAAGATAATTGTTTTTTTTTTTGTTTTTTTTTTAAATATTTGGTTTGAAAAATTTCTCACTCCCTCACATAAAAAAAATCAAGAAAAAAGTAAGGATTTTGCTTGTTTTTTCCCTTTTAATCATAGAATTAAAAACAAAAAACAAAAAAAATAGTAATTTTGACTAGAAATTTTAAGTGATAAATTATTTTTTTTAAATTTGATATTTTATTATTCTCATTATTTTTTCTTCTTCTTTTCTCCTCTTTAAATTGTAGTATTAAATTTATTTAAAGAAAAAAAAATGCCGGCCGCAAATATTGTAGTGAACGAAACGGACGTTCTCCGTCTTGTGACGGAATTTCTCCAAAATAGGGACTTAAACATTTCCATGATGTCCCTGGAGAGAGAAACAGGGGTCATCAATGGCCTCTTTTCAGACGATATGCTTTTCTTGCGCCAACTGATCCTTGATGGTCAGTGGGATGATGTGATTGACTTCATCCAACCCCTGGGCAGTGTCCAGGACTTCGATATGAAGCGATTTGAATACCATATAATGAAACACAAATACCTGGAGCTTTTGTGTATAAAGTCGGAACCGAGTATAATGGCTAATTACGATTTCACAGTGGAAGAAGTGGTCAAATGTCTCAATTCCCTCGAATCTCTATGTCCGAACAAGGATGAATACAGCAACCTGTGTCTCCTGTTAACCCTACCCCGACTTTCTAGTCATATCGACTATCAGAACTGGAACCCGAGCAATGCCAGAATGCAGTGTTTTAAGACCGTCTACCCAATGGTAGAAAAACTAATGCCCTGCGAAAGGAAGAATGAAAATGGTAATAATTTAGTTGCCAAAAATGACCGCCTCTTGCAGCTTTTATTAAAGGGTTTGCTCTACGAGTCCTGCGTCGATTATTGCCAGTCTAAAGCGACTAGCAATGGAGACGATATGGAACTTAAATTTGCATCCCTTCTAAATGATGCTGGCCTCAGCGATGCCGACCTGAGCCTTCTTTCTTGGTTACAGAGCATACCAGGGGACACCTTTTCGTGCCCATTCGAGCAGAAGACCATGAACGTGGACATTCGGCCCATGACCAAGCCCTCGCTGGAGGCCTCATGGTCCGAACAGATCCTAGTAACCCCCATAAAACCCCGCATGTTTCCACATTCACATGTGCCCACCACGCGGCCAAGGGGCACCCCCGAGATGATGACTCGCTCCCTAAACCCTCAATTTGACGGTTTGTCTAGCGGGTTGTGGCAAGGGCGGCGGGACTCTGGCGATGGCCTCAGCCCCATGTCACGGTCAATGACTCCTGCCGCTCGGCTACACAACCTGAAGAAAAACCCCATGCAGATGTCCATGGATAAACTTTTTGAGGAAGGGGAAGTGATCAATACGCAGAGTTCAATTTCAGACGACTCCAGGTCGTTTCGGTCTTCCTCGTCGGTCACGTCCTCCCCGCTCCGAACCCCTAAGAACGTTAAAGCCGGCTCAACAGGAACCCCACCTCGATCTTTCTCGCCTATCAATGTCAATACCTCGTTGACAGATTCCCCCAGGCATGGAAAGATGAATTCGAGCATTACCAATTCTACCCCGGGTATGACCACTTCGGCTAATTCCGAACTTTTGAAGGAGTACCAACGACAGAAGCAGCGCCTACAAGAGCAACTGGACATACAGGAAAGACAGAGGGAACTCTTCCAGAAGGAACTTATGGAAATTGAGAAAAAACAAACAATGCTTAATAGTGATAACCGTATTAAGGACGAAGTACGGTTTTCCCCACAACCGTTCAGCTCACCCGAAACGTCTGTACGATCTTTGCAGGGAACACCTGGTAAGTTGACTTATTATTGTTGTTATTATTATTATTATTATTATTATTATTATTATTATTATTATTATACATTTTTCTCCTCTGTAAGAAAAAAAAAAGTTCCTATATGGAGAAAGAGATGGCTTAGATTTTTGTAATGTATTTTTTTTTTGCTAAACATTCTTTATTATTATTATCATTATTATTATTTCACTCCTTGTAAGTTTTTCATACCGGTGCAAGCTGATGGTCTTTCACTGGAGTCTGAGTGACAAGTCTATCAGGTCTCCAGGACATTTCTGAGTATTCTAGCCGACTTCAACAATGCTGTTGTCTGGATGGTCAATTCTTTCTCTGATTTCCAATTCCTCTATTCTTTAAAAAAAAAAAAACTTTTGGTGACCGTTCCAAGTGCGCCAACTACAATTGGTATCACTTTCAACCATATATTTTTCATTTCTTTAGCAAGGTCCAGATATATATCTATCTTTTCGTTTACTTTTATCTTCATCTAGTGTTCTGCTGGGATTGTAAAATCTACCAGTTGACAAGTCCCCTTTTTCTTATTAATCAATATAAGTCTGGTCTATTATTATTTATTTATTTTTATTCTTTGCGAGTTTTTCATTAGTCTAAGCGACAGCAAGTCTCTCCAGGTATAAGTATCCTTGTTGATTTTAGTACTGCTGTGGTCTGGATAATCCCCCCCCCAATCTCCATTTCCCTCTGTCTTTTTCCCATTCCTTTAGAGACCGTTCCAAGAGCTCCAGCCAATTACGATTGGTATCACTGTCACCTTCATGTTCCACACATTTTTTTAGCCCTTTAGCTAAGTCCTGGTTATTTGTCCAGCGTTTAAGTTTCCTTCACTTTCACTTTGTTGTCTGCTGTAATGATAAAATCCAGTAGTTCTTCTTAATCAACACTAAGTCTGGTCTTCTGGTTAAGATTAGGTGATCTGTTTTCATTTTAAAGTCCCAGAGAATTTTATGCGTTTCATTTTTAAGGACAGGTTCTGGTTTGTGCATATACTATTTGTCAACCTGGTCGAGTTTTAATTTTTAGCACAATTCCCTGTGGATCACCTTCCCCACCCAGTCATATTAGTCTTGTATTCCTTTTATGCTAGTTTGCTGCATTCACTTATGTGATTAAACGTTTCATCTCTATTTTATCACCATACCACCTACACTTGCTATTCACCTCAGTAATATCGATTTTTATTTTGACGTAATAGATTTTTATGACATTATTTTATGCTGCTATGAAGAGATTTAGTTTCTCTTTTTAAGTTTCCCTTTCGTATCCATGTTGTTCAGACACATCTCATGTGCAACGCCGGTTTAAAGTAGCCATGTGCTTGTTTTTGCGTCCCATTTTTGTTTATTATTCTATGCGAGTTTTTCCCACCAGTTTTCATTGATGGTTTTTCACTGATGTCTGTGTGACAACAAGTCTCATCAGGTTTCCAGGACTCTTCTAAGTATTCTAACTGATCTAAAACAATGCTGTGTTCTGGATTGTCTCGATTATTCTACTGATCTCCAGTCCACCCCCTCCCCAATCACTTTCCAAGGGCTCCAACTACAACTGGTATCACTGCCACTTTCATGTTCCACGCCCCTTTTCAGCTATTATTATTATTATTATTATTATTATTATTATTATTATTATTATTAATTTCCATTTCTCACACCTGGTTTTGTAAATTATCTTGAATTGCTTATTTCCTAATGTAAT
>CM042150.1:32291537-32369037 GCA_023376005.1 Doryteuthis pealeii | reverse complement strand
TAGAATATTAGAAATAATTATTTGAAACCATATAATTATTAGTATTACATAAGAATACTTAAGACCATACAAATATGTGCAACTTATTTGTATTGAATAGAAATACTTCTTATCATATAACTGCAAAATAAACTCTCAAACAACTAGATCCAAAATGTAAATATGAATGTATAATGAATGCAATTCCCTAACCTCTAGATAATAAATTAACTCTAAATGTGTTACATTCTATTAAAATCAATTGGTCAATCTAAAATTTTAATTCCTACTAAGTTTTCTTTTATAAATTGATTTTTTTTTTAGATACATCTATCATTAACTCTTAATGTCCTATACCGCCTAAGTCCGCCTGGCCGGAAGTCACATTTATTTTCCTAATCCACCCCAAACAATAGACTATGTTTAGATGTAATATTAAACATATTTAGAAGTCTTTGATTTAAGGGGAATATCTAGGGTAACTTTAAATGAAAAGGATCATTTTTAGCCATTTTTTTAAAATAGATTCTCATGGGAATTTGGCTCTGGAATTCTCAGCAGGATGTTAAGAGTTAAACTTATTTTAACATATGAAATGACCTTGTAGTTTTATAAGTTGACTTATTGCATTGCACATACACAGTCATAGAAAATGAGTTTTATATGTTTGGTATGTGGATTAATTAAAAAAACAAAAACAATCTAAAACAAAAGATCAGTCCACAACAGTTTTCTTAATTAACGTTAACGCATTTGTTTCTTTGCAAGCAACACATTCGTAGAAGAAAGTCATTGTCATGCGTAACTGCTTTTAGTTAGACCTGTAGAAATGTATTGAAACATGTGATTTTTGCTTTTTCTTGAATTCTAAGTTTATATTTCCCTGACCACCCACAAAGTTGGATTAATATGAATACCTAATATGAATCTTTTTGATGTAGGGAGCCCCGCACAAACAAAAACTCATTGCAATGGCCAGTGCAAAAAATGTATGGTTCCATCAGCATTCCTCTTGAGAGGTACCTGAGGCACTGGTCAATAAATTCGGCCCTTACTCTTTTCAGGCAAAGGACAGGTGCTGACTGGTCAGTCGGGCATCCTGGAACCATGTGAGGTATTTTACCTGGCTCGGTTGAGCTAGCTCCAACCAATGAATTCACCTATAGTGAATTCATGGAAGAAGTAACAAGGGAATACGAAATTCACAAGTGGTCCCTAAACCCTGCATGCATATCCCAGTCAGGTGAGAGAGATGTGACAAGTATGCCAAAAGCAGTTGATTCCTGACGATGATGGAGACACCTTTTGGATTTTTGCCTGAGCCCCATTGGCTGGGTGTGGCTCTAACACCACTCGGTGCCAGACATGTCTGCCTTGGGTAACCCTACCAGGAACTTAAGTTCCTGCTGGCATGGCTCTGACACTACCAAGTTTACAGAGCCCTGCCATGATGAGGAGAGGTTGGACTTTAGAAATAATATGCTAGATGGCTGTTGAGCAAAGAGCTCCCTTAGCCTTTTTACAGATCTTGTTTTTCGTTCTGCATGGTGTCTAGCCACCCTCCTCACTAGACGAAATCTGTGGGGTTACCAGTTTTGATCCAACTATGAAACAGGTAGTACTTGGTTACATAGTACCAGTAGCACATTGAGCGACCTAACACAGATTTTACGCCACCTACATGAGGCAGGTAAGAAGTTCTCTAAAGACAGACTTTAATAAAAACGAATACAAACTCTGCAGTCATGATCTTAAAAAATGTAATTTAATGCATTTAAGTTATATTGATGAATGTCACACATTTCTATTAGTGATTATTTTAGTCATACAGCATATGATCCATTTATCTAATATCTTATTCTTTCTTTGATCAATGGGGCTTTGAAATAACACAGGAATGCTTCGAAGCTGTAGCCATGTCAGTACTACTATATTGTTGCACCACTTGGACTCTAATGAAACACTTGGAGAAAAAGCTAGATGAGAACTACTCGAGGATGCTGCTTGCTGTTTTGAGCAAATCCTGAAAGCAGCACCCTACAAAACAGCAGTTGTGTGGCCACTTACCTCCCATCTCACAAACCATCCAAATAATACGAGCAAGACATTCTGGGCACTGCTGATAGTCAAAGGAATCTGTACTGTCAGCATGCCTTGTTGATAATGTTTTACACTCAAATTCAAAAGAAAGGCATAGACTGCTATAGATAGATTATCGATCATATGGAAATCTGATCTTTTATAAAGTGAAAATTCTTCTAAGCTGTAAATGTGTGAGTGCTACTGTATGGCTGCACCACTTAGACTCTAACAAAATGCTTTGAGAAAAAAGCTAGATGGGAACTGTCTGGAACAAATTGTGAAAGTAGCACGCCACAAATCATCCAAATAAGATGAACAACACATGCTGGACAAACGAGGACAAACTCATAGATAATGTTCTCCTGTGTACACCTATACATGGACACACCAGTGTAGGCTGCCCAACCAAAGCCTACATCAATCAGCTCTGTATGGATACTGGATACTAAGCAGAGTAATAATCACCTATTTATTTTGGCATTGTATTGCTTGGGTTCAGTGATCAAACTATAGTTTGTATTTGAGGTGATAAAGTTTATGAGAAACTAGCAGAGCTACCTGGCATTGCCTGGGATTTAAAGAGTTAAAAATAAATCTCTTATCTATATTTATATACAGATTAATAGTTTATTTTTCTATACATTTGTTTTATCTTTTATTCTTAATATAATCTTGCATCTAAATTCTTTATTTTTTCTTAAGGAAAATGAGGGGTAAAATTTTTTAACTTCCTTTCAGATAAAAATAGGCTGTGGATTTTATCAAACTTTCTTCTTTGCTGGTCTTCAGCAACATACAGACATAATATTTTTATATATATAGAGAGAGAGAGAGAGAGAGATTATTCAGTAACATAAGAATGTAGAAACAGAATGAGTTAGCTATGTAATCTTGACACTGAAATCATTAGTATTCCTAATTATATATACGAGCGTCACTCTGAATGTTATGCCTCCTATTATTTCTATGGAAATCACAACTGATACAGGAAGCACAATAACACCACTAGACCGGGGCAAGTTTTTAGCCACAAAACATTATTTGTTCCACATAGTCACCTCCATTTGCTGTGTATTTTTACCAGGCAAGAAAAGAGTCTATAAAAATCCACCCCAGCACAGACTACCTACATTTTCATGACAGTGATGACATCATTGCTATCGGGAAAATGTTGTTCGTAAAGTCCAACTTTCATTGGCCAGATTTACAAAGACGAACTAATCAAGATCCTCTCTATTTCATGGGTATCTGCATTTCTCTCAGGTCTACCCTAATGCGGAGTGATAGTACCTGTTAGGGTCCCATTTAAGGGTTAAATAGATCAAAGAATGAGTATTAAAAAATGTGTTTAAAAAAAAAAATTGAGTACCCAGCAAGAATGAATAAAACAAAATGTCTTCAGCATAGAATAACCCAACAAGTGTTGAGATGCCATAAAATTCAACCAACTAACCATTTCATGGTTTGTTTGTTGTGCATAGTTTCTTGGAATGTGTGTTGTCACTCTTATCATTGTTACTACACATTACCCTGCTCTGTCAGCTGAGTCTGTAGAATACACTGACTGCACCTATGTAGAGGGGTAAGACTCATCACCCAATGGGGCCACCAGTTAGCTGTGTGTGGTGACCCATGATGCTTAAGGATGGCACCCTGGTGGCTGAGCAGTCTATTACATTCAACCTCCACTTTGGCCCTTACTTAGGCTAGATGGGCAATCAGAGAGGCCCTTTCAATCAATGATTGTACCGACTCTATTGCTCTTATTGCAACCCCAACCCTTTTTATCATACAAATGCTTGAAGGCGGTGGCTGAGGGTCTTAATGTCCTGGGTAGGTCGTTAAACTCTATTTGATGATGAAGTTCCAATTCTGGAGCTCTGGAAAATGTAGAGTAATCCTTGATCACCATTACTCCCAGGTTCACTCTGACTTAGAGTGGTAGTACCTGTTAAGGTTCCATTTATGGGTTTACCAGAAAAAAAAAAGTTTAAAAAGAAAAAGTTGAGTACCCATCAAGAATCAAACAAATGTCTTCTGTATTCATCAGGCAGAGCTCTGCCTGATGAATACTGAGAAGAAAAGCATGAAACCTGGGGTCGTGGTTAAAAATATCTATGCAATTAAATATATATACACAAACTGAGATATATTTGTTTATTATATATCTTCTTGTTTAAATTATGAGTATGATAATTTTGATTGCTGAAGGTTCTTTGGAAGCTATCAGTTAGCATCTGGTAGCCATTAATCTTTTAATACTTGACAAGCTTTCTTGATTGTCATTAACATAAATAATATATTTTGCCACCACATCTGCATTCTTGTTATACTTGAATCTTTAGCTGATAAAGTGCACAATTATTAGCTCTTCAGAGTTTTAATCAGTGAGATTTAAATGAAGTCCCATAGCATCTCTAAGTATTCTTTTATTTTATCTTTCTGTAATATACATTTTGAATGAAAATAAAGATAAATGTATTGTTGAAAATTTGAATCCATCACTAGCCAACCATGACCAAGCAGAAATAAATGTTCTTTGGAGTGATATAACTTATGTATTCAGTTTAGCTTAGTCGGTAGAGCATCGGACTAGGAACCACAAAGTTCCTGGTTTGATACCGGTTCTCGCCAACTCAGCATACGAGTGGCACAGGGAACTGTGCGGTAAAGTGAGGAGCTGATGGTAGGTGTGGTGCTCCGCCTCAGACGCCAAAAACAATCTCCTTGGTCTAGCACTAGTGAAAAGGGGATAGACTCCCTCACTGTGTAGCTGATACCGACTTTAGGCCACCCCAATGACTGTGCTTCCAACATTAACCTGTTTCATACCATTTGTGATTTTTATCCGAAATTGTATGAAACACTGTTATATACCAGACTAGTGAATAATATTGTATCTCTCTACCTTTATCTCTCTCTACCTCATATTTAACACTTGAAAAAATACATGAAGTGATAGAAGTGTGCCTGTATATATGTTTGTGTGTATGCATGTGTTATATATATATATATATATATAAAAGATAGTATGTGTATATATCTATTTATATACATAATAGCTTGTTGATGTCTACAGTGTTTCATGGTTTTTATCTACCCGTGAACAGTTCTTTTGTGATTGTCCATTCAAAATAGCTAAATGTTTTTAAATAGAAACTATTATGGGTCTGTGTATTTTGCCTTCCCTTCCCTATTAAGGCAAAAGAATCCTACTTGAATTAAAAAAAAAAACAAAAAAAAGGCTAACCTGTAAGAAATCAATAATGTCATAAAATAACTGCTAATCCAGCCTCCTAATGTGTTCTATTTGCTCTTTACTTCTAAATGTCTGTGTGGCATTGTTATAACAGTAGCAATAGGATAATTGGCCGTTGTGATGGGAAACGGACACAACAAAAGTCACTGGGGCCTTTTTTTTTTTTTCCATTATTTTCTATAGATTCTCTCTGTATAATTTTATTAATTAGAAACTTGTGTTCAGAATCTAATATAGATTCTTGTACCATTCCATTATGCACTTCTAAAATCACTGAAAATGTGGTTTATCTGAGAGATAATTCATTATGGATAATGAGTTAGTATGATAATCTTTTGATCATATTTGTTATGTTAGGAAAATTACTTTTTAATATAAAATTATTTAAATTTTCTAAAAGATTTATGGGGAACTTTTACAAGATATTTTAGTGAAAGGTAATTTTTTTTTTTTCAAAAAAGAATATTCAATTTAGTTTTCTATCATTAACTGGTTTGGGTGTAGGGGTGCTACTCATGTAGCCTGTCTTGGGTAGGAAAAGGCTACTGGAGCCCATTCCTATTCAAATCTACAACTGGTTTGAATTCAGTTTTCCTCCTCCTAAACCAGTTGGCATGCCAAGGTTAAAATGCCAAGTCTGCCCTACTATTTACCCACAGCTGGAGGGAGAATAATCATACCTTTCCCAAGCATATTAGTGCTATGTGAAATGCAAACAGCCTCATTCAGGATTTCCGCCCTGTCGGCTGGGGCATTAGAATGCATCGACTGCACCTGGGGTAAGACTTCCCCAACGAGGCCACCTGTTGGCTGTGGGTGGCAACCCGTGATGCTTAAGGATAGAACCCAGGTGGATGAGCAGTTCATGACTTGCAATACTCCACTTTGGCCCTATCTTGGGCTAGACGGGTGGTCAGAGAGGCCCCCTCCAATCAATCGGCTGGTCACGTCAAGCCCTAGCACCTATATGATTGCCCAACCCTATTGCCTTATGGCAACCCCCAACCCCTTTTTATCATATGGGTGCTAGAAGGCGATGACCGAGGGTCTACATGTCCTGGGAATGACGTTAAACTCTATCTGATGGTGAGGTTCCAATTTTGGAGTTTGGGGAATGTGGAGCACCCCTTCATCACCATTTCTCCCTGGTCCACTCTGACCCGGAGTGGTAGTACCTGTTAGGGTCCCATCTATGGGTTAAATAGAAAAACATGAGTTGATAAACAAAATTGTATTATGCATTAAGAATGAATTTATTTCAAAACTTTGTCGGCATTAAATAACCCACCGAGGTTGATATGCTGTAAAACAAACCAAACCAAATCATTCAGGATTTGAACTCGGGTAGCAGAGACCACTTCTTACAATTAGGGAACAAGTTTTCTTTATTGATTTTGAAATCCTTCAGACTACTATATATATATATATATATATATATATATATATATATATATATATATATATATATATATATATATAAACAAACATAAATATCAAAAGTGTTAATTTTTACACAGAAATTTCCTTGATCAACTGAAGAAATGTTTTTCTCTTGGATTGTTTATGCTGACCTGTCACAAGTTTTGTTGTTGGTATTTGCTAGATGATATCTCTCAATAAGTACTTAAAGGAAAAAAATAGACTAAAATTATCAAAAGTTCATGCCCATCAATTGGTCATAAGGATTAAGTAGGGTGAGTCAAAAGTTTTGCAATATTTTGGTAACATGTGAGGCTCAATTCAGCTCTAGATGCTTTTGTCAAGTTTATGAAGGTCACAAATTACACTGGAGTGTGAGATGCCTAGATTGCTATTCACTGGATTTGCCTCTAAGGCTTGGAGCATGTCTTCAGAAACCATGGTTTTAGGCCTATCTGAACTTGTCTGAATGTTAAAGTTCTTGCAAGATGAGCAGAATTTCTTGAACCATCTGGTTACTATGATTAACTGCTCCTTCATCTTTCACTCAATAAATGTTTTTGGTTGCTTCCAGTGTTATCACCCAGTTCAAACTTGTAAAGCATAAGTTTCCTAATTAGAATATGTTATATATATATATTTACCAATCCCTCCGCACGAGCAAGGTCAATTTCTTAAGCGGAGTTCAGCAGGTTTGAATTCAGAGTTTTCCTTCTAGACCGGTTGCCTAACCAAGGTTAAAGAGCCCAGTCTGCCCTACTATTTACCCATAGCTGGAAGGAGAGTAGGATTCATACCTTTCCCAAGGGTATTAGCACTAAGTGAAATGCAATTACCACGTCCAGGATTTGAACTCGGGGTGACGAGCCCATTTCCCATGACTTTAACCATTACACCATGCGCTTCCTACAAATTAGAATATGTTGTATGTTCATCTGTGTGGCTTTAAAATCTCACACAGAATGAAGCAATGCACAATGTGTCAGTACACCATTTAGCACGATACTATCTTTCAAAGCAGGTACTCTTCTATGAATTGAACTACTTTGGTCACATGATATACTGCTAACAAGCATGTACCAAAATATTACAAAACTGTTGACTTGCTCTAGTATTTCCCTATATTCTGTCTTTGTTTGTATCAGAATAAGTGTTGTACGCATTTTCTAACATCCCACCATGCCAGATAAACTCAAAGTCCAATTTATGTGGGGAGAAATGCAAAAACCGAAGCACATATGGTGGCCAGTGTTAAAAATTGTGTGTATCCTATCCACATTTCTCTTTTGAGGCACCTTGTTAGAATTTTTGGGCCATCATGGAGCCCTCAAGCAAGAGCGCTTGTCCAGTGGAATTGGATCCTTGGTAAAGAGTCCTTCGATAATGAATCCTTTGGTTCCTCTGATAAAGAGTCCGCAGTTCCTTCGTCAATGGTCGCAAGTATATTGTGAAAGAATCGGTGCTTAAGTAATGTATCATCCACGCAGTATGGTCAGTGATTGGCTAAGGAATAGACCACATGACCTCACCTAGTCTATAAATCCTGGTGGGGAATTAGAGCACACCTTATATATCAAAAATTCCAACACACCTAAGGTACTGGGCAATAAACCCAGCCCAGTCTCTTTGAAACTATGGGGCAGGTGTTGCCTGCCCTATCTAGGATTTCATGCTGATATATTCCTTGCCGGTAATGGTCAAATCCACTGGACACAGAGCTTCAATTGTATGTAAAAAACAAAAGAAAATTTCCAGATTTTCTAAGCCAGATTAACAGTCTTTTTATGTGGGGATTTTTATGGGGCATCCAGTGAGGATTGAACTCTATTCAGTAATAATGGATCTGCATGATTAACTTGCTAACCATTACATCATGAGACTAGATGTCTATAGGATTGAATTAAGTCAAATAAACTTACTAAAACTTAGGAAATGTTAAGCCCTCATACAGGTGTACATATACCATTTTTTATGGGAAATAAACTCAATCTCTTAATTACTTGATTAAGAATAAATTTCTCACCTGTGGGAATATATTCTCCCTTAATTTTTGTGAATCATAAATTTCTAAAATTGAATAATTCATTTTTAAATAAAACAGCTGCATAGAATAGTGTGTGACTATTTTAGTTGTTTTTACTTGAAATTAAAAAAAAAATTTCTCCTTTTTCTAATTCACAGGTGTTCTTTGCTAGTTTGCCTCGTGGAAACCCAAAGTTTAATCACTCTATGCTCTCCTTAATTCCCATAACTAAGTGGCTAGTGATCTACCTCTGTTAAATGACTTTACTCTTGTTTTGTGTTTTAATTCAAGTAACAACTATTTAACTATTTCTACCCCAAGGCCAGACATCTGATTCTCTTTTTTTTTTTTTTTCTTTTTTCCTTCTGATTTCAAATCTCTATGGACAAAATCTGTTTTTAGTATTCTGACTTCATTGCTGTTTGTAGATTTTTACCTCTTGCACCTATTTTCTCTGCTATTTATTATTTCTGTCTTGTAATACCTTCCAAGCCTTTAACTGTTTTTTGTTTTAGTAATGAGATTAGTTACTCTACCTTTTATCCACCACTTGTGGGAAAAAAGAAATATGCAATCTCAATATCTACAGCCATCTAATGTTTCATTGTGATTCTAAAATTGGTATTACAAATAAAATAATTCCTCAAAAAATAGATAAGCAGATTCCTTTATACAGGGTGAGCAGATAGTTTGTTCTTATAAAAAAAAAAAAAAAAACTTATGCAAAACTTTTAAAGCAAAGAATGTCCTAATAGTCCAGATTAAAAATGCAGTAAGAGTTACCTAAAGCCAATTATTTTTTGTGGGGCCTTATTTTTCTGAGGCAGGTATCATTGGGGAACAAGAAAAGCTTAGCTGGTTTACAAAAAGTTTGTGGAGTACCCCTTCATTGCCACTACTCCCATGTTCACTCTGACTCCGAGTGGTAGTACCTATTAGGGTCCCATCTATGGATCAAATAGATCTGTTTGAAAATGATTTTTATTAGGACTGTGTGCAAAAAAATTCAGAGTTTTCCTTCTAGACCAGTTGCCATAGCAAATTTACTACACTATTTACCCATAGCTGGAGGGAGATTAGTTGGATTCATACCTTTCCCAAAGGTATTATTTCAATGTGAAATCTTTGCTATCTTTGTCCTGGATTTGAACTTGTGTCACTTTCCATTTCAATGTCCATTTCCTATGACAATAACCATTACACAATTGAGCGTCTTCTATAAATATGAATGTACAATAAATGCAATTCCCTAACCTCTAGGTATAAAATAACCTTAGACGCATTGACATGCAGTTAAAATCAATCAATCCATCTAATAAAAACCATTCCTTTAAGAATTAACCTTTTATGAACTTATGAAAAGGGTATAATTTGAACTTACACTTTTGGACTTCATTAAATAGAGTAATACAAAACAATTTTCAGATACAAAATGATGATACGTTTTAATAAATATATTTGATTACTTTATAATGATTTTTACCTTTCAAAAAATTATTCTATTCAATGTCCTGATAATATGAACATAATCCTAAGCATTCAAACTAAATTCTTGGTCTCTATAGTTGGGGTCATGCTGAATTGAGTTGAACAGTCGTCTAAAAATACTCTCATAAAAAAAAAAAAAACCTGCAGGTAAAGATACACAGAAGGATCATTTTAAAAAGAAAATTGGAAAATGATGATCTAAAATAATCTTTTCATATTTTTGACATAATCAAGAGGAGTAATGGACATTTGTTATTTGCTTAAAGTTTTTTCTGGATGTCATTTAAATTGATTTTTGTTCAATTGATCCGCAGACTGCTCTTGTTCGTTGTAATATTGAATATTTTTAATGAGAACTTAAAATAATTGTACTGATTTGAATTATCAGTTGAGTGATTTTTATACTCTAAATATCACAAGCATGAGATGCCTTAGAAATATTTATTTTTCCTTTTTAAAACAATTCAGTAATTATTCCACTGAATCAATTAAAGATAAATCTGCTCATTTCTTAAGTATAATTCTGTTCTATCCCCCTTCACTTGCTATATGTACAGATGTTGAAAGAAAATTATTTTAGGATCATATGACCTTTTTGCAGACACTTTTCTCATTTACACTGTCAAAATCCGGTTGTTTGTTAGGGTTAGGGTTAGGGGTTGGGGTTAGTTTTATAATTTAAAAAAAACTCTAAAAATCGTCTGTTAACAATTAACCGGATTTTGATGGTGTAAATGGAAAAAATGTCCCCACGAATTGAGATCGCAATAGGGGTGCTAAAGGTCATATGGTCCTTATTTTATAACAGTTTAATGTTCAGTGTGTATATCTGATTATTGTACATGAAACTTGTCAACAATTGATTGTAATTAGTGCTGATGGACTTACAACTAGACCATTGATTTTTTTTTTCTGTTCTAATTTTTCCATTAGGATATGTATTTTATTTACCCAACCTCTTTGCATGAGCAGGATGTGACACAGTCAATTTTTTAAGTGGAGTTTAACAGGTCTTCCTTCTCCTAGACCAGTTGCCATACCAAGTTTAAAGAGCCCAGTCTACCTTACTATTTACCCATAGTTGGAGGGATTATAGCTGCATTCAAACCATCCCCCAAGGATATTAGCTCTATGTGAAATGCAAACAGCCTCACCCAGGATTTGAACTTATGTCACCATGTCTATTTCCTATGACTATGAGCACCTGTATTAGGGTAAGTGGTTGGGAACTCTTGGACAAATTCAGATAATTGGGACTTTGCTTAAGAACTGAACTGAAAACTTAGATTCTTAGCTTTTATCATGATTTGAGGAAACATTCACATTTGTCTGCTAAAATGTATTAAAAAATCAGTTTCCAAGATTTGACTGAAAAGCAGTTCTGTTATTTCAACTATAAATCCAGAGAAAGCTTGTTCTTTTCACATGAAATATAAGAAGATTCAAATGAGGATATTTAGACTATAAGATCATCAAAATGTTCATTGTAAGAACTTTTTCATGATATGGTTTCAAATATCCTCTTTTGAACGATCTCTTATTCATTATACTTCATGTTAGAATAGCAACCTTTTTCATTTTAGCATTATCTTAAGTCAAATCTTACCAAAAATTACCATTTTCATGCAGAAGATTGTTGATTGTTTCTTCAAATGATGGTAAAGCTAAGAAGTTAAGTTTTCATAGCAGTTGTTATTATACTAAACCCCAACTTTGTCCAAAGATGATTTAAAAAGAAAAGAATTAGCCAACTTTTTGTCTATCATCATGTCGCACTGACAATACGGATTCCCATGACTTTCTCTCATCACTGGTTCCTATCCTTACTTATCCAGCAGTATCCAGCATGTCTTGTTCATCTCACTTGGATGGTTTGTATGATAGGAGGTAGGTGGCCATGCAGCTGCCCTTTTTTTTTTTTTCTTTTTTTTTTTTTTTTGAGTACTGCTTCCAGGATTTGTTCACGGAGAGCACATAGTATCTTTTAGTTCCCATGTAGCATTTTTTTCCCAATCGTTTCATTAAAGTTCAAAGGGTGCAGCCATCTATTCTAGTGATAAATCAATTTGATATATCAGTATATTATTCTATATCATCAAATTAGCAATTTTTGCTTCTGTAACACAAGACTGAAATGATGAAATGAAGTAATATGCATTTGATATTGTTGGCTGGAATATAATTTTATTTTGATGAGTAATTGAACATGCTAGGTGTTGTTCAAAAAGTATTGAGATTGAAGCTGTATTTACCAAGATTGAAATGAATATTGAATTGAAATATTAATTATCTTTTTCAAAACAGTTCCTTTGGTATTCAACACACTTATTTTAGTGAGTTTTCCATTGGTCAAGACACCAGAAAATCTTTTTTTTTATATTGTAAACTTGGACCATTATATTTCTTCTGTCCTCATATCTTGTGTACAAAGATGTAGAGGATGTTAAAAGAAATATAACAGCACAGCTTTACACTACATCAGAAGATGGTTTCAGTTGTGGTTCAATTTTCTAGGTCCAGAGCCCAATTCCTATAAGGATTTATCAAAAAATGGCCTTTGCATCTAAACTTACCTGTTATTTCCCTTAAATCAAAGACTTCTAAATATGTTTAATACTACATTTAAACAAAGGCTATCATTTGGAGTAGATTAGGAAAATGAATGTGACTAGGTGTAGGATGTTAAGATGGAAAAATCAGAATTAGCATTGAATGCCAAGGGGACTACTTTAAGGGAAATTAACTTTTTTATTGATTGTTCATTTCTGTCTTAGTAAATACAGCTTCAGTCTCAGTACTTTTAAAATTTTTTTACATTTTTTAAAAATACACCTTATATACAAGAATGTTGTGTGCAATATTAAAAAAAATTGTGAAACAACCACCTACAAGAAAGCTGCTGTATGGCCACTTGCCCCCTATCACACAAGCTATCCGAGTAAGATGAACAAGACATGCTGGGTACTGCTGAAAAAGCAAGGATGAACTCATAAGTGACATTCACCAACACTAGGTATGCCAGTGTAGGCCATCCAGCAAAGACCTACATTGACCAGCTCTGCGCAGACACTGGATTTTGCACAGAGGAGCTCCTGAGAGCAATGAATGGTAGGGACGGCTGGTGAGAGATTGTCATGGATATCCGTACTACTAGCACAATATAATAATGATGATATTTAGAATATTCTAATAAAATTAAAAACTTTAAGATAAAATTCCACTGAGTCTTTTTACTTTCCCTCTTTTATTATTACAGTCTTTACTTTAGTTCTCTGACTAGTAAGAGACTGTTGTTCATAAATTTTGTTGCAGGTCTTAGTCACTTTGTTATTGTTTCTTGTGTGAACTACTAATGAGTGAAAAAAAAAAAAAAAGAAAACCTAAACCCTAAGCAGTTACTCTAAATCAGTCCAGCAGCAATCACTACTGAGTTTTTTGGCTTTAGAAATTAAGTGCAAATTTCAATGTTTTAGTTATGAAGTTAACAGCTGTTGATTTCACTTTCACACATTGATATCAATGTTGTTAAGCAGAAATAAGATCTTTCTTCAAATTAACCTTGTCACTAGATCATCTTTTTAGGAAAAAAGAAAAACTTGGTATATTTATAGAATCAAAGCATTGCTTTATTGGGATAAGGAAGGACTAAGAAGAATGTTGCCATTCTAGATTAAACTTAATTTTTTTTTTAAAACTGTGCATATATAGATGAGGATCATATGTTGATTTTCATAACATTAATGCTTACTTGTTTAAGATTTCCTTTTTCTAAAGTCTTTTTTTTTACTAGTTAAAAAAAAAAACCCTAAGATTTTGTTGTAGCCTCTTGTCTAATTCTCTACCAATGTCCTTTGATGTTTGACTTGTACTCTTGCAGATTGATTGATTTTAATGATATGTCAACCTGTCTAGGATTATCTTATGTCTAGAGGTTAGGGAATTGCATTCATTGTACATTTATATTTAAATTTTTGTGTAGTTGTTTCTTGCACACAGCTATGATATTAAGTATTTCTATCTAATACAAATAATTTGCATACAGTTACATGGTATCAAGTGTTCCTATGTAATACTAATATATGGTTTCTAGTAAATATTTCTACTTAAAAAATAGTTGTTTGTTTTCACACAGTTATATAGTTTCAAGTATTTAGTAAAAAATTATAGCTTCAAGTAACTATTCTTAATACAAATAACTTACAGTTCGATGGCACCAAGTATTCCTATCAAATACAAGTAATTTTTAAACAGATCTCTTTGGTCTATAGATGGGACCCTAACAGGTACTACCACTACAGGTCAGGGTGGATCTGGGAGTAACAGTGATCAAGGAGTACCCAGAACTGGGGCCTCACTATCAGATACAGTTTAATGCCATACCCAGGACCCCCCCCCTTTTTGGGTTGTGGTGATAGGGTCTTACCTCTCTACAAGGAATACAGTCAGCTTTGCAGACCAGGTGATTTGCAGATTGAGTAAATCAGAATTATCAAATGATCATAAAACTGCTGAAATATTTAAATTCAATTTCTTTTTATCATATTTGTATTGTGTTAAAACTTTTACCAATCCACTTTTTATAGGTAACAAGTTGTATTTGTTTATCTACACAAGAGACTGTTCACTTTTACAAATGAACTCTACTGGAATATCTTGTATTGTAACCATTTCCAGTCATACTGATGAGAATTAATTATCAAAACCGGTTAGGGGATGGTGAACTATAAACTACATTCAATCATCATTTAAAGTGCATGGACTCTTTTCAAGCCAAGAAAACTAAGGTGTTTTTTACACAACTGATTGATAGTAGTTTCAATGTAGATTACATTGTGTAAGTACATATTTACCAACCCCTCTGCACGAGCAGGATGTGACACAAGGTCAATTTTTTAGGTGGAGTTTAACAGGTTTGAATTCAGATTTCATTCTCCTAGACTGGTTGCCTAACCAAGGTTAAAGAGCCCAGTCTGCCCTGCTATTTACCTATAGCTGGTGGATGCATACTTTTCCCAAGGGTATTAGTGCTATGTGAAATGTAGACAGCCTCGTTGGGATTTGAACTTGGTCAACGAGTCCATTTCCTACGACTCTAGCCATTATACCATGCGCCTCCACTTGCATTGTGTAAGTATGTTACATATTTTACTGGTTTTTAAAGTTTGATAATCCGTTAAGAGTAAAGCATTTTAAAGCATTACTAAATATACAAATGAACCACCAGAATTTATTCAATCCTGTTGCCTGGTGCTGTCAAATATGCCAACTGCACCTCTGCAAAGGGGTAACCACCCCCTCCCAAATAGGTCCATTTGTTATTCATGGGTGGCAACCTGTGCTGCTTAGAGATGGATCCCTGGTGACTTAGCAGTCCATGACATGCAACACTACACTTTGCCCTTACTTTGGCTAGATGTCGGTCAATCAACTGGTCATGTCAAGCCCTAGCACATATATGATTGTTCCAACCCTATTACCCTTATGGCAACCCCCTCAACCCTTTTTATCATATGTGCTAGAAGGCGGTGGCTGAGGGTCCTGGTGTCCTGGGTATGATGTTAAACTGCATATAATGAAGTTCCAATTCTGGAACTCTGGGGAATCCATTCATCTCCATTACTCCCAGGTCCACTCTGACCCATTGTGGTAGTACCCTCTATGGGTTTAATAAATTTGAACATTTTTTGTGTTCAATAGGAATACTTGATACCATATCACAGTGCAAATTATATGTATTATGAATAGTTACTTGAAGCTACAGTTGTTTACTGAGGATTATTAGTTACTTGAAACCGTATGTTTGAGTGATTGGCAGCATTTATCCAATGTGGGTTAAGCCGGCTTCACATATTAATTGACAACATATCTGATCACCCTGCTTCATGTTTGACAATTGGTAGTATCAGTTCTCATAATATGCAAACAAATATCTATTGATATAAATAATTACTTGGTTTATACACAATTACATGGTTTTAGCTGTATTAGGTAAGATTAATTAAAATCATATGACTGTGTGCAAATTCTCTGTATAAGACTGGAATACTTGATATCATATAACTGTGCAAAAAAAAAAAAAAACGTAAGAAACTGCACAAAAAATTTGAATATAAACATAAAATGTATGTAATTCTCATTTCTAGGCATAAAATAAACCCAGATAAGTTGACATGCCATTAAAATCAATCAATTGATAACCATGAATGCTGGTATAAATTTGTATAGTTGTAAATGACTTGTATCACTATTGCATGTTAAGTTGGTTACTAACTTGACACTCTATTGATAGCCATGTCATACTCTGAGTTAAGAAAAGGTAATAGTAGTTGTTAGTAATAAAAGTAAAATCTGTGGAGTCGGCCTATTGTTGGTATCAGCCAAACAGTGATGGAGTTTTGCTTGTGCTAGACTAAGAAGATTGTTTTGCTGAGGTAAAGCGCCACACCTAACATCAGATACCTTGCCGCACAGATCAGATTACCCAAGATGTGGTACTTGTGCTGAGTTGGCAAGGACTGGTAACGAATCCTGAACCTTGCGACTCCTAGGCAAATGCTGTACTGACTTAGCTAATTGACCCCTATAAAAGGTAATATACCTGGATAAGTAACCTGAAATATTCATCATGTTGATGGGATTGATTCTTTAGGTGGAAAGAATTCCCAAAATTGTTTGAAAGCTTTTGAAAAAGTGACTTTAGAAATACACTATGAACTAGTTATGCTGTTGAGTTTAACACTGACCTGCTTTTGTCTGTGATTAATAGAAATGGTAATGTTACGGTTGAAGAACTAACTGAAAAACTGAATTCAAACCATTCAATGGTTCATTGTCATCTGCAACAAGTTAGAAAATGAGTTCCCCATGATTTGAAAGAAGCCAGACATAAAGCTAGAGTGGATATTCACACTTGGTTGCACTTTGATAAACATATCTCACCATTTTGGAACATACTAGTGACTGGCGATGAATAAAATAGATATTTTACATCTATTAATAATTTTGTCTGTAACCGAAACTAATGTCAGATTACCCAAAATCGTCATAACAGAATAAATACTCAAAATTTGAGCATGAAACCTTAGAAGCCCGGTATTATATATTTATATATAGTTTGTTTTATTCTAATATATATTTAAAGTTACCAGAACTAAGTTTCCATTTCAAATCGTTTTTTTTTTTTTTAATCCTTTAATAAATTTGATGATTTTACTTACTTATGGTACAAACTCTATCATTGAATTTTTAACTCCTACCACCTCAGTCAATATCTTTCAAAAATTAGTTTTTACACCGCCTGGAGGGCGTTTTTTTGTTTTTTTTTTTGCTAGTGAATATAAAAGACAAATGTTTAGTGGAAACAAACAGGCTAAAGCAGTACCTGAAAATTTATCTCTATTTAAGGAAAAGTTTTGGTAGCTGTTTAGGATGGTGTTGGTCTGGTCTACTTTCAGTGAGTAGCTATCAGTCAGTGTTACATTTACAGCAGATATCTATTGTCAATTGAGCATTTAAATATTGCTTTAAAGTAAAAAGGGGGCCCGGATGGATCAGTTGCAAAGGTGTGGTGTTCCATTATGATAATACTAATACTAAAATCACATCTGAAAAATGGAAAAACTCAGCTGGGAAAACAATCCACATCCTCTTTATTCTTCAGATTGTGTTCTATCTGATTACTACCTTTTCTGCTTGCTTACCAAACCACCTTGATGGATTGCTTCTTAATATACATGAAGAGGTGGAAATTATCCTCTTAATGTTTTTTTCTCAAAACCAGATGATGTTTACAAAACTATTATGAATTTTGTGAATCATTGAAATGTGGTTATTGTTTTAGGGGGATCTAATGTTAATGATTAAATTCTAATTAAATATGAGTTTTTTTTTGGTTAATTTTCTCACTCTAATTTCAGACATCAGTTATGGAATAACAAACAAATAAATATTCTGTATGTATATATATCTGTCTGTATAATGACCTAGCATATGTCCTTCTAAAAAGGAAAATTGGTGGAGACCAGCAAAGACCAATGTTCAATAAAACCCATAACCTATTTTTGTTTGAGAGGGGGTTAAAAAAAAAAAAAACTTTTACCCTTCATTTTCCATAAGTTAAATTTAAAAAATGTAATAAGTGTATAAATCATAATGATATATTAAAAACTACAAACAGTAACAATAGCCAGTCTCTCTCTCTCTCTCTCTCTCATATATTCAAACTTACGTGTAACTTTAGGTGATGCCATTTATTAAATGGATTGGAAGAATTGAGTGTATTATGTATGTATGTATGTATGTATGTATGTATATATATATATATATATATTCCAATATGCTAGTGTATAACATGAATACCTCAGTTTGATATTTTTTATTCATGCAGTTGAATTAAATGCAACAAACTCTTTATTTAATTAATTTACTACAATTAAAGTTTAACTTACCCCCCTCTCCATTCACTTTAATAGAATCTTCTTTATACTTATATATCAGCAAACTATTCCAAACATTCTCTTAAAGCTGTTCTGAGAAGGAGCTTTGAATGTTCCTTTTGTCATCTTAGCATAACTGTTTTCTGTCCCTTAAGGCATTTGATGAGATGCTAGTCATCTGACATGTCTTTTTTTAGAGCCACATTCTTTCACATTTGCTAACATTTGGGCTGAATTCTTTAAGGGTTCTTTTTATTTACCAAAAAACAAAATGAATCCCATTTCATGCTCCCTGACTCGTGATGAATTTATTCTTAAGAAAAAGTTGAATGTATCCCTTAAATTTCTCAATGTTGAGTAATTACCCTCAATTCTGTTGTTGTAATGTCTATCTTTAAACAATATTGATAGCCAAGAAGAGGTATTTAACCAAACCGTTTGCTATGGGTAGGATGTGACACAAGGTTGAAAGTATGGGGTATCCAGTTAGAATTGAACATTCTATTCAGTAGTAATGGATCTGCACAACTAGCCTGCTCACCATTACACCATGATAGGATGTCTTTGTTAGCCAAGTGTATTAGCTTTATGTTCTCATCACTTAATAAATTGATCATCCTATTGGTGAGGCTAAAAATATAAAGGACTGTATCAACAAAAAGGGGTGGTGGGCCTGGGTATAAAATTAAACTGTATCTGATGAGGGTCCAGTTATGGAGTTCCATGGAGTGGGAAGTACCCCTTAATTGCCATTACTCTCAGGTCCACTCTGACCTGGAGTGATACTACTTGTTAGAGTATAGGGTAGATAGGTCTGTTTAAAAAAATATGCATATTTGAAAGCCACCATGTGCAAAAACACCCCCCGTAAAAAAAACTACACAAAAAATCTAAATATGAATATACCATGAATGTGATTCCTTAACCTTGAAGCATAAAATAATCCTAAACAAGTTGAGATACCATTAAAATTGGTCAATCATTGATAAATTGACAACTCCATCATTTTTAAACCCTCTAAAATCTTTGTATTTAGACAAAATGTATTTATTCATTCATTATTATATGATAGTCAAGTTTGAATTAGATTGTAATATTTAAGCATAGATTAAATAAGATTTTAGGTTTTAGAGAATAATTAGTAAGTTTATAGTTGATTCATAAATGTTTCCTTTAATATTTTAATCTGATATTTTTATAGTGGTTATCATTAAATACCCTTCTTTAGATAATAATTTAATTCAAGGAATATTTTTACAAAGATTAATGCAAGTGTAATCCTTTTGAAAAATATTTCTGTAATTGAACTATTTATGCAGGAAGCACTTGCACTATAATGGTTATCATCATGGGAAATGGACATGGTGAACTGATTTCAAATCCTAGATGAGGCTGTTTGCATTTTACATAGTGCTAATATCTTTGGGAAAGGTATGAATCCACCTATTCTCCCAAGTATGGGTAAATAGTAGGGTAGGCTGGGCTCTTTTACCTTGGTATAGCAATCGGTTTAGGAGAAGAAAAACTCTGAATTCAAACCTGTTAAACATTACTTAAAGAACTGATCTTGTGCTGCATCCTGTTTGTGCAGAGGGGCTGGGTAAATACATAATAGAACTATTTTAGTGTCGACATTGCAGAGTTTTTTGTTTTTTTGTTTTTTTTTTATTAATTGATAATTAATATTTAAAATGTAAGCAGAAGTTGTTTATTATTTTGTTATGAAAAAAGAAAATTTTTAATAATCATTGTAACAGCTGTAAATACCAATTGAATTAATTTTCAGGGAAATTTATAATACGACTAAATTAGGTTGTCTATTTGGAGATACTACCTTGACCTTTTGGTTTCAAACAATAGAATCAAATTATATTAAGAATAAGAAAATCAATTCACCTGAATGCAAAACAATAAGACTTCAAAAATATGAACTCTTTTTAGTAAGAAAAGATGAATCCCTAAACTTTGTTATATAGACTTATAACATAGCGCTAATACCTTTTATGAAAGGTATGAATCCAGCTATTCTCTCTCCAACTATGGGTAAATAGTTGAGCAAACGTGTAGAGGGCTTGGTATATATATATATAATATATATATATATATATATATATATATATATCTAATATGTAGATTGTGTTTATTAATTCTTTATTCGTTTTCACTGTTAGCTGCACTTAAAATATGCTGACTGCATCCTTGCAAAGTGGTTTAGACCCCCTCCATCCACCTGTAAAAAAAACAAAACCTGCTGTCTTAAGTATGACACTAAACTGCATTCAGAGGATAGGCTCAGTTCTGGAGCACGGGGGAGTGTGGAGTACCTCTTCATTGCGATTACTCATAGGTCCACTCTGAACCACAGTGGTAGTACCTGTTAGGTCCTACCTGTGGGTCAAATAGATCTGTTTAAAAAATTCTACTTCTTTGATAGAATACTTGATGCCATATAACTTTAAATTATTTGTTTTAAGAATAGTTACTTGAAGCTATAACTGATTACTAAGAATTATTAATTACTTGAAACTATATAACTGTGATCAATATTAAATAGAAATAATCACTTGAAACCATAGACTTATTTGTATTTGATAGGAATACTAGATATAATAACTTTGTGCAAAAGACCCCCCCAACCCCCCCTTAACAACTACGCAAAAAATGTAATTATAAATGTACAATGAACACAATTCCCTAACCTCTAGACATTGAATAACCATAGACAATTGATATGCTGTTAAAATCAATCAATTATGGAATGCTTCTAAATAACTTGTCTTGATCTACTTCAACTAGCTATCATAAAGTTAATTCTTTTCCCAAACATAAATTCACTTTTTATTTTTCAATTACAATTTCAACTTTAGTTGCTTTCTTTTCATATTAAGTTTTTTCACTATTGATATGATTTATTCATCATTATTAAAATCAAGTCATACTGACAGTATGGATCTCCATGACTCTTCCTTGCCGCCTGTCTCTATTGGCCATCACTCCTGGCAGGTCTTCTGCACAGCATCCAGTATCTGCACGGAGCTGATCTATGTTTTTGCTAGCTGACCCACACTGGTGTGTCCATGTGTAGGTGTCCATTGATAGTACCACATGAGTTTGTCCTTGCTTCTTCTGCAGTCCAGCATGTCCTGTTCGTCTTACCCAGATGGTTTCTGTTATAAGGGGCAAGTGGTGATACAGCTTGTCTTTTGCAGGGTGCTTCTTCCAGAATTGGCTCCAGGCAGCATGCAAAATCTTTATACAGTTCTCATCCAGTATTTTCTCCAAGCATTTCATTAACATCCAAGTAGTGCAACCATACAGTAGCACTGACATGGGTCAGCTTAACCTTTATGCTGGCTATAGAATATCCAAAGCAAATTAGATAGAACTTTAAAACTACAATTTTTCTTTACTTGATGTGCGTGTGTGTGTATATGTATGTATGTATGTATGTATGTGTATATATATATATATATATATACACACACACACACACACTTATCCTCTTAATTTAAGCTCATTATGACAATTTGAATAGTAATAAAGGAAGTTGCCATAACTTCTATATTCTCAGTTTAAGATGAAATCTTAAATTCAGTGTATCTGCGACACCAGAGAATTATTGATTTTTTTTTTTCCATTTTTCCCAAAAATTACAAAATGGATCCAAGTTATCATTTTTGTTATAAGTAATATTCTTATCCAAAGCATTGTGATAATAGCTGTTGTTGCCTCCAAAAACATTAAAGAAAATTAACAATCTGGAAATAGAATTACCGATTGTTGAAAAAAAAGGGTGTATGTATGTATTATATGTATGTATATATATATAATAATATATATATATATATATATATATATGTATATGTATATGTATGTACCTTGACTTATGGTTGTCTCATCTTATGAGTTTTACAAGTTACTTGCTGTCACTCACTTGGCTTATTTTTGCTTTGTGTTAAGAGCTAAAATTTGAGGTATGAGCAAGCATCAGATACACTTATGTTAATAAGTTCACTAAAAACATTGAAGTTTCCAAATTTATTATGGCAAAGAAAAATATTATTTATAAAAAAAATAAACATTAAAACAAATTACAGCACAGGAATCATTACATTCTATTTTGTTGTTTTTAAACTATACAGTGCTATTTTTCTTATTTAAAAGAAAATGTAACAAAAAATGTTAGGGTGTTTTTTTTTTTTTTTTTTTTTTTTTTCGGGGTGGGGGTCTGGAACAGATTAATGGCATTTCAGTTTATTTCAATGGGGGAAATTGATTTGATATATGAGGAAATTTAGTTATGAGCGGAACAAATTAAACTCGTAAGTCAAGGTACCATTTTATCTATATGAAGGTAAATGAAAAAGAGAAAAAATAATTGATCAATATAGAAAATGTACTTTTATAGGATATCAACTTGTATGCTTTTATTTTATTTTTTATAAATCAGGTATATCATTTTTTATTGTCAAGTTTATATAACCCAGACATATGTAACACATCCTAAGTAGATCACATAATAATCATAATCTTATTAAAGCTTTGTATATTTATCTGTAATTGTATTTACATAGAACTGAGTGACTGAATATTTCTATGCTATTAAGTCTACTGCTTCCTGGTTTACTTTCTATAAAGGCATCTTGTTCATTGTAACTTCAAAATTCTATACAGGTTTATTGTATGAAGCATGTAGATGAGTTGGTTAACAGATTTCTATTGTTGAAACATAACTTCTTTTATTCCCTTCTCTACAGATACTTGTAAGTTGTCTTATTTGATTATTGCTTTCTTCTTTCTGTTTTGGTATGTCGATTGGATTCTATTTTTTATTTCTAGTTGGTGCTATTATTTTAACAGCAGTTTTGAAAAAAAAAATTTTTTTTTAAAAGCAATCTGGATTTTCTGCAAGTAAAATGTTTGTTTGCAAAACGCTCCTTTTTGCAATGTTTTTCTATGTCCGATTCCTGTAACCAGAAAATTTGCCCTGCTTCTTTTTTTTTTTTCTTTTTTTTTTTTCTTCTTTTTTTTTCTTTTTTTTCTTTTTTTTTTTTTTTTTTTCTTTTTTTTTTTTCTTTCATCCATAAAGAGTAAGAAGATTGTTGCAATTCAATAGCTTTATAAACTGATCACTTTATACATTGTATAAAGATAGAAAAATTTGAAATATGATCAGTTTAACTAAAGTGTCAATGTGAACTATAGTTGTTCCCAGGGCTGTGGAGTATGAATCAATTAAGGAGTCACTGGATTAGTAAAACCATACTGATTCCAACTCCACTTTACATGGCTCCTAGTTTAGTCTGTAATGTTATACAATGCACACTCCTTATAAATAGATTATAAGAAATCATGATGTTACATTTATTTGTAGGTCATAATCACTTAATTACATAAAGCGAATTGAATAGAGGAGTCGAGTTAAAGGTTTTTTGTTCTGACTCCACAGCCCTAATTGTTGCTTTATATTGGGCTGATGCAAAAATTAATACAATGAAGATTAACAAAAGCAGCCACATACCAAAAACAGAGGCTCGCAGACTTTTGTTTTCATTAATTTTTTTTTTTTTCCTTAAACCAACAAAAGCCCTGATGAAGGTCTATCAAAATAGACCGAAACTCTGCAGTGTAGGCTTAATAAACATTCGTTATGAAACTTGTTTTTTTTTCAATTTTTACAATATTACAATGTTAGTGTTTATAAAGTTTACTTAACTCTTTATTACTAGTGATATATGGTTACTGGTCCTGTAACCTTCTACAAGGATGACTTTGGCATTAAATAACCCACAAACGTTGATACACCATTAAAACAAGAAACTAAACTTTCCTCTCCTAGCCTGGTTGCATTACTAAGGATAATGAACCCTGCCTACCCTATTATTTTCCTATAGTTGGTGGTTAGAAGATCTGGATTCATACCTTTGCCAAGGGCATTAATGTAAAGTGAAATGGAGTTATCCAGGATTTGTACTTGGTCACCAATTCCATTTCTTACGATGATAACCATTACTCTAAGCACACCTCCAAAATCTGCATGTAGTAATGATATGCTTCTCTCCCACCCCTATATAATCCTCAATGGACAAGTGAACTCTTTCTGACAATTACTTTGTCACCCCTACATAATTTTTTCTTTTACCTAATACTCTACATATAACAATCTCAATTATATTTAGATTCACACACAGCCTCCCTCACAGCATTATTGAGTCAGCAGATGTTACTTATTTACTGTTCTGTTGTGATTGAATGATATTTACTCTGTACACTAATTTTAGATTAAGAAGTTTTTCAACACGTGTAAATGAAAGATTCAGCTGAAGAAAAATCAGTGTTATTCCAGATAAATATTTATCACTTTTATATGCCAGATATACAATATTTAATTTTGTCTTTAAATCTCTAGGTTTTATTGTTGAATTCATTTGAGAATTTAAGCCAGTTCAAATAATTGAATGTTTGTGTGGTATGAAGTGCATAGAAAATAATCTCTGGATTTTTGACATTACTTAAATGGTAATCAAAAACATTTTTTCTCTGAGAAAAATTACCTTGCTATTCCAAAGCTTATTAATTCTTGATATTTTTCTAAGCTTTAATTAATTGATTTTAATTGCATGTGCATCTGTCTAGGGTTATTTTATGCCTATAGTTTAGGGAATTGCATTCATTGTATGTTCATATTTACATTTTTTGTAGTAAGAGTTCTTCTTTTTTTTTTTTTTTTTTTTTTTAACAGTTATATCAAGTATTCCTATCTAAGACAAATGATTTACACACAGTTGTTTGATTTCAAATATTTCTATCTAATACTAATTATAGTTTCAAGTAATTATTTATGTTTTGTAATCTTTTGTTTGCACACAGTTGTATGATTTCAAGTAAATGATAATAATGCTTAGTAATCAATTAAAGCTCAGTTACTCTTCTTATTCTTAATATGAATAATTTAGTTATATGATATCAAGAAATTTTATCTTTATACAAAACATTTTTAGATCTATTTGACCCCTAGATGGCACCCTAAAAAGTACTATCACCTGGGCCAGTGTAGAAATCATTTTTGGATGGAGTTAGTATGAAAGGAAAAATGATTAGATTTCTTTTATGAAAATGAGAAAAAAGAAAAAAGAATCATTCCAAATTAAACCACCAATTTTTTCTTTGTAGTCTTCTGTGAAAGAAGGAGAGTTAGAAGTAAATTAAGATGTTTAGAATTATATTGTTTGAAGAGGACATACAAATGATGACAAATGAATTGATTCAGTGTTCAAGCCCCCCTCCGATCAATCGGCTGGTCATGTCAAGCCCTAGCGCCTATATGATTGCCCCAACCCTATTGCCCTTATGGCAAGCCCTAACCCTTTTTATCATTTGGGTATTAGAAGGCGGTGACTGAGGGTCTTCATGTCCTGGGAATGATGTTAAACTCTCTGATGGTGAGGTTCCAGTTCTGGAGAATGTGGAGCACCCCTTCATCACCATTGCTCCCTGGTCTACTCTGACACAGAGTGGTAGTACCCGTTTAGGGTCCCATCTATGGGTTGAAATAGAAAAATGTGTTTATAAACAAAATTGAGTATCCATTAATAATGACTTTATTTCAAAACTTTGTCGGCATTAAATGGCCACTGAGGTTGATATACTGTAAAACAAAACAAACAAGCAAAAGACTGTGTTCTATTTTCCCCCAAAGTAGTATCCATGAATTAATTATAAATTCGATTTTTTTTCTTCTTTCTGAGTGCATGAGAGTAAAATATCCACCTTTACTCTTCTCCCGATATATATGAATTGATTGCATATAAAAGAAACCAAAATTAAATACTGCTAAATCATCCAGACATGCTGAAGAATCCAGTTTGAAGTAGTTCCTGTGGACGGCCTAAATTAGGCTTTGGCTACAATAAAAGATCATGTATTTTGAAGTATGTATTTATTGAATCGTACCTTACTGAAATTGCGCAGGTGAAAATCAATTATTTATTCTAGACGTTGTGTAAACTAACCATAAATTTATCCATCCCATTTTTTATTGCTGCAATGAATCAAGGTATAACAGTGGACTGATTTTTGAGGACTTATAGAATAATAAATGTAATTAAGAGGTTAAGATTCATGACCTCTGATCTGGCTGGCCATTACTTATACTATAGATGTAAATGCAACAGGATTTTAAAAAAGATTTTTTAAAAGTCTTTTGCCATCCTTTAGTTATAATGAGACAGTAAAAAAAAATCTGGTCTCTAACATGTAATGCTATTAAATTTTATTACTATACCCATTATAATAGGTATGGCCAAAATTTCAGTTCAACAGCACCTCCCCACCTTTTTACTTAAAATTGTAAATTGTCAATTATTTTCATTTGTTTTCCTTAAGAGGGTGTAAACTTATATATAAAAAGATTTTTTAAGGATTTTCTTAATCGTAACAATGAAATAAATCAAATTAAAAAGAGCACATCTTCAAGAGAAAAAATACTTTTGCCAGATATAGATTTTTGGCTTTTATGAATTATATTATATCATATTATCATATTATATCCTCCTTAAATCAATTTCCAAATGTTCTTATACTTTTTTTTCCATACCACCATTATTATAGATACCACAAATCATCACTCTATATTTGAATGAGATGATATTCCTTGCTCTTACTTTCCACTCCCATTTTAAATGATTATATGTCATTAACTTAATTTTTTATCATATAATTCTTTGCTTTGATTATAAGTTAATGTGCAATTCATGATAAAACCTGAAAAAAAAAAAAAGTTTTTTATTTGTATCTGAAGCAATAGCATTAAAACTTTATTTTTATGTTTTGTAATGTGCTATTTCTTTTAAAAGAAAATCCTCTTTTGGTTTATGATTCGCAGCTCATCTGTAGCTGATTTGGGGATCAAGTTTTGCATTAAGATAAATATCATCATCATCATCATCATCATCATCACTGCCATGACTATTATCCATTGATTTTATCCAGACACCAAATTGGGAGTTGTCTCTTTTTTTTTTTTTTTTTTCTTTGAAGCTTGGAGATGTTCTGTTTTGTTTGTTTTTGTTTGTTTTTTCAAATTGGTAATAGATAAATAAAAACCAGATGGAAATTGTTTATTTCTTACTTTTCAGTCATATAATAAAAAAAAAAAAAAAAAAATCTGTTTTCATATAAGCACCCCCAAAGTTTTCTCTTTCAAGGTTTTTCTGTTATTAGCTATTTGCTCATTTCATTTTTAAAAAAAAATTATTTTTTTTTTCTTTCTTAGAGATTGTGTATTCATAAACATGTCCAAATATGTATATAATGAATTTGATTTAAACCTTTTTAAATTCATTTCCCTGACAACTGGACATGCATACAGATTTTGCCTGCATCCTGTCTGTGGGATTTAGAATACAGTGACTGTATTCCCCAAAGAGGGGTAAGAGTCGCCTCCCCGTGTCAAACAAAGAGACTCCAGGTCTAGAGCTCTGGGGAAGTACCTCTTCATTGTCATTACTCTCAGGTCTTCTCTGACTCAGAGTGGTAGTACTTATTAGGATCCCATCTATGGGTCTAATAGATCTGTTTGCAAATTATTTGTATTTAATAGGAATACTTGATATCGTATAACTATGTGCAAAAGGCTCTAAAGAATCTACATATTATATATATATATATATATATATATAATGCAACACAAGGTTAATTTTTCTGCAGAGTAGTGCTAGTTTAAATTAAGAGTTTTCCTTCTCCCATACCAGTTGCCATACCATGGCTAAAGAGCTTCGTCTGCCATACTTTCCAAAGTCCATTAGCATGAATTGAAATGCAAACTGCTTTGTCCAGAATTTCAAAATGTTAGTTGTGTCAATTTCCTGTGATGATGATCAATACACCATAATATAAATTGTTTGTTCCTTTGAACTTGGTGAACTCTTAACAGCAATCCTAAAATTCATTAATCATTTAATTTCTTCTTTTTTTTTTTTTCTTTTTTTTTTTTTTTTGTCACCTAATTCTGCGTGAATGAAAATTAACTTGAAGCAATCTTTTGAAAATGAGTTGCTTCACTGTTTATCACTCGGCATAGAATCTTTTTTGCTGTGCATGAATAAGATTTTCATGCATGACTTAAACTAGGAGTAAAATAACTGCACATTCAAATCCCTTTAGAACTAAATGATATGCAGTAAAGATTCTACAATGAGTCATTGCTTGAATCTCAGATTTTTTTTTTTTTTTACAGTCACATTTCAGTTGATACTAGTATAAAAAGAAAATCTCTGTAATTCTTCTTGATTATTGGTTATTTGAAACTTTGACCTCTCGGCACATCTGGTCTTTTTAATCAGTTATTTTGATCTAGAGATGTTGTTATAAATAATCATGAGAATGTTTGTGTGTGTGTGATCCCTTCTTATCAAATATATAATTCATTTTATTTATGAATAGAAGTTATGATTATTACTTAAATGTTAAACACTTTAATATTAAAGGATGCTATTGAAATGTGACCTAATGTCTTTTCTAAATATGATAAATACATATTCAGCTTACCAGCTTATTTATAATGCTATATATTTTTTTCTTTACTTTTTACATTTTTTGTTTTTTAAAGTTAAACATTTAAATAGTGTCATTTAATATTTTTCAGTTTAAATTTATAGGTCAAGGCTAATTTTAGATCCTCTTTGAATAAATCTAGGTTTGTTTTTTTTTTTTTTTTATTAAATATAGAAATATTTTCCAAAGACATACTGGTTTTCTGTCTGACTGTAAAACATAGTGGATTTTTACATAGATAAATGTCTTTTTTATAGCTAAAAGATAGAAATTATAGATAAACCTAAAAAAAATACACATACACACATGTATGAATGTATGTGAATCTGTTGTGTTTACTGGTTTAGTAGCCGATGATCTATGAAACTGCTAGTACTGGGTTACATAGTACTAGTAGCACATTGAGTGACCTAACACAGAGTGGCTAAACACACTGGAGAATGAAAAACAAGGTCTGTAAAAGGGCAGAGGAAGTTCTTTGCTCAATGCCCATCAACTACATTGTTTCTAAAGTTCAACCCCTCCTAATCTTGGCAGTTGCCATGTAAACTTGGTAGTGTCAGAGCTATGCCATCAGGAACCCAAGTTCCTGGTAGGCTCAACCAAGGTGGATAGGTCTGGCAACCAGTGGAATGAGAGTCACAACCTGGTTAAATGGGGTCTGGTGAAAATCCAAAGAGCATCTCCATCATTGTCAGGAATCAACGGCTTTTGCCACTGTGTCTGACCGAGATATGCATGCAGGGTTTGGGTATCACTTTAAATTTCCTTTTCCCTTGTTACTTTCATGAATTTACCATAGGTGAATTTGTTGGATGGAGCCAGCTCAACGAACCCAGGGTGAATGCCATTACAGAAACAAATATAGATATACCTCTGAAGTGCCAAAAAATTAGACAGTAATACTTGTACTGATTCCACTTTCCCTGATGTAGAAATGGGTTTATCCATGTGACCTATCTAGGATCTATTATATGCAGAGAGATTGTATAGTTGTAGCTTTGCAATGTAGACAGAATTTAGCATTATTTCTCTGAATTTGTTAGATGAGACTTGATAATTTGTATTATTTAGACTATTGTCCTCATCTTTATTGTTATCTACACATTATTTTGGCCGATATGCCCTCCGGCCTTCTTCAGGTATTTCTTGGCAGACTTGGAAATCATGTCTAATTTGGGAACTTTCTTGGAACTTCGAACTGAATCCTTTATTCAATCCATGGGGTAGACTGTCCTCATTCTGTTAACCATGAATGGGTACAAGTGTTAAGCTGTGTTAATTATTCTATGTTACTGTTGCCCTTGGCTAGGATTGAACCTGCAGCCCAGAGATAACTGTCACTTAGAACTGTATTAACTCAACACCTATATCTGTTGTGCCATGTGTTCAATTACAACATGAAGGCCCAGAATTCGAACAAGAAATACCTGAAGAAGGCCAGAGGGCACATCGGCCGAAACATTCTGTAGATAACATTAAAGATGAGGACAATAGTGCAAATAATACAAATAATACAAATTTAGTACTGTTTAACTGCAGAATGATTGTTGGGCTAAAAAGATAGGGCACTTGGTCTCTCTGAAGTGGCAACTACATTAGGTTTTCTTCGGGTAACATTAGCAAAGGGTTTATATTTACCAACCCCTCCGCCACAAGCAAGATGTGACACACGGTCAATTTTTAAACAGATTTAACAAGTTTGAATTCTAGAGTTTTCCTTCTTCTAGACCAGTTGCCATACCTAAGTTAAAAAGCCCAGTCTGCCCTACTATTTACCCATAGCTGGAGGGAGTATAGTTGAATGTATACTTATCCCAAGTGTATTAGTGCTATATTAAATGCAAGCCTTCTCATCCAGGATGTGAACTCATGTCACTATGTCCATTTCCGATGATGATAACCATTACACCATGGGCACCTCCCAAAATTAGCAAAAGGGTATACTAGGAATATATGAATTCTGGATATATCTCAACAATAAGTAAAAGCTGCAGATATCAAGGAACGGATGCAAGGATGGTAACTGTCCAATGAAGGGTAACATTGCATCCGCCCACATTCCAATTTAATGTTGATGCCATTCGACCTATCAGTTGATGCAGTATGTATAGCATATGTTGCATTCCATGATATTTATAGTCGTAGACTAACAATTTATAGTCATAGACTATTGATTACTGAGTCTCACATGGGCCAGAGAATATGGCCATCGGACTGTGGAAGATTGGTGCTGTATTGCCTAGTCTGACAAGTCGCATTTCCATATCTTTCCATCAGATGGTCAAGGGACTGTGAAGCTATAGATCCAGCCTGTCAGTAGGGTTTTGTACAAGCTGCTGTTGATGGTGGTCTTGTAAGGGTTACAAGTCAAATCCGTTTTGACATGCATACCATGCACATCTTGTTATAAACCATTTGCACCCTCTTTTGGCTCACGATCTTTCCCTGTGGTGATAACTTGTTCAAGAAAGATAATATAACACCTCCTCATTGTGCATGGGTGACTCAAAACTGGTCCCAGGACTATTCACTTAATTTCCAGATACTCCATTAGCCTCTGCATTTGCCAAATTTAAACCCCAATGAGCATAATTGGTTATGCTGTACTAAATTTCCTGCAGTCACATCCAGCAAACCTCACGCTCTGTGGATGGGACTTAGAATATGATGACTGTATAACCATGACAAGACCACCTCCCCCCCAAAAGATGAGTGTTCTGTGTATGATACTAAACTGCATCATGTTGAGGCTCCAGTTCTGAAGATCTGTGGAGTACCTCTTTATTGCCATTACTCCCAGGTCCACACAGACTCTAGTCTGAATGGTAGTTTTTGTTAGGGTCCCATTTATGGGTCAAATAAGTCTGTTTAAAAATGATTTGTATTCAATAGGATTACTTGATGCCATATAACTAAATTATTTGTATTAAGAATAGTTACTTGTAGCAATAACTATTTACTAAGGATTATTATTATTAGTTACTCAAATCCATATAAATGTATATAACTAGATAGGAATATGTAAAACCATACAACTGTGTGAATTACTTGTATTAGATAGGAATACTTCATATGATTTACCTGTCTTCAAAACACTCTCAAGTAACAATTATACAAAAAATGCAATTACCTTAACTCTTGGAATATAATAGCCCTAGCTGGGTTGACATGACATTAAAATCAATGATTCAATCAATTAATCAGCAAACTTAAGTTATGGATCCCCCAAGAATGTGTCGGAATATATATCTCCTCACAACTTCAGCACCTTTGTAGACTCTATGTTATGTATCTGTTATTATTCAGGTGAAGAGAGAAGCAGCTACACATTAGGTAGCTGTCTAATTTTGGAGCATTTTATTATTTATTTATTTTTTTTTTGTTTTATAGGATTTTTTTTATGCTGTTAACTGTTTTTGAATAGTTAGGAGTTCTATTTGTAATCTGGAAATTATTTAATTAAAACCTCTATAGGTTAAATAGAAAAATGTGTTAATAAAACAAAATTGAGTATCCATTAAGAATGAATTTATTTCAAAACTTTGTCGGCATTAAATGACCCACCGAGGTTGATATGCCATAAAACAAAACAAACAAAAACCTCCAAATCCAGTTAACTTGTCAATCTGCAAAAAAATATTTCCGTTGTTAGTTTAAAAAATGTCAAATGTCAAGCTGACATTGATTTAACCTTACCTTTTAATTTCTACCTTTTCATGTCATGCTACTGATTTTTCTATTCTTTTTCAATACTCCTCGTGTCTGTCTATTTTATATGTTAAATTTGAGTTCTTTTTCAATGGTGACTCTTTAATTCTGGCAGATATTTTGAGTGTGAGTATTTCAATGACTCTTTCCACCCACAAGCGGGTATAAAGAGTTGACAGCACTTGACCTATAAAAGAATCTAATCTTTGCCTTTCATTTTTATCTGTCCTTAGTGCAAAACTTAGAATATTATTAATTTCCTGTAACTTCTATTATCCTAAAATATACTTATATCCTTGCCTTTTCCCTTTTTTTCTCTAGGTATTTAAAAAAATATTATTTCAAGATTACAAATTTCTATTTAAGACAATGACAAATTTTCTCTTGATATTTTAAAAAAAAAAAATTCTTTAAACAGTGCAAATTTTATGTAAGTATTTAAAAAAAAAATATTCTTAATATTATTTAAATAGTGCAATTTTTTTTTTTAAGACATTGACAAATTTTCTCTAGGTAATTTTTAAAGTTATTATTCAAAATGTGCAAATATTTAATTACTTTATTTCTTTCACAATTCTTTCAGTTCTGACCCCCCCCCCACGTGCCATCCATGAAACAAAAAAAAAAAGCAAATGTTTAAAATTTAATTGCGATCAAGAAATATAGTTAATGGAAATATAAATACAAAAAAAAAAAAAAAGAAAAGTGATATCATAAATAGGTTTGTCAATAAAGAGACTCTTAGTTTTAAAAAGTGAAGTGATTGAATTTTATATACAATAAATATTTTTTTAAAAAACCTAGTTGAACAGGATTTTTTAAAGTTTCATTTTAATTATGATCTTAATAATCTCACAGTAGTGATTTGATATCACTGTCTGTCAAATTCAAAGCCAGGAAATATTACATATGCATTTACTCAACACCTCTGCCAAGAGTAGGATGTGGCACAAGGGCAATTTTTTAGCAGAGTAAAATTGGTTTAAATTGGATTTTCCATCTACTGGAGCCCAGTCTCTTCAAATATTTACCCATTACAAAGGAAGTCTATTTTTTCATATATATATATATATATATATATATATGTACGTATGTATGTGTGTGTATGTATGTATGTGTGTGTGTTCTCAGTAATATTCATATTAATTTCTGACGACTGATATCTAAAAATTATTTTCAGTTTAGGCTAGACAGTTTTAGTGCTGGAAAGATGCTTAAACAATTTTTAGATAAAAACCAAACGATTACAAACTTTGTAATAGCATTAAATTTTCCTTATCAGAAATGTTAAGTTTGTTGGTACAGAAAATAACTAAAGAAAATTGATGGTGTAGTACAGTAACCTTAAAGTTAGTGAACTATAATTATTATATTCATTTTCTCTCTTGAACCAGAATTTTCTGTATCATTATATACATAATTATTATATATAATTATAATAAATGAAAGTTTTGAAGTAGTTGTTTAATAAATTCTACCATTGATATTACAGTTAACATAAGTAGTAAGGGGTCACCTTTTATTTTATAATGATTTGAAAGTTCTTTTTGCTTATTTGTGGATTTCCTGTTACATTTTAAAATCTAATCTTTGACTATTTGTCTGACTTTCTACTGTTTTATGTACTTTCAGTTAAGATTATTTTATTTATTTTTTTGACTTGTAACTGTCATGTTTTGGTACTGAGTGTTTTGTAAATACCAAGCATTCTTTTATTTATTCATTTTATTTGGTTTCTTTTTATGAGCTTACTACACTCCTCCCCCCACTCTTTCTGTCAAATCCCTTTCCCTCAGCATCTTATCTGTTGGGCCAACAACTCATCCCACAGATGATGTGATGTTTTTATATTAGTCTGCCTTTTCCTTGTCTTATTCCCTTATTCATCCTTTCTACCTGTAAAACTGTAAAAAAAAAGATGGAATATTCCCAGTCCTTACCTGCTTTGTGCTTCCCCCCTGTAACAATTGTTTAGTAATAAATTGTAATGTTATTTTGTAGTTTCTTTTAAATATTATACACACTTTTAGTGAATTAGTCTTTGCTGTACTGATGTTATATTTACTTATATATTAATATATAAATCCATAGGATTATGTCATGTATATTTGGTTTGTTGTGAAATTCAATCTTCCTCATTATGTGATAGTTCTCTGTAGACCCTGAGAAAAAATGGGGGCATCAGATCCTCCTCTTTGTTATCCCCAACAACTACGGTTTTTTTTTTCTCAAGGCTTATAGAATGCCCTGACTGTATCTCCTGCAGCAGAGGGGTATGGTTAGGTCAATCAACCATTATTATACTTTCGTTTTACAAAAAGGCTTTCATTAATTTCTAGTCATACCAGACCCACCAATTACAGTATTTTTCTTAAAAAAAAGAGTATCAACTCAAACTTTCCTTAATAAGTTTCTCCAGTGTATAATGGAGTGTTCTGAAAAAGTAACACTTTCAATCAAATTCTTATCTATATATTAATACTCTTGTTCCTTAATCTTCTGACAGTTATCATCTTACAACACACTCTGCAAATGCAAAAATGTTAATCCTGATTATTTGGTGTTGCTTATCCTCCGATTTCTTATGAGTGTTGTCACCTCAGCTAAATAATGAAGCATTCTGTTTTTATTATAAAGAAATAAGAAAATGCTACACTTAAAAAAAAATATAAGAAAGAAAAAAAGAGATTAATGAAAGATAGAGAGAAGGGGTGATAACATTAATCTGTTTCAACCGAACATAATAAAAGATAAAGGAAAGAAAGAAAAAGAGTTAAATTAAGATTATACTTTGTACATATTGAACTATTTAGCAATAACTCTGAAGTAAACATATTAAACATTGTAATAATTAAATTATCATACTGTGGTATATCCACAAGTCCTGCTAGTTGATAAAATTGACTCTCAATAAAGCATTTTTCAAAACTGTCTATTTATTAATGGTTTTATTTTTTAAGGTATAACAATTTAATGAACATTGCTTAAAAAAAAAAAAATGAAACGGTCAATAAAGTTAAAGAGTGCCAATTTTTCTAGGCCTCCTGAGGTAGTCTGTCTTTACCATAGAATTCATTTACTTTAGATCTTTGTTAAAGACTTTGGGTACTCTTTGCGGAGTTCTGTCCTGGCCGCCTGCCTCAAAAACCACTAGCCGGTAGCTGCTGAAAAAAAAACACCAGCTATGATTGAAGTTTGTAGCCGAAGCGGTGTCACTTGCAAAAAAACAACCAACTTAGGGCGTTTTTCCTGAAACCTCAACCCTAACCCTAAACCCCCTAGTTAAAATTAAGTTTTATTACAAAATTTGTGGTTCTGTTCTTTCTGGGTTACCCTGTATACAGGGTGACCCAGAAAAAACAGAGCCCAAATTATTTATTTATTTTCCCATTAAACTAACCCCAACCCTAGTTTTTTCAAGTGACACTACTTCGGCTATGGACTTCAATCGTAGCTGGTGTTTTTTTTTTTTCAGCAGCTACCAGCTAGCTGTTTTTGAGGCAGGAGGCCGGGACAGAACTCTGTGAATATACTCAGACTTTGCACTATTATTTCATTCATTTTTTTTTTTAATTGGGACACAGGTTTTGTAATTGACAATGTGTAACCTGATAGAAATAGGACTGCATGTAAAGACCCAAATGTGAGATGCTCAACACATCAAAAAAAGAGAGGAACATCAATAGAACCTTCTTTTTTTTTCTTCACAATCTGATTTCATTAACAAGTCTCCTATGAATTTCAATGGGTTGTTTAAAAGATGGCTGATAGGAGAGTATCAAGTGATGAGATTTGATAGAAATCCTATTCAAATCCATTCTTAAAGAGTTTTCTCAGCTCAAAAATAGAAATGCAACCATACTTTTCACCTACAATCTAATTTTTTTTAGGTGGGCCAGCCAACCGAAAATATTGAACTGTCTTCCTGCCTCAACTTTAATCAAAAGAAACATCATTTATATCTGCATCATCGTCTCTTAAAATAGTCTTTTTTCTCCTTAACATATCAAACCTGATTCTCAAATATTTTTCTTTATGACTAAACCTAGAAAATACAGTTGGTTGGATTTTACGGCATGTCAACCCTTGCGTTGTTTTATGCTGAAGACATTTTGTTTTATTCATTCTTGTTGGGTATTCAATTTTTTTTAAACACATTTATTTATCATCTATTTAATCCATAAATTGTACCCTAACAGGTACTACCACTCTGGGTCAGAGTGGACCTGAGAGTAATCGATATTTTTATTTGTTTATTTTAGCAAATATTTTTATTTTTTCTTGAGTTTCTAGCTTTTAAAAAATTAAAATATATTTACCGACCCCTCCACATGAGCAGAGGTCAAATTTTGAATGGAGTTTAACTGGATTGAATTCAGTTTTCCTTCTTCTAGACTGGTTGCCATACCAAGGTTAAAGAATATAGTCTGCCATACTATTTACCCATAGCTGGAGGGAGATGAGATAGATTTATACCTTTCCCAAAAGTATTACCGCTATATGAAATGCAGTTAACCTCATCCAGGATTTGAACTCCTGTTGCTAAGTCAACTTCCTAGTACGATAACCATTACTCCCGAGCCTCCTTTAGATTTAAATATATATATATTTACCAATTCCTACACATGGGTAAGATGTGACAGAAGGTCAATTTCTTAAGTGGAGTTTTCATTGGTTTGAATTCATTGTTTTCCTTCTTCTAGAATGGTTGCCCAATCAAGGTTAAAGAGCTGAATCTGCCCTACTATTTACCCATAGCTGGAGGGAGACTAGTTAGAATTTAAATATAAGTTAGTATTTTATTTTTCACAAATTTTTGGATAATATTCCATATTAAATTGTTGCATTGTTAGCTAGTTTTTCTTTTTTGACATAAGGCAATTAATTACTTGTCAAAATATTTTTGAAAAGTTAATAGATTTTTAAAAAAGTGATTAGTGTTGAAATAATTTAATGCTTTTTTTCTTTCCTTTTTTTTTTCTTTTTTTTTTCTTTTAAACTGAATTTAAAAAAAGTATTTTCTTTTCTGTAATATTAACAACCCCCCATATAGTTTTCTGGTTTGTATCCTTTTTTTTTCTCAATGATCTGACTGTTGATTAAAGTTGCTGAGTCAAGCAGAAAACGTTTCATTCATCATCTACCTACCACAATGGATAGGCAAGTGCTTATAGTAAGTGAGATAAAGTTCTCAACAAGCTCCACCCAGTTAACTTTATGATGATGGGTGGGGTGGAAACAAACGATGGGAAAGGTCATTTTTTTGTGTGTGAATGTATGATGATTCAAGTATCACTACTCTTCTGTTTTTAATATATTAGAACTGTGATATTCATCACTCTCCCTTTTTGTTTTATTTACTCTAATGTCTATTGTTGTGCTGTACAATACCTTCAAGTTTGTTAGCTGCTCATATTCTTCAAGTCTAATATTAACTTTATCAAGTTTTTTTTAGAAATTCTGAATAGATCTTAACATATATCTAATTTTGTTTATGTTCTCTGTTCACAAATAATGTTATGTTCCTATGCAATTACACTCACACTCACTCTCTCTCTCTCTCTCTCTCTCTCTCTCTCACATATATGTTTTCCTTTTTTTTGTCTATTGTATAATTTATCCTGTAAATATAATTCATTACCCACCAATTTTTGGTAATCTGAACGTTAGCTACATACAAACAACCTCCCCTTGTTTCTTTCACTTTGAGGAAGCCTTAATAACAATTAAGTTCATTTCAAATAATACGCAAGCACAATTAAGAACACATTTTATGATATTTTCATGTTAAAACATGCAGTTGTATTGATTCAAACAAATTCGTATTTTCAGTGTAGATTTACGGTGAAATGAAATTGGCCGACCAAAACATATGCCTTCCTCAAAGTGAAATAAACAAGGGGAGGTTACTCTCATTTATGTAGCTAATGTTCAGATTACCCATTTTTTTCCTGATTTTTTTTAGATGAGGCTTGATAATTTGTATTTGGATTTTTCAAACTGTTGTCCTCATCTTTGTGATATACACAACATTAACGGAATGAGGAAAGTGTACCTGGTGGATTTAATAAAGGGTTCAGTCCAAAGTTCCATGAAGGCTCCCGAGTTCAAGAAACACCTGAAGAAATCTGGAGGTCATATCGGCCGAAATATTGTGTATCTAACAATAAAGATTAAGACAACAGTCAAAGAAATCCAAATAATACACCCTTTTTTTGTTGTAAAAGTTAATTGAGATTCCTTTTCATTCATCTAAAAATTACTGCATTCTGTTGGCAGGGTTTAGAATACACTGGCTGTATTCCCTGCAAAGAGCTAAGACAAAAGATTGTCCTGGGTATGACACTAAATTACATCTAGTGTTTAGGGGAATATAGAATACCTCTTCATTGCCATTACCCCCAGGTTCACTTTGACCTGGAGTGGTATGGTAGTATCTGGCAGGGTCCCATCTAGGAGTCAAATAGAACTGTTTAAAAATTATTAGTATTAGATAGGTATACTTGATATCTTATAACTGTGTACAAAAATAGAAAATGTATAATATATGCAATTCCCTAACCTCTTGGCATAAAATAATCCCAGACAAATTAAGATTCTGTAAAAAAAAAAAAAAGGAAAAAAAAAGGAATTTAGATTGTTCTGTGTAAAGAATAAAAAAATCCTTTCTTTGAGAATAGTTATTTGCTATTATATTTTGATATATTTAGTAAAATTACACAGTAAGTTTGAATTTTTGATTGAGCAATTTTTCTTTAACATGCTAATTATTTAATCTCTTATATGTTGATATATCTTTAACTTATGAAATAGTTTGTCTCAGAAATTAGTAAGACTTTATTTTGAATTGGCAATAGTAAATAGTAGACATAAGTTGAAGTATCTAGTGTTGGATTTCTTAAAATGTATTATTAATTTTGATTTACTGTGAATAAGCCAGATTAAATTTTGGCTCAAATTTATGATTAATTTAATGAATGTGTCATCAACAGCACACATTTGCTATGAGGGAATTATTTCATTTTAGGAATTTATTGGTTAATTTCATATTGAGTCCTACTTCTACTTTTTGAATGTTTTAAGAAAATATTTAAAAAGAAAAAAAAAATTTCAGTTTTATTGCATGATAGAATATTTCACTGCAATTTTAATGATTTCATATTTACAAACAGTTTGGGCGAGACTCTGAGGCATAGTGGCTGACATTTTGAACTGTGACATCATTGTAAGCAAGTTCAAACTGTTATGCTATTAAGTTCACTTTTGGTTTAATACCTTTGGGAAAGGTATGAACCCTCTCACCCCCTAGTTCTGGGTTAAATAGTACCACTACTGTTCTTCTACAAGAATGGCTTTGGTATTAAATAACACATGAATGATATGCCATTAAACAAAGAAACCAACCAAACAAACAATTCCAAGTCTCTTTGTTATTTTTTTTATTTCTTTTATTTCATGACAACATACAAGTCAGTTGGGACCTTGAGTTCTTCTTCATGAGAAAGGGAACAGTTCTCAAAGTTTCTCACAGTCAGCAGTGATATTTTTTTTTCTTCTTAAAAGTACATTGATATCTGTAGTTAAGTGTTCCTACAACCAGAGGGTGGAGTTAGGACAACATATTCAGCTTCACTGTACTTCTCTGACTTATATTGCTGGCTGACAAATGATGCACTAATAATATTTTATATATTATTATTTCACTCCTTGTGAGTTTTTCACACCAGTGTTAGCTGGTGGTCTTTCACTAGAGTCTGAGTGACAACAAGTCTTCTCGGGTCTCCAGGACTCTTCTGAATATTCTAGCTGATTTCAACAATACTGTTGTCTGGATGGTCTCTATTATTATTCTGTTTCTTGTTTTATTTACACTTATACTGCCTAAAAAGGCAGAATAAATGTAGTCATGAGTTTACTGTCTTATTTTTTTTTTTCTCCATATTTCATTATTTTTTCTTCTTTCATTATAACATTAAAATGTTTCACTGCAAATTTATGAAAATCTGTATCATGTATTTTTTTTTGGGGGCCCCCCCAATAATATCCAAATATGAAAGTAAAAGTAAAGTTTTTTTTTTAAAATATGTCACCTTTTACTTAGTGCAGATGTTATTTTAAAGATTTTTTTACTCTGTTAAGTGCAAAAAGATAAATAAAAAATAATAAAAGGTGGCATCATAGAAAGTTACAGATTGTTTGTTTTTGTTTTTTTTTAATTTTAAAATTTTTTATTTTAAGCTTAGATAAGGTTATAATTTTTTTGCTATGAACAGAGTAGCTACTAAATTTCCAATTTTTCCTCACACTTGATTGTATCGATAGATATTTTTCAAGCTATAAGTAAACCCTGTCAGTGGGCTTAGAATATGTTGACTATCCCCTGCAGAGGAGTAAAATACCACCCAAAAGGAGTGTCCTAGGTAGGCCACTGAACTGCATCTGGTTGTGAGGCTCCAGTTCTAAACTCTTGAGATTGTGAGGTATCCCTTCATTGCCATTACTCTCAGGTCTACTCCAATCTGTAGTGGGGGTATCTGTAAGGGTCCCATCTATGGTTCAACTAGATGTGTTTGCAAATTATTTGTATTAGATAGGAATATATGATAACATACAATCATCCGCAAAAATGATTCTTAAGAAACAACTACAGAAAAAAAAATGTAAATATGAATGTACAATGTAGCAGTGTCAGTGCCACTGTATGACTGCACCACCTGGACTCTAACAAAATGCTTGGAGAAGAAGCTAAATGGAAACTGAACGAGGGTGTTGTGCCGTCTTGAAAAAATCCTGGAAGCAGAATCCCACAATAGTACAGCTTTACGGTCACTTGCCTCCTATCACACAAACCATCAAAGTAAGACAAACAAGACATGTTGGACACTGCTGGAGAAATGCGTTTCTATGTGGGTATTTACCCAACCCATTCATCTTGGGTAGACTGTGACACAAGATTGCAAGTATGGGGCATCCAGCGAGGATCAAACTAACTATTAAGTAGCAGTGGACCTGCAAGACTAGCTTGCTAACCATTACATTTAATAAATAATTACTTGTTGTTATTGATCTCAAATATTGTTTTATTCTCCAACATATTAGAATCAATCCTATGAATGATTTTATATAGAAAGCAATTAGAATATAATTAAAATAAGTAATCTTTTTAGATGCATTCTTATTTAATTTTTTTAGTCTTCTTAATTGAATATATTTCATTATTAAAACTTAAATACTTACACCCAGTGGGTGCATATTCTTGCTAGTCTATATAATATAAATATAGACAAGAGATTTATTTATAACTTTTTAAATCCTGGGCAACACCAGGTAGCTCTGCTGATTTATGCTAAAATATCTATTTGTATATGATTTATGATTGGCTTCTTCAGGTGTAACCTAGCAACAAAAGCAACCGGCTTTTTTTTTTTTCTCTGTGTTTACATTTACCGTAGCAATTGCTATCAATGTATAACCCCCAGTGAGAATAATTCAATTTTTGTGCATTCATCTTAAATACAAAACTATCTAAATGTAAAGTAGCTGAGAATTATCCACCTGGTGGGTGGCCATTTTCAACTCTGTGTTAAGACAATATCTGCTCCCAGTGACTGTCAGTCCTGCATTAATATTAATTGGTTTTAATTCCTTAGCTGTTTTTTATTATATTTGGATTGTACTTGTACATATGATGCTTCTGTTTAGATTGAATAGAGAAAAAAAAAAAAAAAGAAATTGTTCTGAATAATAGGTTTGACACAATTAGCTGTATTATCCTCTTAACAGCCTTGTTTGTGTAACATTTTCAGATAATGTTGATAGGTGCAGTATCAGATATATATATATATATATATATATATAATAAGGAAAATGGACATAAATCCGACTGTATGTAAATACATCAAATATAGGGGGGGGGAATTCAGAGGATGATTTTATTATAGTTTGAAGTATTAGCCAATGTCAAATTTTTTTTGTTTTTTGTTTTGTGTTTCTTTATATATATATATATGAGCATAGGAGGGTTGGAGTAAATCTGACAGAATGTGGTAAAGAATAGAGGGAAAAAGTGGACAAAAAGAGCAACTCAAACAAGTAGGTGTAGGAGATATATTTTGTCCTGCCTTGAGTAGTACTTCATCAGTGTTTTATTAGAACATTAGTGCAACATACATTTGTTTTTATAGAAGAGAAAGTGAATGGGTGGTGGGTGAGTTTGATGATGAAGTCAGGAGGATGGGAAGAGTTTGTGAGGATTTGATTGGTCAAAGAAATATATATTAAACCATCACCAGGGCATTGTCAATATGTGATGTAACTTCTGAATGATATTCAATTTAAATATGGTAAGAAACAAGAGACAAATCTTAGCTTTCTATAGCCATCAGTAGCGTTCTGTTTCAAAACTATGATGTAATTTGTGTTCAAAATTATTTTTAAAAATATAAAGAATTTTAAAAAAATGTATATGTATTCATTTATTTGTTTAAAATGTTATTACTCTTACTTTACTTTTCATTTGTTTTTAAACTATAAATATTAAGTGTAATGTATTTACTAGAAAATACAAAATAGTACTTTAGATTAAAATGGGTTAAAATAGGTCATGAAAAAGACCTTTCTGTTGTGTATCATGTTGAAACTATGACAGAAATAGTAATTTTAACTCTTTTTGGTGCGGCAATTATGCATAGGTCACATTAAGATTACCCGTTCTTACTTATTAAAACAAGAGCAGCAACCAATCTGTTCTACATGCCAATCCCCAAATACAGTGAAACATTTTTTGATTGAATGTATTGACCTTGCCCCAAAAGATACAAATTCTTCAAAACAAACAGCTTAAAAGAATTATTTGAAAATATTAAAACAATAATATCCTTTCCTATATCTATATCTGAAAATATAGCATTACTAAACAAATCCATAGACTTAAGAAAAAAACAATTAAAAAAAAAATCTGCACCCTCTAAACCAGTGGTTCTCTTTCTTTTTTTTTTTACTTATGGACCCCTTTGATTCCCATTTTACTCTGGTGGACCTCTACATAGCCATTTGACAATTAAAAAAATCTTATTGTATTTTTGTAATTGAATATTTTTTACTTGCCTGGACCCCCCAAAAAATGTAATATGATTTGTGGTGGGAGGGGGTCATATGTCCCCTTCTGTTGAGAACCACTGCTGTAAATAATGTTAACCAAAACAAACTTGTTTTTGATTTTAATAACTCTTAAGAGTTGATATGCTGTAAAAATCTATTAAACCCAAACCCTTTTGGTGCAAAGAGCAACCCAAGTTACACAAATATACTTAATGTGTGAGCCCGAGATGCAACAAGTCCGCATTACTTAAATTTTTTTGATCTTGTATGATATCTCACGCCACTCCCCGAAAGTGCCTCTTGTATGATATACCTGGGTCTAAAAATGAAAAAATAAATTATTACTTTGAAATAGTAAAATAGTCATTTTTAGAAGTAACAGTGAATAAATACACTTGTGCTATATACCACCCTCCCCTGATGCTAATAGTGTATTATTGTATTGTAATTGTGGAACCAATAAATTTTTATTTTATGGTTAAAAGTTCATTTCAGCCATTAAATTTGTTGCCAAATGTGACGCATCAAAAGGGTTAAGGTATTACCCCCATCCCGACACTAATTGTATTATTGAAACTCCAATAGATTTTTTTATTTTCAAGCTTTTTTATTTTATGGTCAAAAGTTCATTCTAGCCATTAAATTTGTTGCCAAATAGTTCTCACCAAAAAGGGGTTAAGGCATAAAAACATTTTAGAGTTTAAAATGAAAGGGAAAAATATTGAAAAAAAAAAATGAATATTATATCGATTTTCTGTTATAGCAGAGAAAGTAGACATGTTAGTATGGAAAAAATATGTTTTGGCTTTAAAGTATCTTGTAAAATATTCAATGAATGAACAGAGGTCCACTCTGACCTGGAGTGGTAGTACCTGTTAGGGTCTCATTTATGTGTCCAATACATTGTTTAAAAATTATTTGTATTGGATAGTACTTTTATTGCGTATAGTGCTCAGGTGCACCACAACTCATCAAAGTCTCATGTATAGTACATAGAACAATGTACTAATGCCAGGAACGTGAACAGCCTACAGTAATAACATACATGTGTGTGTACGTGCATATGTATGTGGAGGGGTGTATCAGGTATAGATTTGTCAGATTACAGGAAGCATTGCACCACATTAGGTGCCCAGCACAAAAATATACCTGTTGATAAAGTTACAATTCTTTATTGAGAAATTAAGTATAATTTTCAATTGTTTATGAAATAGCCAGCCAGTGCCAAAATGTCTGAAACCATTTGAATAGTAAAGGTTAATAGAAAAAGGTTACAGTAAGGATTAACTGGATTTCCACTTGGTAAATATTAACTGACATTATTTGACAAAAAAGTAGAAAAATCAGATGTCGAAATATGATCAAACATTTAGATTTGGCTAATGCAAACTTTAGACAGTTTTTACCAAATGTAAGTACTTATTGTCCAGTCATGATCTTTCGTTGGCTTCCAAACAACAACAAAAATCCTCTTATTGAGGGTTTGTTGTAACATTATCTTGTTTCTAAGATCACAGCTTAGTCTAGAAAACAAAAGATAATAAAGATCTTTTGTTAAGGAGAATCCCTTTTACCAGGGCTGTGGAGTCATGGAGCTGTAGTCGGAAATGCAATTAAGGGGTCACTTGAGTCTGAGTCGGTAAAACTATTCTGACTCTGACTCCAGTTGAATTTGCACTTTATATGGCCCTACTTTAGTCTGTAAAGTTATACAGTGCACACTCCTTATAAATAGATAGGAGCAATATGCATAGGCTTTGAGATTTTGTAGGCCATAATCACTTAATTACATAAAAGGACTCGGTTGGAGGTAGAAGTCAGTGGAAGGTTTTGTATTCTGAATCAACAGCCCCGCCTTTTACTCTGAGTAGTTGTTGTGGGATAAAGATTAGAAATATTTTCATGTTTTTTTTTTTTTTTTTTTTCAGAAACTTAGTTACAAATTTGAATGATAATTATACAAAGTTTTAAGTAATTACATTTGTTATTCTTTAGACTCTTAATATCTAAATTTTAGGAGTTTCTTTTTTTGTGGTGTAATGATTACTGGGAAAATATACCTGGCAACCCAAGTTCAAAACCTGGATGAGGCTGTTTGCATTTCATATAGTGCTAATACCTATAGGAAAGGTATGCATTCAACTATTCTTTCCAGCTATGGGTAAATAGTAGTGCAGATCCTTGGTCTGGCAACCAGTTTAGGAGAAGATCTTTTTGTTGGTCAGTCTACACTAGTGAGTCCATGTGTGAGTGTAGGTGTCCACAAAAGAATGTCACTTATGAGTTTGTCCTTGTTTCTTGGGTCGTGTTCTGCATGTCTTGTTCATCTTAGTTAGATGGTTTATGTGATAGGATGCACGTGACTGTACAGCTGCTTTTTTTGTGGGGTGCTGCTTCCAGGATTTGTTCAAGGCAGCACTACAGCATCCTCCTAGTGTTGTTTCCATCTAGCTTTTTTTCTAAGCGTTTGGTTAGTCCAAGTGGTGCAGCCAGCCGTACACTAGCACTGACATGGCTATAGCTTGGAAGAATTCTCACTTTTGTTTGAATTATATACAGTTTTGATGTTCATGAAAACTTATATAAGAAATTTCAATGTAATGTTGTGGCCATCTCACATCAACAGTAAACTTGGTGCCTGGCTGTGTGACCAACAACAAAGTGTTTATCACAAGAACTCCTGTGGTAGGTGTGAGAAATGGTCTTAAGAGTTGGGTTTTTTTTTTAAAGGGTCAGTCAGTTAGTAACTAGCAAAATGACAAGGAACAACTTAAATTTTGTGGCTAGTAAATCTACCCCCTCATTGATGGGACCATTTGACATCTCCCTATTTATTTATTTTTGTTAACCAATCCAAAAGGAAATTGCAACATCAATAATAAATACTAATTTTCTGTGATCACATGTCATACTTTTCCTTTTCCTGGTGTGAATTTATCGTCATCTCTTCATCTCGTCTTTGTCTCTGCTAGCTTTCTTCAAGACCCCTGCAATGCAACACTAAAATGATTAAGTTTTGATATTAAAGATTTTTATTTTTATATATAGTAAGATTTTCTAGCAGTCTTTTAAAAGTCATTTTATACTGTTTTATCATCTCCTCACTGCAGTCTAACAGTCACATGACTGACTTGTCAATGATAGTTGGCATAAGAACAAAAGAATGATAATGCTATTTTTATCAAAGATTCTATTAATGGCATATAGAACTATAATGAAAGTTTTTTTTATGTCTTTGCAGTGAAACCCTTTAAGATGTTTTAACTGTTAAAATTATTTCATTCATTTGATATTCTTATATGTGGCCTCTTTCACTTTACAGATTTTTATTGACATTTCATGTCAATTATTTTGACTAGCAAGAATATGCACCCTACGGGCATAAGTATTTAAGTTTTAATGTAATAAAATATATTAAATTAGAAAGACTAAAGAAATTCAATAAGAACACATATAAAAAGATTAAACTTATCTTAATTATATTTTAATTTATTTCTATATAAAGTCGTTCATGAGATTGATTTTAATACGTTGGAGAATAAAACAAGAATATTAAATATCAATAACACCAAGTAATTATTTATTAAACCCTGTTTTGTTAAAACCAGTATGCAAATTAACCACACCATATATTATGTAAAAAAAATATTTGTTGCAGTGGCATAAAGTTGGTATCGGCCAGACAGCGAGGGAGTCTCTCCCCTTTTTATTAGCGCTTGACCAAGGAGATTTTTTTTTTTTTAGCATCTGAGGTGAAGCGCTACACCTACCATCAGCTCATCACTTTACCGCATAGATTCCTGTGCTACTTATATGCTGAGTTGGCGAGGGCCGGTATTGAACCAGAAACCTTGTGGTTCCCAGGCGGATACTCTACTGACTGATTTTAAACACACTAATAACATGGGCTGCTCTAAGGCAAATCTAACTCGGACCTTGTTAAATAAATAAGATTTATTCTATGTATCAATGATACTGACTATAAATTAACTACTCATTGATAAACTTAAACAATTGTTGGAGTTATTCTGGCGTAAGCAGTGACATAGTTTTGGTTACAGACAGACATTGAATCTCCTTTATAAGATTTTATACATGTGCTCTGCTAAGCCTGATTTTGTTATCTTAAATCAGTTAATAACTTTCCAGTATTCCTAAAATCTGAATTTTCTGGTAGCAATTATTATCTGTAGACTTTCGTGATATTTTTTTTTCTACTGTGGAGAACTGACATTTGTGAGGAGGTTGCATATTTTATTCTGATATACTGACTGCAGATCCTTTTCATTACTGTTCTTGTTGTATAGGGAAGGGGCACTTTAAGCTTGATACCCTCATTTTTTTCCCCCCATCAGATCCTGAATTTACATGCAGTGTTGGGTAACATATTTGGAGTATTTTATGTATATAAGAGTCAGTTAATACCCTAAGATGTTCGAGTCACTGAGTTTGGTTTGATATAGACTATTCCTTTCTTTATGCAGCAATGTTGATTGAACTCAAATTTTAAGTATAAATCTCTGTTGATTTTCTGTACACTACTGTGTTAAATTTATACTAGCAAGACCTTTGGATATACCATAGTATAATAATTTAATTATTACATTTTATAGGTTTATTTAAAAGCTATTGTGAAATAGTTCAATATGTAAAAAGTGTAATAATCTTCATTTAACTCTCACTTTTTTTTTCTTTCTTTCTTTTCATTGTTTGATTGAAACAGATTAGTTATCACTTCCATGCGCTCACCCCCTCTCTCTGTCTTTCCCCTACTCTTTCTTTCTTATTTTTTTCTGTGTAGCATGTCCTTTTTCTTCACTTTCTTTCTTTATAATTAAAATGGAATGGTCTGTTATTTAGCTGAGGTGACACTCATAAGAAATAAGATTTCAGCAGCTAAGCAACACCAGATAATCAGGATTTACATTTTTGCATTTCATCTTGGAAAATTTGGGCAGTCTCATTTTTAATCAGAGATAACAGACATACTTTAAAGAACAAGAGTATCAAATATACAGATACTCTGCAGCTGTGTGATTCTATTAAACTGTTGTTCTAAGTGAGAAATTAAACATATAATTTTAAGAAAATATACTAGGAAATTTTGAAAGACCCCAGATGCAACATACACCCAAAAAAGATCAGATAATATATAATCTGAAATATGTTAAAAAGGAAAGGAAAGAGTAAATGATTAGTTGCAAGAAGATATTAGAGAAATTAGGATTAACTACTTTAATAGAAAGAAGAATGGGAGGTGATTTAATTGAAACTTTCAAAATAAAGGAATTACTAATTATGGTAGACATTTTTTCAATATTTCTCCTCAAATTTTAAACTTACTATGAAGGCATATTTCAAAAACTAAGTCCTGCCCTGTCAGCTGGGGTAGAAGAATACACCAATACATTCGGGGGTCAGAGTGGACCTGGGAGTTATGGTGATGAAGGGGTGCTCCACACTCCCAGAACTCCAGAATTGGAATGTCACCATTAGATGCAGTTTAATGTCTTACCCAGGACACTAAGACCCTCATCCACCACCTTCTATGATAAAAAGGAATGGGGCTTGCCGAAGGGCAGTAAGGTTGGGAAAATCATATAGCTGCTAGTGCTTGACCAGTCAATTGATCAGAGAGGGACTCTCTGACCACCTGTCTAGCCTAAGGGCCAAAGTGGAGTGCTCAGTCTCCAGGATTCCATCCTTAAGTATCACAGGTTGCCACCCATGGCCAACAGGTGGCACCATCAAGGGGGGTTTTAATCTTCTGTGGAGGTGCAGTTGGTGTATTCTACAGCCCAGTCGATAATTGTAAGGATGTTTCAAGTTTTTTTTTTTTTGTTGTTTTCATTTTTTATTTATGAATAAATGTTACAGATTAGAATAGACTATTGTGGTTTTGTTTTTCTTCTTTTTTTCCCCTCCTATGATCTTCTTTCACATGAAGTAATCTATTCAGTCTTTGCACACTGATTTCCATTCTTATACTTTTGTAATCTAATAGCCAAAGAGAGAAGAAAAACTGAATTTGTTTTTGCAACTCACTTTAAACAAATCAATAACATTGCCAGTTTTCTGCAGCTAATGAATAAAAAATAAATGAAGATCAGTTTGCATTGTGCCTGTGTTGTAGTAAAATAAGACTAACTGGTTGCTGTCTATTCTTCATGACTATATACCTAATGTATAGTGGTACCTTGACTTAAGAGTTTTATTGATTCTGCTTGTAACTCAATTTCCTCATATATCAAATCAATTTTCCACATTTGAAATTAACTGAAATGTCATTAATCTGTTCAGCCCACACCCAAAAAAACAAAACTTTGTGTTTTTTTTTGTTGTTTTTTTTGTTTTTTAACTAAAAGAAATAGCACTTGTATAAAAACATAAAATAGGAATGTAATGAATTATGTGCTGTAATATTATTTCTCTGAATTTTTGAGATGAGGCTTGATAATTAGTATTATTTGGATTAATTGGACTATTGTCCTCATCTTTATTATTATCTGTACAACGTTCCAAAGAAGGTTCCTGAGTCCGACAAGAAATACCTGAAAAGGGCCAGAGGGCACATCGGCCGAAACAAACAAATAACAATAAAGATGAGGACAATAATCCGAATAATCCAAATAGTGCTGTAATATGTTTTGATATATATTTTTTTTTTTTATTTAATAAAAAATATTTTTTCTTTGACCTAATAAATTTGGAAAATTAAATATTTTTAGCAAACTTTGCTCACTCGTATCTCAAACTGTAGCTCTTAACACAAAGCAAAGCAAAATATTGACCAAGTGACAGTTCATGGCTTGGAAAACTATCAGTTCGAGCACTTGTAAGACAAGGTACCACAGCACTTCTTATCAATAGGTTCATAAGTGACACATGCTTTCACTTATTTACTGTCATTTTGCTTGTTTGTACATCACTTCATGGGAAAGGCATAAATCCACCTGTGTCACATTCTGTTTATGTAGAGGGGTTGGGTAAATACACATTGCTTTTATAAATTATTATTATAGATTATTATTTGAATTTCTTTAAAGAATTTTTAAAAAATTGTTCATATCTCACTTTTGACTGCTTTCATTCTGTAGATAAGTCTTTAACTTAATTCCCAGAATTGGCAGATATTTAAAGCTTTTTTTCCCCTTCTACTTTTTTACCAATTTCTTCAGTCTTAAGTGAGCACTGAATCTTGTCAGCCTGCCAATTCTAACCATGTGTAGTAGCTTTAATTTGATCCCCTTCTTGTAATGAACACAAAAATACTATGTGCTGACAAAGAAATATACTACAGCTTCCAGCGAGATATAAACCTTATAAAATACAAGCTGTTTATAATGACAATATCATATTTAGTTGTCAATCATTTATATCAAGAATATTTTTCTAAGATTTTCTGTACCTAAATTAATGTTAGTTTTGATGGTATATCCTTCTTGAAAGGTTGACTTTATGCCAACTGAACTTTGTTAAAACTAACAAGACAATGTTTATATAACGTTGTCTGTCAACATTCACACTTAATTACAATACTGATTGTTAATGACAATACAGATAGTAAATTAGCTTGTTTTTCTTACCCTGTTATTCCTGCATATTCATAACATATAGCTGCCTGCCATTTTCAAAAGCAATGCTGTTTTTTTTCCCCAGTACTTTAATGGTGTCAGTGCCATAATCTTATTGGAATGAACACAACCTTCCTACATGGGACTTATTGAAATTTGAGCTCAATCACAAGCTTTTACCTATTTAAAATATTTGAGTAATTATAAAACCAGCACAATTTTATTATATGCTTCTTTTTTATAGAAACATTTTTGCTTTATTTTGATATTCTTATGATAAAGAGTAGGTGTGGTGCAAAAAAAGAAGAAAAAAAACAATCTCCCTGGTCTTGTACTACCACAAAGGAGATAGACTCCTTTGCTGTTCAGCTGATACCAACAATAGGCCAGTCTGCAGACTAAAATTTAAAAATGGTTTACCTAGATAAAACAATGAAAAACATTTTTTAGATTACTAGATAATTTTAAAATGATTTACCTAGATTAAAAAAAAAAAAAAAAAAAAAGACAAAACTATTGTAGACTACAGGATAATATTTGTCAATGAAAATGAAAAGTTCACTTATATAATAAAGTGAACTTTCTAGAAACAAAAACCTGACAATAAACAGCCTGCTTAATGCAATGGTGTACACCACTGTAACAGTTTGGATCAAAATTTTGATTTAAGTGCTTACAAATATATCCCTATTCCCCAGAAGCTATTCATAGAATGTAGAATACTAAGAGATACTGATTGACTAAAAAAAGATGAATATAATTCATTGAAATTAGCATTCCCAGTTGATTTTTATTTATTTGAGGTTATTGTTATTTAATCACATTAGTTATATAGAGCTCTGTAAATGTAGTTCAGAACTGTTTGAATTAGGCAAATATCCCCAGTGGTTCAAAAGTTATGAGAATTTAAAGCCCCAAAATTGGGGGTACAAAAGTAGACATGACTTTGTTCCAAAAATGTCAAATGACAGACCAATTCAAAACAAGAAATTGAGTAATTTCTTTACCATTTCTTTATTTATGGAGCAATTTTGATAAAACTTTGCATTCTTATATAAAATTGTATGTTCTTTCTGATTCTGCACTCAAATTGTATGTATCACTATGTTGGAACCCATTATTTGGGGAATAAGAAGTACGGATATCAGCGTCTTTTTATTTTAAAGTTTACCACAAGATTATTTCACTTTTTCATTTTAATACTGCATGTATAAACATATACAGTATTGATTTATATGAATAACATCACTTTGGACTTAAAATACCTTTTTAAATACCTGCTATGTTGTATTACATACAAGAAATAGAATAACTATTTATATAATTTTATTTAAAAAGCATGTCCTGTGTGTGCAGCTTTGTTTACATAGTTAGTTTTTTTCCAAAATTGAAAGTTTGACAAAAAACCTGATGGTATACCATTATTAAAATTTCATACATTATATATGAAAATAATTCTGAGACTATCTATTATATATGGTGTCTTTTTTTTTTTTTTCTTTTTTTTTTCCCCCTTATGTTTTTTTGAAGAAATCTCCGCAAACACAGCAACACCAATTGAATAAGTGTGTTAACCACAAGGTCTGTTGAAAAATAAACCTTGTCACATTCCATGAAAATATCTTGGTCAGCCTATGAACTTTTTAGCCGACACTTGTATATAAAATATTAAATGTTGACTGACTTTAGATAAATATTAAATGATTCCCCTCATCCTCCAAGCTATATGTTAAATAGTACCACTTCTATTCTTCTACAAGGATGACTTAGGCATTAAATAACATGAAGGTTGATATGCCATTAAACTTAGAAACCAAACCTTACATGATTAAAACATTTTTCTAAAGATCTTAAAATTGGTGATAAAATCTTCTCTAAATTGACTTTAAGGTTTTGTACAGCATTTTGTGATATCAGATCTAAGTGAAGAAAATACTTCTATTTTATTGATTTTATTTTGATTAGTGATGCTGTTCATAGATTCTAAAATTAAGTTGATTATTTTTAGATTAAATTTAATTAAAAGTAACCTTGATTATATATGAATCTGTATTAATGACAGTTCCTTTAGAATAACAAGGGAAAAGCATTTTTCTTTCTATATGTCTATACTTCTAATGAAGTGTTGTTAATCTCTACACATTGCGGACTGCTATATACTCATCTTGATTGCCACACATGTTTTGGCCGCTGTATTCAAAGGCACCTGAAGAAGGCCAGAGAGTAGTAGCCAAAACATTGTGAATATAGCAACCAAGATGAGTTTAGCAGTCCACATTATGTGGAGAATTTTTTCTATTTTTATTTATTTTGTTGGTGAAAATAAATAATATTGCAGCCGTTAAATTAGCTATTTATGATGCGTGCAGTGACAGAATTGTAGAATGTTATTATTTTCCATGTGTCAAAATCCTTCCTTCCATAAGACTGCTCTGGATATTATATGCAACAAGTGATTCAGGTGTAAAATCCCATGAAATTCCATTTGGATAAACTTAATGGAATTAACTCCTCAGGGAGATTAGCCGAAGTGGAACTGATTTGTCTGTCTTCTTAATCTTGTAGTTGTAGTAAATCACTGTAACTAGATGGATATAATCATTCAGGTGGATATAAATATATCTCTTATCATTTCTGTGTATATCTGTGTGTGTCTTTTCTGTGTATACCTGTTTGCATCTTTTCTGTGTATCCATTTTACGAGTTTATGTTCTTGTATTAATATGAGTGCATACATTTGTGTGTATCTTTGTATAGTAGGCAGAAATATATGCACTTTTTTTCGTTAGTGCCAAATCATATATGTATGCGTGTGTGTGTGTGAGGATGTGAAAGTTTCTTATATTTCTGTGTATATCTGTGTGCATCTTTTCTGTCTATCCCTTTTACGTGTATATATTCTTTTATTAATGAGTTCATACATTTGTGTATCTTTGTATATTTAGATAGAACTATATGCATTATTTCCTTATTGTGTGTGTGTGTGTGTGTATATATATATATATATATATATATATATATATATATATGTGTGTGTGTATGAGGATGTGAAAAACTTACTATTTCCTTCCTTTGTTACTGTGTTTTCCATGAGTTATTTGTTTCCAAACCTCTAAACATTATGCATTACTATAAATACTAGATTTTTCCTTTAGAATTTCATTAGCTCATTCATAAGACACTTATAAAATTTAAAATATTTTGGGTTATTCTATCAATTTTACAATGTGGATTTAAAGAGTATTATTATTATTCCATATTAGGTGATTTGGTCATTTGTCCAAAAATAGTTTTGGTTATTTCTTCAATATTTAACACTCTCATTGTTGGCAAAGCATAGATCAAATCTCATGAAATTAGTTACATAAGAATAAGAACTATATATATATGTGTATATATATATATATATATATATATATATATAATAGAAATGAATATTTATAATATAGTATGCTATATTTATAAGTAAATAGTGCTCAATATCATTGATAGAGCATATATATCTAAGTTAGGATAATGTGGACATGAAGTCAACAGGGCTTGGTAACTGACAGTTTCTTGTCTATGCAATTTTCAAACCAAAACTTGGTTTGAAAATTGCATTGACTTCATGTCCACGCTACCCTAATCTGTGTGTATGTGTGTGTGTATATATATATATATTATATATATATATATATGATCAATAATTCTATAGCTACAGTCAAAGAGTTCTGTTTTTTTATTTTATTTTGCTTGTTTAGAAATCATAACATGGCAGACTTGAGTTTTATCATCTTTGCTTAGATTGGAATACGTTTGATCCTGGGTAGATTTTAAGGTTGAATATAAACTGTTATTCTGCATCTCGCCTAGTTCATCTTGATATAAATCATTGTGCAAAAGACTCTGCCTTATTAATTACACATGTAAAAAAGACATACTATTGAAATTTATAAGAGTGAATATTATTTTTGGTTTATTATCATCATAATCAAAAGAAAAGTTAAATGGTAACTGTCCTTCAAGAAAGGACTACTTTGTGAAAGGTAAAACAATTTCTATTACTCAACCTTTTAAACTATTCTTTTTAAGTATTTGAAGATCCTTTTTTATCGAAAGGTGCTAGAGACTTGAAGAATATCAAGTGTTAAGATACTTGAAGAATATAAATTGATATAGAAGAGATGTTATACTAACTTATTTTATTGGCTTTCGAAAGGAAATGTATGCTAAATTTTTGGTTTGGTGCAATATGTTTCTTTCCAATTTTATTCTCTCTCTAAACTTAAAGCTCTTAGCTTGAATAAATGATAATGATTAGGACCAAGTAACAGTATATTTCCGATTTGTTGATTCAACAGGAAAAAAAACTCCCTTAAAAGGAATCCTGAAGAAAGGTAAACATTTATCATTCCCATGTTTTATCATTGTGTGTATTGATATTTTTTCTTAAACTTTTCTTAGATTTAAAAATAATTTTTTTCGAAAGGATATATAGTAGTTCCTTTTTCAAATTTGATAAAATTTCCTAATATTGTCAAAGGTTTGACAATAAAAACCAAGTAAGATATCATTTTTATTTGTGTCCATTTGGATTTTTTTATTTTTGTTGTCTGTAATCTTTTACAATTTCTTGTTCACAATATAGGTAGGTATTCTTATCATAAGGATGTTTTATTAGTATGAAAACAATATGCTTAGAAAAAAGATAGTCTCATATTTTTGTATATTGCACAGTTTGGCCTCTTCATAAGGAAAATAATTAATTATTGTTAGATCATATATGACAATTTCTATCTAATTGCCAGTTATAGAATAAACTATTTATGACAAAGATTCAAACCTTATTAAAGACAAAAATGAGAAATAAAATCATTTTAATTACCATTCGTTTAAACCCTTGAGCCATCTTTTCTCTCAAACTTGAATATGGTATCGATTTTTCCAAAATTCTACTTGGAATAACTCTAGGCATTTTAAAAGAATAGATACTCATTTCTATCACCTTCTTTTTCTTTTTTCTCTTTCTCTCTCTCTCTCTTTCTCTTTTTATATCTCTTTCATATCTCTCTCTTTCTCTTTTATCTCTCTTCTCTCTTTCTCTTTATCTCTCTCTCCCTCTTCTCTTTATCTCTCTCTCTCTCTTCTCTTTTATCTCTCTCTCCCTCTTTTCTCTTCTCTTCTTTCTCTTTTATCTCTCTCTCCTCTTTCTCTTTTATCTCTCTCTCCCTCTTTCTCTTTTATCTCTCTCTCCCTCTTTCTCTTTTATCTCTCTCTCCCTCTTCTCTTTTATCTCTTCTCTCTCCCTCTTTCTCTTCTCTCCTCTTTCTCTTTTATCTCTCTCTCTCCCTCTTTCTCTTTTATCTCTCTCTCTCCCTCTTTCTCTTTTATCTCTCTCTCTCTCTCTTTCTCTTTTATCTCTCTCTCTCCCTCTTCTCTTTTATCTCTCTCTCTCCCTCTTTCTCTTTTATCTCTCTCTCTCCCTCTTTCTCTTTCTCTCTCTCTCCCTCTTTCTCTTTTATCTCTCTCTCTCTTTCTCTCTCTCTCTCTCCCTCTTTCTCTTTTATCTCTCTCTCTCCCTCTTTCTCTTTTATCTCTCTCTCTCCTCTTTCTCTTTTATCTCTCTCTCTCCTCTTTCTCTTTATCTCTCTCTCCCTCTTTCTCTTTTATCTCTCTCTCTCCCTCTTTCTCTTTTATCTCTCTCTCTCCCTCTTTCTCTTTTATCTCTCTCTCTCCCTCTTTCTCTTTATCTCTCTCTCTTTTATTTCTTCTCTTTTCTTTTATCTCTTTCTTTGTCTTTTTTTGTCTTGTCTTTTATATCTTTCTCTTTTTTTCCCCCTTCTTTTTCTTTCTCTTTTCTTCTTATCCTTCAGTTGAATTATCAATAATACTTAAAGTGAATTATTATAAATCATTTAAATTTTTAAAAAGATACAAATAAGCAATACTATGAGTTGAGTCTTCATCATCATAAAATAAAATGTTTATAACTGTCAGTTTTCATTGTTTTCTGATTAATTGAACAGTTTTATCATTTTTAACTTAAAAAAAGAAAGAAAAAATATATTTATATCCAATGTACCTTTTTTTTTTTTTTTTTTTTTTTTTTTTTTTTCTTTGAAAAAAAGCTTTGAAATACATAAGTATTAGAAATTTAAAAAAATCTGTTTTGCTAATTTAAGCAAGAGACCTAATTCTTGCTATAATGACCTTTTCCCCACCTCTGATACAGATTTTCTCAAAAGTATCTTAGTGTCTGTTCCAAAGAATAATAATTCTCATGGTAATTCAGTCATCTGACAAATTATGCTATCACCCATTAACTTAAAAAGTTGATACTGCCAACTCTAAAGAAAGCCCTTGCATCTTTACCAACCGCCTACATCTGAAGTTCTACTCAAGTTTGGGGAATTGGACCATGATGAAAAAAAAAAAAAAAAAATACAAACCTTGACACTTAGTTTTAATGGTCGCTTGCCTGCTGTTTGCACACTAGCACACTAAGATATCAACAAAAGTCCATACTATGTTTTGTTCATGTATGCTGTTTAAATTCTCTTAACTTCTGGCAAGCTCCTTGTCTATCGTTTCCTTTGCAATTACAAATAAAGATTTTAGCAGTGCTCTCTCTGTCTGTTTCTGTCTGTCTGTCCCTCTCCTGTTACGTAATTGTCCTTTAATTTTTTAGATTATGGAAATTCAAAAGTGACTACATTTCTTAGTTTGAAATATTATGTAATAGTAAAAAATACTAAAGTCTGCAGAGTGGCCTATTGTCATGCCAGCCAAACAGCGAGGTAGTCTGTCACCTTTTTACAAGTGCTAGACCAGAGAGATTGTTTTCACTGAGGTGGAGCACAGCACCTAGCATCAGCTCCTAGATGCTTTACTGTACTGAACAGATTACCCAATCTGTAACTACTCATGTGCTAAGTTGGTGGGGACTGGTATCGAACCCAGAACCTTGTGATTCCTAGGCGGATGCTCTACTGACTGAGCTAAACTGTCCTTTCTTCAATTTCATATTGTAGCTTACTCATTTTTTTTTTTATCTTTTTTATCAAACAAGAAATTTGCAAACAAATGTTTATAATTAGAATTTTAAAAATTTATTTGAAATTTAAGATATTGAATTTGGTATCACAATGAAGTATGGGAGGAGTCCCCATAGTGTAATGGCTAACATGCTGGACTACAACATTGTAGTAAGCAAGTCTGAGCTGCAGTCACCCTTATGTTCACTTTTAGATTAATACCCTTGGGAAAGGTATGAACCCCCTTATCCTCCTAGCTATGCATTAAATAGTACCTCTACTGTTCTTCTAAAAAAAGATGGTGTTGGCATTAAATAACCCATGAAGGTTTGAAATGCAGTCACTGTTATGGTCACTTTCAGATTAATACCCTTGGGAAAGGTATGAACACCCTCATCCTCCCTAGCTATGTGTTAAATAGTACCACTACTGTTCATCTACAAGGATGGCATTGGCATTAAATAACCTGTGAAGGTTGATATGCCATTAAACAAACAAACCAAACTAAAGTACAATGAATTAGGAAGTCTAATTCTGTTGTCGCAGTTTAAATACCTTCTGATGTCTGAAGCCTATGTGTTTATACCCACCCTCACATTTAAGCTATTATTAGCATGATATAAAACAATACAGTATATGTTTTTTAAAAGAGAACTATAATCTATATTATTATTATGTTATTACAATGAATATTAAAATTCCTCCTCATAATGTTTACGTGTTGTAATCTTTGTTTTTTGTCTCGGCTGATTTTATAGCCATGTCAATTAAATATTGTCATATCATTAAAATCATTTACAGAGCTTCACAACCGCTTATTTCATATTGCTTTCGTTTTATTCATGTTATTCTGCTGTTTATTTGTATGTTGTCATGTCGCTATCAAAAACAACCACGCATAAACTCTATCGTCTCGCTATAAATATGTTACGCTTTAGTCTCTTACTAGTATCAAACATAGTAGTCGACTTCATTAGTCACGACTAGTAAAACGTCAAACTTGATACTCTTACTGCTGATTCTCTCTCTCTCTCTCTCTCTCTCTCTGTGTTATGGTTTTCTTTAAGGAATATTTACAATTCATAATTTCCTTTCTGTCTCAGCTTTTGTCTTGTGTTCTTCATGCCGCTAGCACAGCTGCAGCTGCTACGGCTGCTCATTCTGTTGCATGATGGGAAAGGCCACCTTTTTTTCTTTTTTTTTTTTTTTTTTTTTATATCTATTCAGATATGGATAAATATCATGGCTCTAATCCCAAACCATTTCTCTGTCTTATACATTTAGTATATATGTAAAAAAAAAAAAAAAAATGTTGATTTTATAATATTAAACTGCTCTTCCTTGTCTAGGGAGATTGTTTTCTTCACTGTATTATTATATAACATTATCATTTAATGTGTTCATCATTTCAGATTCCAATTGTTTTTTATCCATTCAATTAATTAAACTAGTTTGTTGAATATTCCTTAAATCTTCTCTTGAAATTCTGTCAGGTTGTAATATTTTATTACAATAATATCTAAATCAAAACTTGTGGTATTTTAGTTTGATTTTTATGCTTTTTATTTTAATGATTATAGTTGACTTAGTATATGATACTTCTAATGTTATATGAAGGAAGATATATGAACTTGCTGGAGTGTATTCAATTTACAAATTGACTATAGACTTTGTATTGAATATTCTGAAATTAGGTAGCTACTATTATTCACATACAGGTCATTTTTATAGAATATCTTATTTCTTTTATAATATAAAACTGCTTGTAATTATTTTTTATCTAACCGTGTGTGTGTGTATGTATGTATATATATATATATATATATATATATATATATATATATATATATATATATATATATATATAGTGAACAAAAAGTGATAAGACAAACTGGAATTTTTCTTTTATGTTATTTATTTTTTAAAATAGTTTTCAACTAGTTTCGACCCTAGGTCATCATCAGGAGAACATTTCTTGTAAAAGAAATTGTTTTTAGATAACATTTTATTGATCCTAATGTCTTGATGAAGGTTAAAAAAAACCATGATGTTTTAATGGCAAATTTCCCCATCTAAGATAAATTCATCTTTTTAGAATATTTTCTTATTTCTACATACCATCATATTTATTTCCATATTTTACAACCTATATATATATATATATATATATATATATATATATATATACGCAGACATATGCATTTATGTATGTGTGTGTGTAAATAAATATATATATATATATATATATATATATTCTTTTCAGGTCTAACGTTCTTTTGTATGTTGCATTATTTTACCTCTTCCTGTTTCATCATGTGAAGCATCTGTCCTTTCCCTGGACATTCCATCACTCACCACCCACCTCTCTATCTTCTTATATCTCTCCTTCTTTACCACTCACTACTGCCTTTGCAGTTACAGCATAGATGCTGGCAGATGGAGCAGCTCTGGCATATTTTCTCTACACTGCCAATGCCTATTTCTGTTTTTTTAATTGCGTCACAGAGGAAATCATTGACAATTTATCATTTGTCTGGAGTTTTTTTTATGACCTGGCCATGTTTTTATGAAATTCTGCTAAATATTTTGAGCTTATTACTATAAACCTATATCACATGCTTATCAAAACAATAAGTGGTTTTGTATTATGCAAACTATTTTAACTTCAATAGATAATTAGTAGTAATGCTTAATGGTAAACTATTGTTGTTGGTATTTTTGGCCTCTTACCAAAACTCTTACAGAATGTATATAAGAATTGTATATAAACTATAGACTTAGGTCATCACTGAGAAAATAACATGCCACATTGAAATTATATTAGATTTGAACTTGGGACTCCATTATTTTATCACCCTGTTGGCAGAGCTTAGAATATGCTGACTGTATCCCCTGCAGACGGTTAAGATCTGCCCCCCCCCCCACCCCCACCCCCAAAAAAAGGGGGTGTTCTGTGTATGACACTAAATTGAATTTGATGGTGGGGCTTCAATTCTGGAGTGTGGAATACCCCTTCATTGCTATTACTCCCAGTTCCAATTTGACCCATAGTGATAGTACATTATTAGGGTCCCATCTATTTTTTTTGTATTCAATAGGAATACTTGATGCCATATAACTGTGCAAATTATTTGTATTAAGAATAGTTACTTGAAGCTATAATTGTTTACTAAGGAATATTATTAGTTACTTGAAACCATATAACTATGTGCAAACAAATGACTATTATTAGATAGAAATAATTACTTGAAACTGTATGATATTAATATTAGATAGGAATACTTATTATTAGATAGGAATACTTATTATTAGATAGGAATACTTATTATTAGATAACTGTGTACAAAAGGAAAACTCTTAAACTACTATTTAAAAAATGTATATATAAATGTACAATGAATGCAATTACCTACCTTTGAGGCATAAAATGACCCTAGATGGTTTGATATGCCATTAAAATCAATCAGTTTATTGTTAGCTGATTTATTTTTAGTTTACTTATAACCAGTTGAAAAATTACTATGCCATCTTTTTAGATTTAAGAACTTTGTCCCTAAGAACACGAGGAAGTTTGTATGCAGACAACAGTAGATAAAATACTGAGCTGTCACTTTTGATCAAATGGTTGACATGACGTACCAAAAAGTTAGTGTCTAAATGCGACTCTTCTATTGTACTGCCAAAAAAGGTGTGTTCAGAGATGTCTGTTTTTTTTTTGTTGTTTTTTTGTTTGTCTAGACATATTAAATTTTGGTTTGACAATCATGCTTGCTATATTGTAAGTAAAGTTTACAGAGTGGCTTATTGTTGGTATCAGCCAAACTCCAAGGGAGTGTATCCCATTTCCACTAGTGCTTGACCAGGGAGATTGTTTTGTTGAGTGCCACACCCACCGTCAGCTCCCAGATGCTTTGAACACACAGATGCGAATACCCAAGTCATGCTACTTATTTGTTGAGTTGGTGGTGACCAGTATTGAACCTGGGACCTTGTGATTCCTAGGTGAATGCTCTAGCAACTGCTATATAGTCATAATGCAAATAAGAATATTATTCTTTCTCTCTATCTATCAACCAACCAAGCTAAATAAATGAAAGAAAAACACTTTAAAATATTCCTTTTTGAACAATGATTTCTCCATATATTTTTTTCTTTTTTTCTATAGAAATGAAATTCAGAAAGCTTCCCAAATCTTGTTGTTCTTTAGATAATTTGAAAGTGTTTAGAAGTCACAGGATTTCAAAAAGAATACTCACCAAATATAGAATGGATGTAATCTTTTAAGCTAGTAAATATATTCTATTGCCCCTTGTTTTTTTACCTTACATTGGCTGGGGAGTGATTTTGAAATCTATGTATATAAAATAAAGATTCTGTATGTCTGTATATACAATCACTAAGAGCATTTCCTTTTTATAAAGGAACATTGGTGAAGTCCAACAAAGTTCAATGAAATCCAGACATTATTTTAGTCCGAGGGGTATAAAAATTCTCATTTTCCATAAGAAAAGCTAAATAGAAATATAATAAGAGTATATATCAATGATATATTAAAAACTTATAAAATACAACAAATTTAATAAAGGATAAAACATGATAAAATTAAAAGAAAAGAAAAAATACAAACAAGAATAAAAATAAACTTAAAAACAAATATATAAAAATAAAAGATAAAACAAATATATAGAAATATAATTTTTATTAATCTACATATAAATATAGATAAAAAATTAATGGGTTTCTAGCCACCCTTCTCACCAGGCAAGTTACCGGTTTAGTTGCTGATGATCCAACTATGAAACAGGTAGTTTTGTTAGTATAACTTCTATAAATATGTCTTGTGTGGGAGGGATCTGCTTTGTGATTAATGTTCACAATTCTTTGAGAACTTGCTATTGAAAAAGTTTAATTTTTTTAAATTGTGAGGAGTGTCTCAACAACAACCGAAAGTGAAAATATAATTAATCCTGTATTTCATCATGTCAGTTAAAGGGTCAAATTAATTCATAACTATTAAAAATTTTCCATTCAAGTATGTATTCACCTTATCGCCTTCGTTTCTGACACAAGGTCAATATTTAAATGGAGTAAAACAGATTTAAATTCAGTTTTGCCTTACTTAAACTAGTTGCCTAATCAAGGTAAAAAAAACTCAGTCTGCTTTATTTATCCATAGCAGGGGATGGTGGAACAGATGGATTCATGCCTTTCTCAGGGACATTTGCATGAAGTGAAATGCAAACAGTCTCATCCAGGATTTGAACTAGGGTTGCCATTTCTATTTCCATGTGTGCTTACCCAAATCCTCTGTCACATGCAGGATGTGACACAAGGTCAATTTTTAAATAGTATGTATTTATCAAACCCCTTTTCATGAGCTGGATGTGACACAAGGTCAATTTTGTAAGTGGAGCTTAACAGGTTTGAATTCATAGTTTTCCTCTTCCTTAGACAGGTTGCCATACCAAGGTTAGAGAGCCCAGCCTTTCCTATTGTTTATCAATAGATGGAGGGAGAATAGGTTAATTTATACCTTGCTCAAGGGTATTAGCACTGTCAAATGCAAACAGCCCTATCCAGGATTCGAACTTTGGTCACTTGTCCATTTCCTATGAAGTTAACTATTACACCACGTGAGCCTCTAAGCAGCCTAAAGCTGGTTTAAATTCAGTTTTCCTTCACCTAGACTAAAGTACCCAGTCTGCCCTACTATTTACCCATAGGTGGGGAGGGGAGGAGAACAGCTGGATTCATGTCTTTCTCAAGGGCATTAGTGCAAAGTGAAATGCAAATGGCCTCATCTAGGATTTGAACTAGGGTTGCAGATTTCATTGCTTATGATGATAACTGTTATGCTAAGTTCACCTTCAAGTAGAAAAATAAAGCTTTTTGAAGCCATTTTAAACGGTTTCAGTTTTTTATTTTATTTTTTTTTTTTTTTTTTTAACTCGAAATATATTTAGCATTTTCAGTTATGAATTATTGAATATAGTTTGATAATTATTACATTTTATTTAGTAAAATTACTTATACAAAAATTCTAAAGTTTGGTTGGTTTATTGGTTTTAATGGCATATCAACCCATCTGGGGTTATGTCATGCCTAACGGTTAGGAAGTAATATATGTTGTGTATTTATATTTATACTTTTTAGTAATTGGTTTTAATAATGTGTTAGCATTATTGGGGATTATGTTGTATGGTATTGATTAAAGTTTTAAACTCTGAAAGTTTTGATAAGCTCCTTTTTCTTTTCTTGTGTATTTTTAAAGCCTGATTATAGCATAAATTATCTTTTTAGTGTTTTTCTTGTTTTTAAATGACTTTAATCAATTTTAGGAATTGTATATATTCTGGTGTTCTGAATAAAATGAATTAAAAATGTGAAAACTGCAAAGTTGTTGTGTAGGGAGTGGCCTAGTAGATAAGTCATTTCAAAGATAGCAAGTATCAAAAATGAAGATATTATTTCCTGCCCACTTTTGACTTTTAGTAATGCTTCATTTTATACATATTACTAAACTATTCGCCCAAAATAATCTTTTCTTTTTCTCTTAAACATGATTACAAAAATCAATTTACTCTTGGTCACCTCACCAGTATACAGTGATTTACTGCTGTACTGATGTCTGTATAAATATTGCTGCAATTACTACTCTTCCAGCAACACTTTAAATCCCTAGCTGTACAACAGCAACCTAACTTGCATTAAGAATAATATTTTTTATTTTATTAGAATTAATAATTGGCCAATTAAAATTGGTTTCCTTGCATTGTACTTTATATTTTCTGGTGTTTAACAATTACTTCATTTTTAAATCCTTCAATACTCCTTCCTCGAGATTTTGGTTTATTTTTCATTATGTATATTTTTAAGTGTAGTTTAACAGGTTTGAATTCAGTTTTCCTTCTCCTCGACCGGCTGCAATACCGAGGTTAAAGAGCCCAGGCTTCCCTACTATTTACCCATAGCTGAAGGGAGAATAATTGGATGTATACTTTTCTCAAGGGTCTTAGTGCTATGTGAAATGCAACCTGCCTTGTCTAGGATTTGAACTCGTCATGTCTATTTCCTACAATGATAACCATTACACATGGGTGCCTCCAGTGTATTTTTCATGTATAACAAGTTGTATAATAGATAATATACCACTGGTCAAGCATGATTAAGTCCTGTCAGCAGGACTTAGAATATGCTTACTGTATCCCCAGCAGAGGAGTAAGAAAAAAAAAAAAAAAAACCTTTACAAAATGAGTGTCCTGGGTATGAAACTAAACTGTATCTGATGGTGAGGTTCCACTTCTGGGGAGTGTGAAGTACACCTTCATTGCCATTACTCTCTGGTTTACTTTGACTCAGATTAGTAGTATCTGTTAGAATCCCCATCTATTGGTCAAATTGATCTATTTAAAATTATTCATATTCAATAGGAATACTTGATACCATATAACTAAATTATTTGTATTAAAAATGAAGCTATAATCCTTTACTCAGGATTATTATTAGTTACATGAAACCGTGTAACTGTGCAAACAAATGACTATTATCAAGTATAAATAATTACTTGAAAGCGTATAATTATCATTATTAGATAAGAATATTTGGACCATATAACCTTTAGGCACCCCTTTTTGATCTCGATTAAGAAAGGACATGTTTTTCATTTACACCGTCAATATCTGGTTGTTTTAACAGACGATTTTTAGATATTTTTTTTTAAATTATAAAACTAACCCCTAACAAACAACTGGTTATTGACGGTGTAATTGAAAAACATGTCCTTTCTTAATCGAGATCAAAAAGGGGTGCCTAAAAGTAATATGGTCCGAATATTTGAAATCATAAAACTGTATTTGTATTAGATAGGAATATTTGAAATCATAAAACTGTATTTGTATTAGATAGGAATATTTGAAATCATAAAACTGTTTGTATTTGTATTAGATAGGAATATTTGATATCATATAACCATGTGCAAAAAAACTTTGCACAATTCCCTAACCTCTTGGCATAAAATAACCCTGGACAGGTTGACATACTGTTAAAATCAATCAATCAAGCTCAGTGGTTGAGCATTGAACTATAATTATCAATGTTGCTATGTGAAGCATACTTGTTGAGCTATAACTTTGGAAATATTTTTCTCAAGTAACTTTAATAAGACGCAATGGATATAAGGGTTGAGTTGATAAAATTCTGACTATCAGCTGTAGGTTGCAGGTTCAATCCTGGCCAAGGGCGATAATAACATAGAATACTTAACATAGCTTAACACATGTACCTGGTTATGGTTAATGGAATGAGAATTCAAAGGCTCCCATTACAATATGAAGGTTCCTAATTTCAAGAAGAAACATCTGAAGAAGACCAGAAGACACGTCAGCTGAAATGTGTATATAATAATAAATATGAGGACAATAGTCCAAAAAATCCAAATTATCAAGCCTCATCTCAAAAATCAGATAAATAGTACTTTAATAAGACGTCTTTAAAAACCAAAAAAAACAAAAAAAGTTGGGCACTATGAGAGTAATAAAATAAAAATTCCCAAAACTTTATGTATAACAAGTTCACACAATAAGTACCCTCAACAAGACAATGATAAAGAAATGTGTTGTCTTTGATTACAATTGAAGTATACTCGTTTAATGGCTGTTAAATTTGAATATCTTCCAGTGAACCTTCACAAAATAGTTCTCACCATTGTTTAGATCTGGAACAATAAAGTGCATAATGTTATTTACTATCATTGCATAGTAAATGTCACATGATTAGAAATTCAAGAAAATACATTTAATCTACTGATTCTATAAGCATATTTCCTCTTAAGAAATTCTTTTCCAGCATTGCCCAAAGGGAAATGGGAGGTAAATTGCCATACAGCTTCTGCTTTAGTTTAGATTTTTGTTTAATGGCATATCAACTCTTTGTGGGTTATGTAATTACAAAGAAATTTGAAAAAGAACAGTAGTTGTACTGCTATACATGGACACATCAGTTTTGGCCAACCAGCAAAAACTTACATTCATCAGCTCTGTACGGACACTAGATGCTGTATAGAGCAATGGCCAATAGTGAAAGGGTCAAGTGAATTTGGGCTGTCGGGATGTCTTGATGGTAGAAAAAAATTCTAGTAGTTGAAGAAATTGTTTGTTCAATGAAAAATAAAAATAATTAGTTTTTTAACTTTTTTTTTTCACTCCTTTTAAATTTATATTTAAGGTTTTTGCCTGATTTCTTTAAGGGGTCTGAAATTCCCTCTTAATTCTGTTTTAAGAATTTTTCAGCAAAATTTCAGATATAGATTATATACTTAGGTATGACCAAAATCTCACATGATTTTTAAGCCCAACCCATAAATTAGAATTGAACAAATGAATGAAATTTAATTTTTGCTGTATTATAAAGTGTAAGAATTTTAAAAAATCACATAAAAATTATATTTATACATAAAATGGAAGAATGTTATAAATTAAAATCTTAAACTGTAAAAATGGGGCATTTTTGCATTTTTTCTCTCTCTTGAAGATTATTATTGTTATAATTAAGAAATTCATAGATTTTCTTTTAAATATTTAAGTTTAGACTATCTTCTTAAGGAAAAAATTAGAATAAATGACAATTTAGGATTTTATATTTTTTATAAAAGTTTAAATAAAGGGGGGGGGAGATGCTGTTGTACCAGAATTTTGGCAATACTTATTATATACCAATTAGGTGCAGATTTCTTGCATTTTATTGATGAACCTTTGTATTCATTTGTTTTTTCTACACCAGAATTCAAATACTTTTCCCATATTTTAAACCAGTCTGAAATTTGAATACTTACTAAATCTTATTTTCTGTATAAACAACTTTCTGAAAGTTTTTCTTTTCCATATTCTAATCTCTATCTACAATCTTTCAATTGTATTTGTAGCTCTGCCAATGCTTTTTAGTGAAAAAGGCTTTGTATGTATTTTAGATTACCTTATCACTGACTCTATCTACATGATATACTTTTATATCCTACCTTGTCTCGATGGATGCTTCTTTTGTTCCTTCTTTATATATGGAAACATCTTACTTGGCAAGTAGCTATATATTGTGTTGAATATTAATTCTTTTCTACGTACACTTTTGAGTAAAGTCTTCATGTATAGACTAAAGAATTTTTGTTATTTTTGAAGCGTGTATTAGATTCTTAAGGTTGTCAACATTGTAGAAAGCACTGAGTTGATCTTAGTGAACAGAAAGAGAAAACGGTGACTTTATAAAATGAAAATAACTTCATTAAGTATTTTCAGACTTCCAAACTGTAGCCATGTCAGTATTAATGTATATCTACACCACTTAGACTCTGACACAATGTTGGGGGGGGGTAGCTTAATAGTAACTACTCAAGGATATTATATGCTGTTTTGAATAAATCCTAGAAGCAACACCCTACAAAGCAACAGCTGTATGGTAACTTACCTCCCCTCTCACAAACCATCCAAGTAAGACAAATAAAACATGCTGGGCACTGCTGGAGAAGTAAGGACAAACATTTTCCTATTGGCTCCTACACAAGTTCAATTTAATAAGCGGAGTACAGTTGATCTGAATTCAGGGTTTTCCATCTCTTAGACTAGTTACCTTACGAAGGCTAAAAACAAGACAAAAACCAATCTGCCTTATCATTTACCCACATATGGTAGAATAGATGGAGTCATGCTTTTTCCAAAAGCATTAGTCAAATTGAAAGCAAAACAGCCTCATCCAGAATTTGAACTCTGGCCACCGATTCCACTTCCTACAATGACAGCCATTATGCTAACTGCGCCATCTTATATCATATAACAATATATTGCAAGTAACAGTTTTTCAGTATCTTATTAATTTTTCAGTACCTTATCAATTTTTAAAAAACTTTTGTATCCACTCAGCAAAAAACTGTTAAGCGATTCTCTCCTGCTTCTACTTTGGGGGAGTCCCCATAGCATAATCATTAATGTACTGGACTGCGACATTATACTAAGCGAGTTTAAACTCCAGTCGCACTATTATGTTAACTTTCAGACTGATACACTTGGGAAAGGCATGAACCCCCTCATCTCCCCAGCTATGGGTTAAATAGTACCACTACTGTTTTTATACAAGTATGGCTTTGGCATTAAATAATCCCTGAAGTTTGATATTCCATTAAGCAAAGAAATCAAACCTTGATTCTACTTGAAATTGCTGTGCAATTATGATGATCACTTTATAACAAATTTGATTCTCTTTCACCATTCCAATTTTTTGTCTTTTATGCTGAAAGAATGTATTCTGTAAATGTAGATTTACAGAATCCATTAATAAAGAATTACTAAAATAAACATTTTTATTCTTTTGTATACTAAATATCTGAAATATTATATTGTTGGATTATGGAACAAGAAGAAGAAAGACAAAAAACCAAGTAAAATATCAAATTCAAATATTTTAAATACAGATAGATTGCACCTGCCAAAGGTGTATAGCAAAGATTACTTATATTTGGTTTGGTTTTGGTTTTTTGTTTAATGGTGTATCAACTTTCATGGGTTATTTAATGCCAAAGCAATCTCTGTATAAGAACAGCAGTGGTACTATTTAACCCATAGTCGGGGGAAGGAAAGTGTTTCCAAGGGTATTTATCTGAAAAAGAACATAATAGCATAACTTTAGTTTGAATTCCCTTACTATGATGTCATAGTTCAGCACTTTAGCCACTATGCTACAGGGACTCCTCCTACATATATTTGTTATTCAGTACAAAATTCTTACAAATAAAGGTTATACCTCAATTTATAGATGTAGATTATTTTTCCATACTAAAAGAAGATACAAGAGTAAAACATTTGTACACTAATTGATCAGTCTTTAGATTCCTCTTTGTTTTATTTCTATAGCAGATTTGGTTTTGATTTTTTAAAGAAATCAAATCCTGCAGTCTGATATTAAGTCATCAGGGATAAATGTTTAAGATATTGATTTTAATTGTTTTTACTCATGCTAAGAAAAATATAGGTTAACTTTTTCCTTTTTTTTTTTTTCCACTGCCATATTTTGGTATTGATTATTTGTATTGTATACACAGATTTAGAATACAGTTCAGTTTTTATAATTGAGATTATATTTATATTCATTCGTTCATATACGAGGGTTGGCTGAAAAGTTCATAGGCTAATATAGATAATCTTGTGGAATGTGACCAAATGATGTACCGTCCTATCGACTGGGGTGTTAGAATGCACCAACTGCACCTCTGCAGAGGGATAAGACTCCCCCAAATGGGGCCACCTGTTGGCTGTGGGTGGCGACCCGTGATGCTTAAGGATGGAGTCTTGGATGAGCATTCCATGAACTGCAACACTCCACTTGAACCCTTACTTAGGCTAGACAGGTGATTGGAGAGGCCCCCTCCGATCAATTGGCTGCTCACGTCAAGCCCTAGCACCTATATGATTGCCCCCAACCCTATTGCCCTTATGGCAAGCCCCACTCTTTTTATCATATGGGTGCTAGAAGGCGGTGGCTGCAGGTCTACATGTCCTGGGAATGACGTTAAATTCTATCTGATGGTAAGGTTCCAGTTTGGAGGTTCGGGGAATGTGGAGCACCCCTTCATCACCATTGCTACCTGGTCCACTCTGACTCAGAGTGGTAGTACCTGTTAGGGTCCTATCTATGGGTTAAATAGAAAAATGTATTTATTAAAAAAAATTGAGTATCCATTAAGAATGAATTTATTTCAAAAAATTATCAGCATTAAATGACCCACTGAAGTTGATATGCCGTAAAACAAATTAAACTAAATGATGTATATTTTTTAATATAGTTTCCCTTGCAGTCCACACACTTTTTATATTGCTTATGGTTGAGTCATGTTAAAAGCACTGGTTCCTGCTAGATTACCAAAGTTTAGCAGCAATTAAGCCTGTTCAATACTTAGATGGGTGACCATTTATTTTAAGCAACAACAGGTATTAAGACACTGAATAACAAAATGACTTGATTAGGTATTAAATAACCCAAAAAGAGTTGATATGCTGTAAAACAACCAACCAACTTCTCCCATCAGTGTTGCAGTGCTTGGATCCCAATGGTCAAAAAAGTGATCAACAACAAATATGATGTCATCATATGAACTTTTCAGCCGACCCTAATAATTTTCCAGTTTTCAGTTAGATCAGTTGCACAATCCATTAAATTACCTATAAATTATCAGTAATATATCACGTAATGAAAATGTCAGTAATAAATGTATACAATTTCAGAAGTTTTATGAATTACAAAAAAAAAAAATCTTTTGCTAAGATTTATGGTTCTAGCAGAAATGAAGTGTAATTCTTGTAAAGTGTTTGAATGCTTGCTTTTAAAATTTAACTGCATCACTTACACTATAAAAAGATTTCAATGAATTCTATTTATTTTTTTAGTAAATTATGACAACATAATCATTAGGTGTATAATATTAACTCCAAACACCATAACCACCAAATTTGAAATAAATCAATATAAATACAGCAACTAACACCTCCAAGATGATAAAAATATATTCAATATTAAACAAAAAGAAGATATTACATCCAAAACATATGACATCATCATATAAACCTTTCAGTCTATTCTCATATTCTAATCATTGTAAATTGTAAATGTATTCATTCAAGCTATGATTTATCACAAATATTTTAGCCTCTATTTTTGCAGATTAGTACCATCTGATATATAAAAAGATATAAGGTGCTGCTTGGGTAAGTGATCTATTAGCCAACATAAACAACAAAAGTCAAATTTTATTTTAGTATGTGATATAAATATATCGTTTGTTTTTCAATGCTTGAATGAAGCATCTTTATACATTTATTAAAAAAAAAAAATTACAATTATACAAATCTGAAAATGATCTGTTAGATTTATATGCAAATTAAATATATATAAACCCAAACTTGTTATTATTCATAATATAAAATGTAGATTGCATACCAAATCAATTTCATTTGAGTAGATCATATACCAAAGTAACACCAGATATAAATTTATTCTATAAGCAAGATGATGAATTTGAAATCCATGAAAAGATTTTGATAAATTCAGCTTAGACTTTGAACTTGATTATTATTTTATTTTCTCAGCTAATTTCTGTCCTCTTTTGGAAGAAACCTTGTCATTTATACTTTTCAAGGGTGCTATGAATAGTTCAAATACTAATAACATACCATAGGTTTGTGCTCAAATAGTAAGTGAAAAATAAATTGAAATGAGTTAACCTAATGAAGATGAAGTAATTTTCAAGGCTCTGCTGGTTTGGACACGCCCTGTGGCACCTCTGATAAGAAATAATCAACAAGGCAATTTCACCAACCCCTATTCATGGATGGAGAAAATGCCAAGCCAGTGAGCTACCTGGCTAGTCACTGTGAAATTGAAATTGGTGCTCATGTCCAGCTCACATCTTTATGGTATCCATCATTGGAACCATTAATGACTGGACATTGCAAGAGTGTTGATACTGTCAAACATGGAGTGTAGTGATCCGAGATATCAATTCAATGTGTGGAGCTAGCTTAATCCATATTGAGTAAATGCCATCATATGAAGTAAGCATTAGTCTAACATTGTAAAAAAAAATCCTTTTCTTAAAACTTGAGGATTTTTCAAAAACTAATACCCTAAAACCATGCTCTGTTACAAGGCTTAGCTTTGTGAACAAAAATTAAGAAGGGGGTGGTACACATTGACTGCAGGCATGTTTGTTGTGATAAGGCCAATGTGTACAGCAAGCATGATTGCAGTGGTTTCATCTGAAGGTTTTATGGCATAGTGTTATGGTTTTTCCCCCTGTGCTTTTTGTCTTTGAGGATGGCCCTGTAGGTGTTTTCAAATGAGGAGATAATATGGTTGGTGGTGAGATGCCAGGCATCATGGTTCTCAACTAGGGAGGATCATCAGCGATAGTTGATGTGATGGGCACCAAGGGATTTTTTTTTTTTTCAAGCAGTCCTTGTATGACTTCCTTGGTGTCTCTCTGTCACGTTGGCTAGCAGAGGGTTTGGCGTATAGTCTGATTTTGAGCAGGCGATGATTCCTCATCCTGGAGATATGTCTTTAGTTCCATTATTAACTACAAAAGATATGGGGGTCAAGCTCTAGCTGTCATAGTGTTATGCAATGATAGACAAAAAAGTCATTTGGTGAATTATGAAAAGATAATTAACATCCTTTTTGTTAATTATAAACTTTATAGAAATTAGGAGTCAGCAGTGAAAGTTAACAATGCTTTGTTGTGTATATATATATATATATATATATATATATTTATTTAAAATCTTACATTCTATATAAATGTACATATATAATGATAATAGTCAAAACTATGCCTTTATTAATTTATATGTATCAGATTAAAGTTCAGAGACTGAATTAAACATCTGTGTTATTTTTTTGTAAATCTGAGTAAATATTTATTCATTTAAAATATTCTCAATATCTAAAGCATTCAAATTAGATTTTTTTATGGGGAGGGGCTTTCCACTTTCTAACATTTTTTAAAATTTAATTCTAAATTTTAATTAGTTTGAAGAAATGTGCAAAAATTGATTTAAAAAAAATATCCCAACTTATTATAACAATATTAAACAAGAATAAATTATTATGGTGCAATTTCTATGTATTGTACCAAATTAATTTAGTGGAAATATAAGGCTGGAGATTTACATAACATGAAAAATATTGATATTGTTGCTTAGATATATTTGTCTGTGCAATATCAATGTATTGATTGACTTCTGCACATTCCAGTTTATATTTAACTTTCTCTATCATTTCTTTTTTGAAGTAAATTGCATCTGTGTTTATTCTAAATATTTGATATTTACTGTGGCCATTTGTTTATGCCAATGTACAAGAGTAGGCGGAAAAGTTCATATGATGACATCATATCTGCTGTTGATATACTATTTTGACCAATGGGATCCAAGCACTGCAACAGCTATGAAAGAAGTGCAAGACTGTTAAAAAATAAAACTAATTTGGTCACATTTCATAGGAGTATCTTTGTCAGCCTATGAATTTTTTAGCTGACCTTTGTATAAAGATGACATCATATTTGCTGTTGATCACTATTTTGACCAATGGGATCCAAGCACTGCAACACCTATCAAAAGTGTAAGACTGTTGAAAAATAAAATAATTTGGTCACATTCCATGAGAGTATCTTTGTCAGCCTATGAACTTTTCAGGCAACCTTTGTATGATTCAATCTAAACCCGTTTCAGATAAGATTCTGCTATAACTTTGTCATTAACTATTTCTCGGTAGAGATTTACTTGTTTCACTTCAGTATATTTTGAATCCCACCCTAACTTAGAGGTTTAGAGTGAGAGAAAATTGGAAAGTATTTGCTTATAAAATATGTTATAAAAACAGACAAGCTCTTTATATTAAAGGAATCTTTTTCAACATGCTACCAAGGTCTGAATTTTCCATCTCTATGACCTCTGGTCCAGTTTCCTTGCTTTTCAGTTTCTCTTTCTGGAATACCAGTCAACTTTGTTGCCATCTCTGCTGGTGAATTAGTTAATATCTTTACCAGAAGACCAAATCCTTTTTTGTATAGTTTCACATGTTGGTTACTTTGCATCTTTAACTACCATTTATATGTTATTGTCTTTTTTTTTTTATATATACAAATAATAAAATACATTGTCAGAAGATATTATTCCACAGTTATTTTGACATTCTAAAATATATCCTATTTTCCAAGTGACCTAGATTCCATTCTTTTGAAGATAGCAACAGTTTCATGCAGAATGTTTATATCAGTATTAGATGTGTGTGTGTGTGTATGTATATATATATTAACCATTTTTCAATTCTATATTAGAATACTCTGTTTTCTTAATTTAAAGCCTTGATTCCTGTAGGCAGACTGTTGTTGTTGAATATTTTTACTTTTTTCACTCTATGATGCAACAAATTTCTTCTGCTTGAAACTAACTATTCATTGCCAGAAGGCTCACTTTTTAGAAAAAAATGTTCAGAGATATCAGAAATGAGATCAGCCAACAGCCCAATCAGATATACTAAGATGGTTTGCCAGCACTTTTGGAATATGGCATGTGTGTGTGTGTGTATATATATATATATATATATATATATATATATATGTGTGTGTGTTAATAGGAAAGTGAAAATGAGTCAGATATTTCAAAAGGTACATAAAAGGCAAGAGTTTGGTTTGATATAAGTAAAAATGATTTTTTTTTTAAATGATACTTTCCACCATGTCTTGGATTTGTTAAGACTGTACAAAATAAAACTGAGAAGATTGTGTTATTGGTATTATATCATTTTAGATTTCTTGGAATTTTGAGGGAAAAGAATGTCTTTGCATTTTGATTATTCTGATTCTCCTCTCTTTTAAGCTTAGATTCAGACAAAATATATTGTCACATTTTGTTCTATTATTATCATATTGACTTGTCAAAAACAATAAGTACACACATTTCAAAATGATTTTTTTTTTTTTTTGTACTATATGTTTAGTCATGTGAATTTTTAAAACAATAGTAAGTGTAAATTTTTCTTTGATTTTAGGTAAATTTGAAAGTTGGACTTCTGTATTTTTAATTAAAACTTAAATTTCAATGTTTGCAAAAGTGATTTTGATATGCTGCTTACAAAAGAAAATAACTTTTTACACTTACTGTCATTGTCTTTCGAGAAAATTATACATCATCAGTTTTTAACCAATAAATTAGAATTATATTAATTGGTATGTAAATACAGGGTGTTACAAAAAAAAATATTAACATTTCTATGGGACTTCTTTTTATGATTTCCTAACATTCAGCTGGGGCTGTAGAATATGCCGACTACACCTATGCAGAGGGGTAAGACCTATCGGTCATGGGTGTTGACCTTAATGGCTGAGGACAGGATCATGGTGTCTAACCAGTCCATCACTTAGGTATTAAGTGGTCTCATGACATGCAGCACTCCACCTCAACCCTTGGTCTGGGGGGGGGAGCAGTCAGAAAGGCTCAATCCAATCAGTTGACTGGTCATGTCAAGCCCTAGCATCTATATGATTGTCCCAGCTGTATTCTTCAAATTGTTCTTATGGCAAACACCCAACCCTTTTTATCATATACATACTAGAAGGCAGTGGCTAAGGGTCAACCACCAGAGACTAATTCATAGTATTCATTAATTATTTCTACCAGTTTATAAACCCAAACCAATATTTACCTACAAATTATTCCCTTCAAAATCATATATACAAAAAAATGGCATTGAATAACACACAAAGGTTGAAATGCCATTAAACAAATTAACCAATCAACCAACCTTTAGGATTTTAAAATCTCCACCTGTCAACATATTGGAATCTTTGCCAGGCAATCTCCGTAATATCAATTCTGCTTTTCTAATAAAAATACTCCTATAGAAATATTAACTTAAAATTTTTTTTTTTTTTTAAATCACCTGTGGAGATTCCAAGAATGTATTGCATGCAGAGATTGTTTTGAAATTATATCATAAAGGTACTCCCATTAGAGTGTTAACTATTTTATTACCTTGTAGAACTCTTCAATGAATGGTTATATAATTTGATTGATAAATAAGAGTAAAATATTTTGTCATTGGTAGATGAATCTTTTATTTATAATTAAGAACTTGTAGTATTTGACCATAATGAAAGAGTTAAGGTCTAAGGACTTTAACATAAATTAAAGTGTTCAATTATGGTACTGCTGATTGGTTAATTTGTATTGTACCACTTAAGGAGTTTATATATTTCTGTTAATAAATTAGAGAAAAAATAACAATGATCAAATGAATTTTTAAAATGATTTTTAGTTACTACC
>CM042150.1:32109037-32286537 GCA_023376005.1 Doryteuthis pealeii | reverse complement strand
TAGATTTTTTTTCTTTTCTAAAATCATCACCAAACCCTTTCTGTTGTTTTCATATATATATATATATATATATATATATAATATATATAAGCTTTTTTATCAGTTTGTTTTTGTTTGATTTCATTGATTATGACTGTGATGATTGAAAACAATTCATTTTCTTTCTCTTCTTTCTTGTGGGGCTGCAGGAAAGGAGATCTTCCCTCTTGTCCTTGAGTTGGTGAAGCCTGGTCAAAGAATAGTTTTCAATATATCCACATTGTTCTTTAACTTCAGTTGCATTGCAATTATAATAGAAAATTTTTTTCTACTTGATTCATCATAGCATTGTACCAGAAAATCATTTCTATTTTGTACTTTTAAAAACTTAGATTATATAGTATTTGTGTAATTTCATACTTGACAAACAGGTGAGGCTAAAATATGTTGATGCATCCCCTGCTGAGGGGTAAGACCACCACCACAACCAAAAGGCTAGTCTTGGATATTATACTAAATTACATCCGGTGGTGAGGCTCCAGTTCTGAGTAGTTTAGAGTACCTCTTTGTTGCCATTACACCTAGGTTCACTCTGACCTGGAGTGGTAGTACCTGTTAGTCCCATATATGGGTCATTAGTATTAGATAGAAAGACTTGAATCTATATAATTGTGTACAAACATGATTATCATTTAAATACAAATAGCTGTTTGAAATACCATAATTGTGTATAGATTATTAGTATTAGATAGGAACACTTAAACCATATAACTATGTATAGATTATTTATATTACATAGGAACACCTGATAACATATAACTGTGCAAACAAATTATTGTTATAGACAAATGAATAAATAAAATTAGAAAATTGATTAAAAGAAATGATTGGAATGGAACATTGAAAATATAATTCTTATGATCAAACATTTACAAATTAATAATCAAAAAGTTATCAAACATTTACAAATTGATAAAATTTCAGCATTTAATAACTCATAATGGGTTGATATGCTGTTAGATAAATGAAACCTAACTTGCTATATAGAAGTTTCTCATTGTGTTAATATCATCTTTGATTTATTTATTTTAGATAGAGCATTGTCAATCATTATTATCAATTTTGACTGATATTTGCCTTCATCTTTTTTAAAATTTCATTTTCTTTTATTGAAACTCATGGTCATGATTTCTTTGAGAATGAAGAAAGGTATGTAAAAGAAGGAATAATAATAAAGATAAGCTTTCTTCGTTCTGGTTTTTGCTGTTCTTTCATGTCATAAAAACAACTTTAGAGAATTGCAATGAAAGCAACTCAACTTTTAAAAAAAAAAGATGAAGGAAAAAAATAGTTAAAATTAATAATAATGATAATTTTTATATTACAATCAGATGAGTTTATCCACATTATCTTATGAAAAGTTCCCTTTAGATTATGCACTTAGCCTAAGGTTGGATTTTGATTGCCAAATTATTCAGAAATGACATGATTTTCTTGGATCTTCAGTTTAATGTATACAGTCTGAAAAAAAAAATTCAAACATTGTTAGTCTCATAATGTTACATGTTCTGACAAAATATTCAGTATGTTAGTGAATATCTTATATTTTCCCATTCATCTTATATGGTTGCCATCTTTATCTTCATCTTCCTTGTATTTATTCTTTGTATATTTTTCTTAATAGCAAATCTGACTGAATTTTTGATTGCCTTTAAGTTATGTCATCATCATTTACTATAAAAACGGAACTGATATTACTGAGACCATCTGGGGAAGATTCCAATAATCTGTTAATAGAAATTGTGAAAAGGTGGATATTTTAAAATCATATTAAAGAACTTCATAGAAATATTAACCATCCTCATTTACTGTATTCTGCCACTGTAGTAGTTTGGAATATCCTACAGTAGCATTCATTTGAAGCCACTCTGTCCTTTCGTTTGAGAGGGTCCTTAGATCCCACAGTTGCTTGCTAGATCTTAGGACTCCTAAATAATACAAACAATAACCACTTAGCTGAGTTTAGTTCATCATAAAGGGACTTGATGATAGAATAATTTTCTTGGGCTCTCTCTGTGGTTGGGCCGTATATGTTGACAAACTCACACCTGGTAGTGGATTCATTTCTCAATAGAAGAGATACATCTATGGTAGCAATGCTGTCACTGATTTATTTATAGTTGGTGACAGGATCCAGTAGTGTAAGTCCTATTACAAAGCCTAGACCATGGTGGATGGGATTTTTTTTGCATTTGTACCAACTTGTGACCCAAGCAGAGAACCTAACCAGATTGGACAACTACCTTGGTTTCTTGGATGCACTCAATGTCGATGTTATAATGCTTGTAGTCTTCTAGAGTCTGTTTTTTAGCCGTTATCAGATCTCGTACATTCCAGGTATAATGTATTCATCTTAAATACTCTATTTGTTACATAATTTTTGTAAGGAAGTATAATTAGATTATAAATTTAATGGTAACTCAATGGAGAATTTAAATTTGCCCCCAGTTATCTGAAGCTCTGATTGGCTTAGAGTCAAGTGATCAAATGAGTCTGGGTAAGTTAAAAGTTAGTCGAGACCAAAGAGCCCTGGGCAGATGTATATTGCATCATTGCTGATGATGATTCTCTGCATGAGTCTGGTTACGATGGTATCAGGAAAATAAAAATGTGTGTACACAAAATGTTTCCGTGTTTCCTAATAAGAACAAAGGTTGTGAAATGTGATCCTCACTAAGTGCCCTACATTTGTGGCCTTGTGCTAAGCTTAGTAAATACTTATGACAGTTCATTTGAATATTTTTTTATTTTGTTTATTATAGATTTTTTTTCCCATTTGCCACTCAATTTGATGTCATTGTCTCATTGAGAAAATGATTTATGGCAGGGGTCACATATGTGGTCCTTCAAACAATTCCTTCCAATGACCATGCAGATGAAACACATTAATCTTTAGTGGTCAGAAGATTTGAAGTCCAAATTTCCTGCTCGCCACATCCTTGATTTCTATAAGAATCACATGGTTCCTTTTGGATGATTTCCCAACCTTGTCAACCACACCCAACTAGTAGTGAGCATGTTTGGCATTACATACCACTGTGAACATGTGTTCTCTAAAATGAAACCTGCCAAGACTGTTGCATTCACAAGTGTCAAATTATCACATGTCTGATATGTTCTTTCTATCAACCTCTTTATTTAAACTTGATATTACATGTTTTGTGACTGCAAACATCAGATGTTTCATTAATAAATTATAATGGTTACCTTGTGAATTTAGCTAGTTTATTTTCTGTCCTATTAAAATCAGTGTTGCATAGTTCTCTTCTTACTTTTATTGTGTCTTCATCATCTTAAATTTTTATAGCATCTTCTATCAGGTCACTGTATTCCTTTTATTGGCCAAGAATTTTATCTTCATCGGGGGAGGGGGGTCTGTTTCTCTTTCATTTTTTTTACTTCTTTACTGCACAAGTGCATGGGGAAACAAATGGAATACATGCCTGCCCAACAGGGCTCTCTGGTCTCAATTCTGCTAAATCTAATCCTTTTTTTCCAGATTTGTCTGGTCATATGACTCTCTAAGCCTATGAGAGTTCTGTTCCAGGTTAACTTTGGTTTAAAACCTATCAATCAAAATCCACTGTAATTTTCCACAGTGTTTATCATTTAATTTTAAAATCTACACTACACTTCCTTACAAAAATGATATGATATCCCTTATGTAACAACAGCCCCAGGCCTTCCTGAATTAGGCTTACTGTCAAGTCATGTTGAAAGAACCAGTTCCTGCTAAATCACTAATTTTGAACAACAGCAGGTGCTGTAAGAAACAAATATCAAAATGACTTAATTCAACATTAAATGACCCGAAAAGAGGTGATATGCTGTAAAACAACCAACTAACCAACCCTTCTGAATTAAGCTTTGTGGCCCTCAGACTGAAAAGGTTGGGAACACCTTTTGGTTAATTTGCTATTTTACTCTTTGCAAAAATAAAATGTTATAATTATTGATTTTTATCTTTTTACTCTTTCACATATCTTAATATTTAACAAGAATTAATTAAAATTCACTGTAGCTGCAAATTACCTTAATAAACTATTGACCTTACATCAAAGGCAAGGTTATTTTGTAATGATGAAAGAGTGAAGTGCTAAATGATCCACTAGACAAAAGTAGCAAAATGACACCCACAAAATAAGTGCACTTTCTGATTGCCAGCAATAAGGGCCATTTTAAGTGTATGCTGGAAAGGTAAAAAACATATAAAGTCATCATGTATCATATAAATATGAATGTACCTTAAGCACCTGGAAAATTTGTCAGAAATAGATCAAAAGACAAATGAATCAGCTTGATGTGGTTAGAGAGAAAAAAGGAGCTTTTAAAGTTTTCTCACATTACTTGGCAAATAGATTGAAAGAGAATTAGACAATAATCTAGTGTTTTTTAAGTTATGAATAAACGTAAAAGAACTTAAACTTCCCAGAGGAATTTTTTGATTTGGTCACAAGAGAAAATTGTTTACTTCTGCTTTAATGCATCACTAAATCAATTAAAAATTTGCCATTCAAAATGTTTTGAGGATGATGTTTTCTCTGTATTTCTCAATATATTTTCATTACACAAGTTCTTTAATATTAATTATAATAGTGTAGCCCCCACCAAAACCCACCCCAAAAAATGTTTCTAATCTTAACATTTTGGTTTGTTTCAATAATTTTTTTAATCTGTTAAATCAATAAATTTTACATTTTTTATATATATATATATATATATATATATATATAAAAGGCTTAAAAATCTGCCATTTTAATGGCACAGCAAAATGGCCGGTTTGATGCATTTTTCTTTACCATTATATTGCTCTGCATCCAGTTCTCAACTTGAACAACTCTATTATTCCATTGTTGGAAGAAAGGTCCAGCTTAGAATCATCCTAATACCAACTTACCTGGTAACTCACCTACAGATATATATATAATTAATTGCCGCCTGATAGGGTGGCTTTTAAGCTAATTAACTGATAGAGTATGTTGCCATAATTCTAGTGATGCTTTACCATAGATGAAATGTCTAAATTAGCCAAATTTTACTGTTAAAGAGAGCTAATTTTTTAATTTACATTTGATTAATAGAAAAACCCTGTGATAATAGAGGCTCCAATACTCAAGTTATAGGCTTCCAGAATGTTCACTATAGTGGTGTCTAACTCCCATCATGGTAATCTTAATATTATTTAAATTTGCTGAAATTTTGTGTGGGCATCATATCCTGTCATTTACCTTATGGTTTAAATTTCCTATTAATCGGGGAGAGGGAAATTTCAGTGTGTTACGTTGTAATACTCCCGGTACTAAAACGATACAAGCACCGTAGTCTCTTTTCTTTCTTGGTACTAAAACTCCGATAAAAAATCATAACACGAGAAACATGTCGTCACAACTCCCAGCCTTTATTAACGTGCTCGTCTAGTGGCTTCTACCAGGGAGGAAGGGAGGCAGAGAGAACGAGAGAGAGAGAGCACTACTAGATTACTGGGCTCTAATGAGGTCTGTCCCCCACGACGGACGCCGGCAAAAAGAGGACGAACCCTTTCTTACTTCCCCCACGTCACCACGTGACTTCCGGTCAACACCCGACTTCCGCTTGCCCCTCAATTCTTCGTTCGGGGTCACGCTACGGTCAAAACCATCGCTCTCCTCTTTTGGGTCATCACTATTTTTTAAGCCTTTGTTATTTATATTCCTCCTCCTTCCATTAGCAGTTCTGGCTCACAAGGGTCATATTGCTACAATTCCTCCCTTACCATCATTCTAAAATTTTTACCCGTAAAAATTTTCAAAAGTATCTCTTTTTTTTTTTTTCAAGAATATGCGTAATTATTCATTAGATTTTTTTTTTTCTTCTATCCGATATAGACCTTCCTCTCTCCAATAGAGCCACACGAGCATTCAATTTTACAATAATACAAAAAACACATACATATATAAAGTAAAAAGAACATTTACAAAATCATTAAAGCAGGTGATATTCTCCTCTTTGTTCCACAATTGTGCTCTGACCTTACCTACTTATTTGTTCATTTTTTCTTTCTTTCTTTATTTTTTTTATTTTTTATTTTTTTTTGGAAATACTCTCTCCAATTTGAATTTTTTTTTAAAAATTACTCATTTATTTTTCATTCTTATCAATTGCAGACCTATACTGATTTATAGCTTTTTTTTCAAGCAACGGCGTTATCGTCGCCTTCTTCAGCTGGTCAATAATTCTTTTCTCTATTATTCCTTTTCTTTTGTATCTATTTATTTTAATCCCTTTCAGTTTTTCATTTATTTATCTTTTTTTTTTTTCGTCATTATTCCATCTCATATTCGTATTTTCATTTACTCATTTTTCTCATCCTTTTTCTTTTCTTTTTTTTTTTTTTTTTTTTCATTCATCTATCTCTAATTTATTTCCGAGCGCCAAAACTAGGTTTTTCTGGAAGGTATCTGCTGTGTGAACAAACACTTGAACCACAGGCCTTTAAAAGCTATCTTCATAGTCGCTGTTTGGTGGAGTATCATGTTTCCTTGTGGGCAGCACTGGTTGACCCCGGGTGAGCTCGCTGCTACTACCATAATCTTTTGTACTCCCAGCGTTCTCAATACTTTCTTTCATTGCAACTCTAAGCATAGCTATTTTCCTTTCCATTAGGGGAACATATTCTTTTATTTCTCTGTAGTCACTATCTGACGGTGTGGTATTTACCTTAGCCCTTACTGTTTTAGGGGAATCTTTTGTGATGCTATTCACTGTTGGAGTTATTTTGTGGCTTTCCATTTTAGCCATTACTCCAAAATCATTTTTATTATTATTACTGTCCACCTGTCTGTTCAATTTCTCTTTCTTTTTCTTTTTTCTATTGGGACATAGTTGTTCATTGTTCCTATCACCTTCACCCGTGTGATTTGTACCCTCGGTATCCACATCACTATGTGAAGTATTAGTATACTTATCGGAGTTTTCTCTCTTAATAGCTGTGTATTTATCCTTATTTTCTGTGATATTTTCAGAGGTCGTAGAATGGACTTGTGTGCCCTCCTTAGTTTTGCCATTCATATTAGACAAAGCGTGGTGCTGATTTTTGAGGGCTATCCCATGCTTGTCTCTATTTTTAATTTGTTCGGATGTGCTTTTAGGGGTAGGTGCCATCCACTTTTTATTAATTTTTACGGGACAATTTCTAATGAGGTGATACTTGCTATTACACCCCCAACAACGTCCAGTCCGGTCTCTATTACCTATCTGAGGATGCACATTGCAATTCCTCACTGTAGGTACGTTTCTACTCTTCTTGTTAAATCTTTTTCTATTGTTACTTGTTCTTAATCTATCCTCTAAAAGTGTTCTTTGATAGGCCCTATCCAACCCCTTTTCAACACTTTTTAAAGCACTCGTTACAGAATTTAATGCATCAACCAAGCCTGCGGTGAGATTCTGCAAAAACTCTTTAATAGTCTGAGACTCCATTTCGCATAAACAATTTCAGTCACAGAATAATAGAAGACTTATACTAATATTAATGATATCAATAACTAGTGAAGAGAAAAAAAATACACAACTGTAGAACAAGAGAAAAAAAAATTATCACCTACCTTGTCACTTCTACGTATATTTTTCCTTTTTTTTTTAAAAAGTTCTATTTTCTATTGTAATGTTCATTAATTCCGTCTTTTCTTCTTTTCTTTTTTTTTAAATTCACACGTGGACGTATTTTTTTTTCTCCACGTGGGTTTCTCCTTCTTCTTTTATAAGTCCTTTTCTTCTTCTTTAAATCTTTTTGTTTTCTTCACACGTGGCTCCTTTTTTTTTTTTTTAAATTCTTTTTGTTTTCTTCACACGTGGGTCCGTTTTTTTTTTAATTCTTTTTGTTTTCTTCACACGTGGGTCCGTTTTTTTTTTTTTGTTTTTTTTTTTAAGTTCTCAATTGTCTGTTGACTCGTTGTTGTCGTTCATCTCCTTTAATAAGATTCTAAAAGGTTGCTCCCTTTTCTTTTTTCAAGGTGGGTCTTTTTTTTTTTTTTTTGTTTGTTTTTCTTTTTAAGCCCTTTTTTCTCTTCAAATGCTCGCTGTTGTTGCTCTTTCTTTTTTTCTTTTACTTCTGTTTTTTTTTTTCTTTCTCTCTCGTTTCTCAACAGGTCACTCCCTTTTTTTTTCGTCACACGTGGGTCCTTTTTCTTTGTTTGTTTGACTCGCTCTTTCTTTCGTTTACGTTAGTTTCTGTTACAATTACGGCCGATGTCTTTTTCTTTTTTCGTATCCCCTCGTTGTCGTGGTAAACTGGTTCCTTATGAGTCCGTGCTTGAACTCCGAGGTCAACGGGCACCAAAACGATATATGTTATGTTGCAATACCCACGGTACTAAAACGATACAAGCACCGTAGTCTCTTTTCTTTCTTAAAACTCCGATAAAAAATCATAACACGAGAAACATGTCGTCACAACTCCCAGCCTTTATTAACGTGCTCGTCTAGTGGCTTCTACCAGGGAGGAAGGGAGGCAGAGAGAACGAGAGAGAGAGAGCACTACTAGATTACTGGGCTCTAATGAGGTCTGTCCCCCACGACGGACGCCGGCAAAAAGAGGACGAACCCTTTCTTACTTCCCCCACGTCACCACGTGACTTCCGGTCAACACCCGACTTCCGCTTGCCCCTCAATTCTTCGTTCGGGGTCACGCTACGGTCAAAACCATCGCTCTCCTCTTTTGGGTCATCACTATTTTTTAAGCCTTTGTTATTTATATTCCTCCTCCTTCCATTAGCAGTTCTGGCTCACAAGGGTCATATTGCTACACAGTGGTCGTTTGTGCCCCATTGGGGGGACCTCCTTTGAGTAAAAGGAAATATACTTATCCAAATGCCATGAATAATGTATCTCCAAAAGCATAGGAATTTGTGAACAGACAGACAGGAACTACAACTTATATATAAAAAAATTTATAAATATCTTGGAACAATTATTTTCTTTTCTTTTCTTTCTGTATTTGCTGAACAATATATGCACATATATTCTCTTAATTTAGATATATTAGGTTAACTTGAATTATAAAGGAAAGCACAATAACACAAAGCAGTATTCAATAAACAGTTTCTGTTTTCTCCATTTAAGATGAAATCTTAAATTCAGAATATCAGCTACACAAGAGAATTATTGATTTTTCTTCTTCATTTTTGCTCCAAATTATGAAATAGATCCAAAACATCATTTTTATAAGTAATATCTTCATTCAAAGCATGTTTTTAATGAATTGCATATAATACTAATAGCCTGTAAAAGCATATTAAAAAAAAATCCTATTAATACAAAACTATATATATATATATATGTATGTATATATATATATGTTTTTTTTCTTTAAATTTATTATTTAGCATGGGTAAAGTGTGAAATAAATGAGAAACTGAGGATTTTAAGAGCATTTTTTTTTTTTTTTAGCAGTCTAAAAAAATCTTTGTCATTCCCTTGAAATATTGGATGAAATAAAATGGAACTTAGTACATAACATCAAACCCAGTTTCTCATTTATTTCACACTTTACTCATATGCAGACTCCACAACATATATATATATATACACACACACACACACACACACATACACACAATTACTCATTAGATATACCAATAAAGAAGCATATGCAGACTTCACAACATATATATATGTATATATATATATAAATATAATTAATTGATATTAATTATGTATTTTTTATAAACTTGTATGCCTTTATTTATTTTATTTTTTTGTTATATTGTATTATTTGTTAATGACAATTATACATAACCCAGACTAAAGTAAAACATCCTAAGTCGATGACATCACCACAATCCTATTAAGGCTTAGTACATTTATTAAGACTGTTGTATTTACTTGAAAAATTGTCCATGGATTAACTACAGGTCTGTTGTTGTTTAATTTGTGTTAACATTACTTGGATTTCACTTCCTTATCAACATTTGAATTATCAGAGGTTTTATATTACTTCAAGCAAATCCTGGCAATGGTTCTCATTTCTTATGTTATTTGAGATAAACAGTCTTATGAAGAAACTTATACTAAATATCCATCAAGATAATATCAAAGTGTCTCTTTAATAAGATTATTATCATTGTCCTTTTAAGCACACTACTGTACTGTTGGTAATTGTAGATTTTTGCTACTTTTCTTTATTACAGTCAGAAGAATATATTATATAGTAATCATCAGGTTGTGTTGATAGCACAGATTCCCATGACTATCTCTAACCATCCATCCCTATTGGTCATTGCTCTTGACAAGTCCTCTAGATGGCATCCAGTGTCCGTACAGAGCTGATGAATGTAAGTCTTTGCTGGCTGGCCAACACTGATGTGTCTATGTGTGGGAACTCACAGGAGAATTTATGAGTTCATCCCTGCTTCTCCAATAGTATCCAGCACTTAGTTTCTTTTTGCTGTGAGGCATTAGTTAATGATTAGTATTATATATTAATTAGGGGCTGGTTAAGCTCAGTCAGTAGTGCACTCACCTAGAAATCGCAAGGTTCGGGTCCGATACCGGTCCCCACCAACTCAGTGCATGAGTAGCACAAATTGGGTAATCTGATCTGTGCAGTAAAGTGGGGAGCTGACGGCAGGTGTGGCACTCCACCTAAGCAGAAACAATCTTCCTGGTCTAGTGCTAGCAAAAAGAGGATAGACTCACTACTGTCCAGCTGATACTGACAATAAGCAACTCTGCCAACTTTACTTACTTCAATTTTTAGTTATGTGCTAAACAGCAATCATTGGTAGAATTTTTTTACCAATAGAAAGTTGTACTCTAATCAAAATTGATAGACATATGAAAGCAATTTATGACTGGTTGTATGAATGTGAAAAATGTTTATCAGTAGGTTTGACTTGCCAGAGCTGCAGTGAGGTAAGATGTATGAGGATGTTGGTGAGCAAAGACCAAGTCAACTAATTTTAGTGACACACAAAGAGAATCCATCCCAAGATTGACACAAATTGACAAGTATAGCAAATTCGTTGCAATATATTATGGAGATCTTTTATTACAGAAAGAATCTGTGACAATTGATGTATGAAAGAACAACAATTGTTTATCAAGAACTCCTAAAGTAATATTGTCATGATGGATATAATTTACTAAGAATGAATCTTGGGTTCATCATTATAACTCTGAAAATAGAAGGCAGTCTCTAGAACAGTGGTTCTTAAGCTTTTTTAAATCTTGGCACTCTTAGGCCTAGGGGGCATAAGACAAAAGAAATTGAATTTTCAGATGAAATTATCAGCTACTTATCTGCTACTATTTGATTAATTAACTACTATGATTAATAAACACAACACAATTGTATTTATATGAATTTGCACAAACATGCAACATAGTCAATTTTTCAGTCGCACAATTTTATTTATCCAACCCCTGTGCGATGCAACAGTCAATTTTTCAGGAACGCAATTGTAGTTAAGGAGTTGAAACAGTGACATGATGAAGTAAAATGAGAGAGAAAAAGAATAACATGTTTTTCTGAATTTCTTTTCGCACCCCCAAGAACTGAATCTCACACCCCCTTTATGGTGCTGGCAACCCAGGTTAAGAACCACTGCTCTAGAATATCATCACTCAGATTCTGCAAAAGTAAAACCATTTAAATTTCTTTTTTCTTTTTGTGGTGGTGGTGGTTCATGAAGAGAATCTTTTGCACAGAATTTTGCCTATTAATTTATCAAGTTATTTTGCAAGCTTGTCGCTCAGACAATACATCTGAAGAATAAGTCTTGAAAGAAGAACATTTTTTTTTTTTTTTTTCATCACTACAATGCATATCTGTGTTACAGTCAGCAAACAATAAGAAGCCTGAAATTCACAGTTGTTGCACACACTCTATCAGCACCATCAGACTTCTGATTGTCTCCAAAACTGAACAAAGCATTTATGTATTTACCAACCTGTCAACATGAGTAGAATGTGATACAGTCTATTTTTAAGTGGAGTTTAACTGGTATGAATTTAGAGTTTCTTATCCTAGACTGGTTGCCAAGCCATGGTTAAAGAGCACAGTCTGCTCTACTATTTACCCATAGCTGGAGGCAGTTGCATGCATACCTTTTCCCAAGGGTATTAGCACTATATGAAATGCTACCAGCCTCATTCAGGATTTGAACATGTTTCACCATGTCCATTTTTTAAGAGGCAAATAAGGGTGAGAATGTTTCATCGAAAGTAAACCAGAAACTATTTTCATGGACAGAATAAAAAAAAACTTGATAGTCTAAAAAAAACATGTAGAACTAAATGCTGACAACATTGAAAAATAAAATCTGCAATTTTAGAGAGAGAAATAAATTACCTTCATTTTATTTCTAGTTTCACTATTTAACTTGTCTAAAATTTTATTGGATTGGAGATTTTATTAGTTAATTTTTGTAATATTGATGTTTATTAGGAAACCTTTGACACAATATTCTCATGCTGCTGCATACAGCTTGACTAATTGTATGTTGTTATTGTTTTGTGGCTTTTGTTAATAAGTGTCATTGAAAGTGAAGAAATTTTGGGATTATATTTTAGAACATTTTGCAGTTTCTCTCTTTGGTAAGATAGTAACAAAAATTATTTGAACTTTTTTAGAGATAATTCTTTTCATGTAACTTTATAAGTTTGATCTTCTGATCAGAACTGATAAATTATTTTGCAAATATCTATGATATACTAGTGTCCAATCCTTTCTTTTAGCTAACTACCAATCCTTTCTTTTAGCTAACTAGTGTCCAATCCTTTCTTTTAGCTAACTAGTGTCCAATCCTTCTTTTAGCTAACTAGTGTCCAATCCTTTCTTTTAGCTAACTAGTGTCCAATCCTTTCTTTCCAATCCTTCTTTTAGCTAACTAGTGTCCAATCCTTTCTTTAGCTAACTAGTGTCCAATCCTTTCTTTTAGCTAACTAGTGTCCAATCCTTTCTTTTAGCTAACTAGTGTCCAATCCTTTCTTTAGCTAACTAGTGTCCAATCCTTTCTTTTAGCTAACTAGTGTCCAATCCTTTCTTTTAGCTAACTAGTGTCCACTTTTAGCTAACTAGTGTCCAATCCTTTCTTTTAGCTAACTAGTTCCAATCCTTTCTTTTAGCTAACTAGTGTCCAATCCTTTCTTTAACTAAAACTAGTGTCCAATCCTTTCTTTTAGCTAACTAGTGTCCAATAATAATGTTAATAAAATATCCAAGTGCAAAATATAAGGATGCAATGTACCCTTACATTTTTGTATTTGATAAATTCCAAGAGTCTTAGGTTTTTTAATTAATTTCCATCTCAGAATTCCTCATGTTGATTAGTTTATTGTTATCTTCATTATTTATCAACAAAACAAATTGTGCAACTGTAGTTTACATTAAAACAAATCATAGAAATGTGAAGTAATGATGACCTTAATCTCCAAAATAGAAATGAGCTTCTGTCAGTCTATCAAAATAAACAATGTTGAATTCTTTGATTGCATCCTATGAATGATTGGTTATGGTTCAAAGGTCATCCTAAGCCATTCAACTAATTAGTGATCTTAGAATTTAGTAAAATTTCTATTTTTACTAGCACACCTGTTGGCCATGGATGGTGATCTGTAATGCCTAAGGACAGGATTGTCATGTTTGAGTGGTCTGTGACCAAAGTAGTATGTGGTCCCCTAATATGCAACACTCCACTTCTGCCTTTACTTGGGAGTTAGACGGGTGGTCGGAGCGGCCCATCGGATCAATCTGCCAACCACTATATGATTGTCCCTCAAATTACTCTTATGACAAACATAATCAAAACATTATGCTCTGAAGAAGATAATGGTTTTCTATTATTTTATTTTACTTTTAAAATGATTTTTAACCAGAATGTTGTATATCTAAACAAATTCCTGTCAAAACACATGTCAGCATATAATAAATTTCCTCCATACAAAAATACTAATATTTTTCCATTTATCTCCTCTACATTGTTGGATTTATTTCCATCTTCTTTACTTGCACAAATCATGTATATTATAAAAAAAAAAAAAGATTCAGCATTAAATAACCCACAAGGGATGATATACCATTAAACTAAACAACCAAACTATTTTGACTAAAAGTTTTAAATTTTTGTGGGTTTTCATCTTTGCTGTTATTTCTTGATTATTGTCAGATGAGTTTCCTTGGGAATTAACAGGCAAATCTTGTCACCTGATCAGAACCCAAAATATGCAAACCCCAAAATATCAAAAAATAGAAGCAATCAAGATAAGGAAAATAAACAGAAATAGAGAGAGAGGATACTCTTACTGAAGTTCTCTTTCTACTGACACACCTTGTCATATTGTACTTTCTTTTTTCAATAAACTAAAGGTTTGTGGCAACCCTTTATCAAGCGGCATTTTACCAACTGCTTTTGTTCACTTTGCGTCTCATTTACATTTTCATAGCAATAAAATATTTCTTTAGATATGTATGTTTTTAAGAGTCACTACTATTGCACACTTCAGTGACTATATTATAGTGTAAAATATAACTTATATACAGTCGGAAATCAAAAACAATGTGGTTCTCTTTATTGGCTGTGGTCTGAAATTGAATTCCCTTTCATTGTCATTACTCCCAGGTCCACTCTAGGTCTCATCTATGGGATAGATATATTAAAATATAAGTTTAGAAAAATGTGTTAAAAACAATGAGTTTTTTTTTTTTTTAATTGAATTCCCAAAAAGAAACAAAAATGTCTTCAGTATAAAATAACCCAAGAATTGACTTGCCGTAAACCCAACCAACCAACCAGAGTGGTATTACCTGTTTAGTCTCTTTTATGAGTCAAATAGATCTGTTTAAAGATTATTTGTATTCTATAAGACTGTGTGCAGAACCCCACCTCAAAAAAACAAAAAAGAACCTTAAGTAACAACTACACAAAAATGTAAATATGAATGTACAATGAACATGATTCCCTAACCTCTAGACATAAAATAGCCATAGACTTACATTGTCTTAAAAAAATTTCAACAGCAAACCTACGGTGTACGTTGGTCTAAGCCATGATTTGTAACTGTTCTCATCTGAAAAAAATAAAATAAAAATAGTAAGACATTAACTAGATGGATTTACTATTACCGCTTCCCTAAGTTCACTTGCCTTTCCTTTGGATCACAGTGGCAGTGTGGAGAGGGGAGATTTGCTGCTTGGGCAACAGCTCATCCTCCACATTCAAAAAAAAAAATTTAAATTTGGAAACTACTCACCGTCTCGTAGACGGACGGATGCCAACAGCAAAGTTCATTTGCACCCCACAGGTGACAGTTGAAAATGTGGTAGATATTTCTGCCACACCATGTAGATATATCGTAAATATTATTTTTTTTTTTTTTTTTTTTTCTCTCGAAGTTTCCAAAATATGTTTTTTGAAGACTCTTATTTACCAAGTTTGTTGTAAGGAAAGATAAAAGATTCTACTTAAATATTTGTATATTACTTGATCTTATTTGTAATATTTTTACTTATAAAACGTGTGCTATTATGCCTAGTAGTTATAACTTTTCAATAAAATCAACTTTTCCCAGCATATGTTGACTGCCTTGAATTTTTAGTCTCTGTAGTTATTCAGTAAATGCTGGTTAATCCATTGACCTACCTACTCTATCAAAAAAAAAAAAAAAAAAAAAAGGAAAGTTATTTGTATATTAGCTTAATACATATGGATAAAAGAAAGTACTGTTAGGTCAGTGCACAGAAGCAGCCATCTAATAATGTTTTAGAAAGTCTGAGTATGTAGATATTGATTACATCCAATGGGCACACACATACGTACACTTGGGTTTCATGACACAACCTGGCAGTATTGGCAGACTATTTAGAATACTTGACTTGATTTGTTTTACATTTGCTTTTTAATCAGATGTGCAGCAAATCTGTTCATATGACGTTAAAGGGCTTATTTGTTGAGAATTGTTTATCAAAATGGCTGTAGGAAAAAGATAAATTTCTTAAAACGTCCTCAAGTCAAGCTGATAGCACGGATTCCCTTGGTTCTCACTCACTGTCCATCTCTATCAAGCAAAGCTCTTGGCAGGTCCTCATCACCAGTGTTTCTCAACCTTTTTTTTTTTGGCCATTACCCCCTTCAACCCAATGTGTGTTCTTGGGAGCTCCGCCCCCTGCCAACTTGAGTTTTTACCACCCCCTTCCCCCCTCATGCTCTCTCCATCAACTTAATACATCAAGAAGAAATAGCAAAATTGGTATCAAAACAGTAATAAATATTTGTTAACAGAATGACTTAGATTTATTTAACATTTTAATTAAATAAGTTTTTAATATTTTATTTTGAATAAGTTGTTTATTACAAAATACTCCATATTATGTGGGTCTTAAATTTTCTATGGTCCCCTCCCATTTTTCAAATTTGACTTTGTGTCCCCCCCCCACATCTCATGGCCCCCTTGTGAAATCTGCCTACACAACATTCAGTGTCCATACAGATCTGGTTGATATAAGTTTTTTCTGGTCATCCAACACTGGTGTGTCCATTTGTAGGAGTCCACTGGAGAATGTTGTTTCTAGCAGTTCCGAGCATCTCTTGTTTGTCTTACTTGGATGATTTGTGAGATAGGAGGTATGATAGCACAGATTGCCTTGAATCTTACTCAGGACATCCATTGTCTACACAGAGATGATGAATATAAATCTTTGCTGGTCAGCCAACACTGGTGTGTCCATGTGTAAGAGTCCACAGGAGATTGTCACTTACGAGTTTGTCCTTACTTCTCCAGCAGTGCCCAGCATATCTTGCTTGTCTCACTTAAATGGTTAATGAGATAGGAGGTATGCATATGATATCTATATTCTAATTGGTTGCAGATGTAATAAAGTCAGGGAGTTTAATGTTCTAATGTTAAAAGTTGCAATGTTATAAGTACTTGCAAATATATGCATCCTCTGGGTGCAAATGTTTTAGTTTTACTGTAATAAAATATATTAAATTAGAAAGACTAATGAAACTAAATAAGAATGCAGATAAAATGATTTAAAACAGAGTGGTAGAATCGAAAAATAGAACAACTTTGAAACTAACTCTTTCATCATTTTCCATCACTCCTGTCTTTCATTGCTAAATTTTCCTTTTCTTGGTTATTGATTTCTTGTAAGATTTATCCCGAGACCTTTTCTCATATCCTTAAGATAAAACCAAACAATTAGAAATCAATAATACTAAACACATATTTATCAAAATCAAATTTTTAATATCAATATGTAAATTAGCCTTCCCGTTCACACTGTAAACCACTATTTTGTTGTATATATAAATACAATCACATGTTATTAGTATGTAGATATTGTCAACAGTATTAATAATGTAAAACAATTTTATTAATAATTGAGGTTTAAATAAAAATAAAATCCTGGAGAATATGATGTAAATAACAAAGGGAATTGTGACTTGAGTAGTAATATAGTTTTGGTTACAGACAGAAAAACACACCATCTCCATTATAATAAGAATTCTTACCTCTAAGTAAGTTTGGTTTAGGAGATGAATTTTGTTATTTCAATGTTTATCCTAAGTGATTTTAAAGATAATACAAGTAGAATATCAACAAACCTCTTTTGTTGATATTTTGTTCTAGCCATATTGGCTGGGCTTAGAATACACTGACTGTATCCCCTGCAGATGGTGTAAGATCCCCCGCAAAAGGAAAAAAAGAAGAAAAAAAAATGATCCTGAATACTCTGCATATGATGGTAAGGCTGCTGTTCTGGAGGTCTGGAGAGTGTGAACTACCCCTTCATTGCAATTGCTCACAGGTCCACTCTGATTTGGAATGGTAGTACATATTAGGGTCCCATATATGGGTCAAATAAACTTGTTTAAAACTTATTTGTAATACATAGAACCATGTGCAAAAAAAAAAACCTTAAGAAGCAGCTACACTAAAAATGTGATGCTACTTTGGTATGCAATGTAATTGTGATGATAAAAATTGATTTGGTATACAATCTATCTAATCTACTTTATTTTAATTTCTTTTAATAATAAAATAATTGATTTTTTTATCATCTAATTTTTATTTTATTTTTTTTTTTGGTTGCTGTATATTGATTTGCCTATAAATTTAATAAATCATTTTCAAATTTGTATAATTTTAATTTTTGTAAATAAATGTATAAAAGCATAATAATGTTTTATTCAAGACATGATAACCAAATTATATATTTAGATCACACATTGAAATAAGATTTGATTTTTTGTAGATCACATACCAAAGTAGCATCAAAAATGTAAATATGTATATACAAGGAACACTATTTCCTAGTCTCTAGGCATAAAATAACCCTGCACAGGTTGACATACTATTTAAAAAAAAAAAAAAAAAAGAAATTTTGTTCTGCTTGTTGAAGCTTTTTCCCAAAAATCTGAACTAATATACTTGGCTGTGGAGTTGGAACACAAAATCTTCGACTCCTCTATTTCTGGCAACGACTACTCCTCTTTTGTAATTAAGTGATTATGGCCTACAAATAAACATGAAACCATGATTTTTTTATAACCTATTTATAAGGATGGTGCTCTGTATAATATCACAGAATAAATTAGGGCCATATAAAGTGTAAATTCAACTGGAGTCTGAGTCAGTATAGTTTTACAGACTCAAACTCCAGTGACCCCTTAATTCCTTTCAACTCTGACTCCACAGCCTGCTAATATGAAACAACCACAATCAATTCTAAACAAACTAATGGCTTCCAAATATTCATTTCCTTCTAATTCCTGTGTATTGCTTATATTTCAATGTCCTGCTAATCATATCCCATCTTGTCTGTGTGTCTATGTTGTGTCTGCTGCTTTCCTGAGTCCATTTATTCTCTTTATTTTACAGATCAACTGTGCTGTCGTTACCAGCTTTGTGGTTTTTGTTACAGTCAATACCAGATCTGCTGGGCTGCCTCTTCCTAACTATCACCACACCTGCTTCTTTTCTTTTGCTCCTTGTTTTCTTCTTTCTTTCTTTTTTTTAAACATGTCCCTAAAAGTCTTTACTAAATATTCAACTGATTTATTATGTGCAAATCTCCAAACTTTATAACTTCAATAGTCTTAGGTACCATCACCATAGCAAATTCAAGATGTTTTAAGTGCATAGAGAATCAAAAAGAAAATTTGTATTTACTTCAAATTAGTTTTTTTTTAAAAAACCCCATAATCACAATAGCAGAGATGCGTCCCTGATGCACAAAAATCTAAAAGGACACAGTAAAATCGTATTCATGCATCTCAGTGTTTTTCTTTTTTTCTTCCCTCACCATTTCAAGCTAACTGTAAATTCATTTCAATAGTTTCTTAGAAATGAATTACACAGGATAGCTAACAAGGCAAGAGTTAGATGGCTTTAGTTTTTTCCCTAGATGATAAACAAAAACCCTACAATCTCTTAAGAAACTTTAGTTGGGACCCATTAATTTTCCCAGGGACTCATTCAAAGAAAATATGTGCGTCCCAAGACGCACTAAATCAAAAAGCTATCAGCATCATTGCAATAGGTATAGAAATATTATGTGGCAACAATTACTTATATATATGTCAACTGGCCATGTGAATCCAGTTCATGATCAAATAATCAATTTATGGTTCATTCCGTGCATATACATAAACAGCTGTTGAATTCCACAATGTTTGACCTCTACTAAATTTGCCAGTGCATCTAGAAGTTAATAATGAACCCTCTCATCCCCCTAGCAATGGGTTAAATAGTAGCACTACTGTTCTTCTACAAGGATGGGTTTGGCATTAAATAACCCTGAAGGTTGATATTGCATTAAACAAAGAATCCAAATCCATTAGTGATAATTCACTATCTACATAATATCATTGAATCAACACAAGTGACAAATGGGAATATCTGACCATCTATGTATATATATATATAAGTCAATATATTTAATATAATGTGATGACTATATGAATTGGATTATACCTCCTAGAAGTATGTTTTATTTCATCATTTGTCATGATTGCGCTGTCAGCGCGGATTCCCATAATTCTTTCTTGTCAACCGTTTGTATCAGTCATTGCTCCTAGCAGGTCTTCCACACGGCATCCATAATCCACACAGCTAATTGATGTAGATTTTTGTTGGTCAGTCTACACTGGTATGTCTATTTGTAGGTATCCAAAGGAGAACATCACTTATGAGTTTGTCCCTGCTTCTCCAACAATGTCTAGCATGTTTTGTCCATCTCACCTGTATGTTTTATGTAATAGGAGGCAAGTGACCATACAGCTGTTTTCTTGTGGGATACTGCTTCCAAGATTTGCGAACGTCCTTGTCTAGCTCCCATCTAGCTTTTTCTCCAAGCACTTCATTAGGGTCCAGGTGGTGTAGAAAAAAAAGGTTGTTTGGTGATCATTGCATTTCTATAGTTATCTGTTCTCAATTCGGAAGATAAGATTTTAATAGAAAATAATAGAAAATTAGGTTAGTATTTTTTTAATTTTTTTTTTTTTCTGGTAGGAGGAGATCTCAAAGTAATTTTGACTAACAAGAAGAGAGCCCCTTTGGTTTGAATTTATTTTCCTTCTCCTAGACTGGTTATCTAACCAAGGTTAAAGAGCCCAGTTTCTCCTATTATTTACCCATAGCTGGAGAGAGAATAGTTGCACTCGTACCTTTCCCAAGAGGATTAGCGTTATGTGAAATGCAAACAGCTGTGTTCAGGATTTGAACTTGTCTCATCGTATCCATTTCCTATGATCATAACCATTACACCATACATTAGTGTTGGGTATGATCCTTTGGTTGTTCCTTGGTGTCCCTTAGTGTTGGGTATGATCCTTTGGTTGTTCCTTGGTGTTGGGTAAAATCCTTGCATTGAGCAAAGTTGTTAGTTGCAGGTCCGTTCATCAATGTCGAATAATGTGCAAATGAATGGCTTTCAATATCAGCAATTAAATAGTTAACTAACTACGTATTCAAGGTGTTGATTGGCTGAGTTTAGTCAACGTGACTATGCTGAGTCTATAAGTTTATGTGGTGGTTTCCAGCACAACTTATATACCGTAATAATCCAACAATCAGATAAGTGATAAATTACAAAGTTAAGAAAGTTAAGAAACTTTAGCAAGCATTGATATGCTTATATGAGGGAGATTAAAAAATCATCCCCCAAATTTTTTTAAAAAGAATTAAATAAAATAAAAATCAATGCTTACCCAACCCTACCACCACAAGCAGGATATGATGCAAGGTCAATCTTTAACTTTGCCTACCAAATTTCCCCCATGGCTGTACCAAATTTTCTTGGTATTTTTTACCTGTACAATGGGATATTTCAAAGTTCACTATATACCTCAGAACTCATTCTATTCAAATAAAGTCCTATTAATATTGTAATCCTTCTGCTTAGTTTTAATGAACTAATCATCAGTTTTTGTACTTTGCTTGGGTGTGGTATGTGTAGAATGGGAGAGCCACTGTGAGCAGTTTAAAGTAGCCAAAGAGTTAAGCAGATGGTTTAGCTCAGCTGGTAAAGCATTCATTTAGGAAATGCAAGGTTCTGGGTTTGATACTAGTCCTCGCCAACTCAGCGCATGAGTATCACAGCTTGGGTAATCAGATCTGATATACAAAACTGCTCATGATAGGCTGGGTGCAGCAACAAAGCACAAAAGTATTATTATTCACTGATATAATTTCCATTCTCTCTAATGATTTAAAACAGTCAACTGCCAACAGAAATTAATTTCAGAATATCTTTAGTGTTAATAGATTTGCAAACAGCTAATATTGTTTCCCAAAGTTTATTTTTGGATATAAATTGCTTGCCTTCCTCATAAACACAATCCTCTTGACAATGCTCCAAAGGTTCTCAATGTGGTTTAGAGGCAGGTAACTTAGTGTGGCCACACCTTATTCCCAGTATCATAAGCCTGTTGTTTTTAAACTCTAAGTATTCAATACTTGCATTAGTAGAATGAACTGGAGCATTGTCATCTATGAAAATGACCTTTTGTTTGAATATCATTGTATTCTTCTTAAGCTATGTCTGAAGTTTGGCCTTTAGGAATTCAATGTAGGCAGATGAGGTCATTTTAACATCATCACCTTCCAGGGGCCAAGCAGCTCATTACCAATGATCCCCACCCGAAATACAACACCTTCTCCTCCTTGCTGATACCTCAATTGAACATGTATTGATATGTACTTATCAAACTCCTCTGCCACGGGCAGGATATGACATAGGTCACCTCAGTTGGTAGAATATCTGCCAAGGAACCACAAGGTTCGATACCAGCCGTCGCCAACTCAGCACATGAGTAACACAACTTACAGTAAAGTAGGGAGCTGATGATAGATGTGGCACTCCACCTCAGATGCAAAAACAATGCCCATGGTCTAGCACTAGTAAAAAGGGGATAGACTCCATGACTATCTGGCTGATATTGACAATAAACTACTCCACTGACTTTACTTACTACAGCTAGTTTTAATTCAGAATGTTCCTTCTCCTAGACTGGTTGCCCTACCAAGGAACTCGTATTCTTTACTATTTTCTCATAGCTGGAGGGAGAACAGATGGATATGCCTTTTCCAAGAGTATTAGTGTAAAGTGAAATGTAAACAATCTTGTCCAGGATTTGAACTCTGGTTGCTAATTCCATTTCCTATGATGACAATAATTACACTAAGCCTTGGTAGTGTTTATGTGTGTGTGTGTGGGGGGGGGAATAAGTGTTTTGTAGCTGAAAACATGCTCTATCCAACAGTGTTATTGTGCTCCCTGTATTTGTTGTTATTTTTGGGGAAATAATGGGATGTATTACTTTTGGAACACACCCCTCATATCATCTGTTTATAGTTAGGTCTTGCATTATAAAATGGGTGCTTGGAATTTCTATTTAAATGCAGTTTTCTAAAATTTAACATGATAGTTAACTTAAGACACACACACATATATATAAGTTTTGGGAAATAAATTAAATTACTATTTTAACATATGTTAAATTTAGTTATCATTTATAGCAACTTTAACGGAAAAAGTACTTTCATATTTGTAAATAGATAGTTTCTTGAATATCAAACACATCCCTTCCTCTTCCTATCTTATAGCATTGGCATGTTTTTTTCCCCATCTATCCTGTCCCCGATGAGAGATCTACTAATTTCTAAACTGTCTCTCAAGTAAGTTTTTTAAAAAATAACAAATAACAGAATGACTCAGAGTAAAATATATTCATCCTAGATCCTAGTTTTTTGGGAGTGTGTAAGTGGAATGGGTTGGGGTTATGTTGCATGTACCTCCGATAACTTCTTTTTACTTTCTTTCGTCTTTTTTTTTTTTCTTTTTTAGGGGGTGAGTTCTAGTTAGGTACCCTATTTCTTAACAAAGCAACTGGATATTCTAATTCGTTTTTTTTTTTTTTTTTTTTTTTTTTTATATCTACATCGGTTACCAGGTTTATGTTGTGAATAAGTTTTTAGTATGTGCATAGATAAATCAGACTAGATCTTTTCCTTTGTTGAAAAAAAAATTCCCTAAAAATATATATATGCCATCTCCAACAGTTCATCTCTTTCCAAAATATACTAAACCCTCCCCCTTTCCATATGTATGCAGTATATTTTTTTTCCATGGCTTATCTCTCATTCTATTTTCTCCTGTGCTTCTCCCACACCTTTATCACCTTCTTTTCAAAACTTCTTCCACCATCACTGCTGCTGCTGCTGTCTGCTTCCATTCATTCACTCATTTGGCCATCTATCCATCCATCCATCCATCCAGGTGGAGGGAGCATTGGCTGACTCATTCGTCTTATAAACTAACAGATCCCAAAAATTTGGGGCCAACCCACAGCTCACTCACCTTGCTAGATGCTCCTGCTACTATCACATAATCATGTTTATACAAATCTTAATGTTTATTTATTTGTATTTATTATTAGCAGAAAAACCTAACCTTGTTTGTTTTTTACAAATAATCTCTTTATTTTAATAGATAATTTCAGCACAACTATAATCATGTTTTTTTTTTTTTTTTAAATAGCTTTTAAAATATTCCTTACATTGGTTAAATCTTTTCTTGTAACTTTCATAAAAATAACATATTTTTCTGAGGTATAGATGCTATTTTTATAACATTACATAATTTATAGCTATTTTACCACTACATAAATATCGATCATATTTTGTATCTGCAAATTTTTTATTGCTTCAGTTTATATCCAAAATATTGGGATTTTTTTTAGTTTTAGTTATTTATTTAAAGAATAAGTAAGCTTTATAAAATTATATTAGGTCAGTATAAGATTTGTTTAGCTCAGTCAGTAGAGTGTCCGCCTAGGAATCACAAGGTTCCTGGTTCGATACCGGCCCTCGCCAACTCATCATATAAGTAGCACAGGGATCTGTGCGGTAAAGTAAGAAGCTGATGATAGGTGTGGTGCTCCACCTCAACGCCAACAATCTCCTTCGTCTAGTGCTAGTGAAAAGGGGATAGACTCCTTGCTGTTTGGCTAATACCAACTTTAGGCCATCCTGATAACTTTACTTACTTATATCCTTATCAGCAAAACTATGTCCTGTTTATTTTTAAAATAGGTTTTAGTAACTTTCATAAAATCAAAACTTATTGTGTTAGAGATATATTTTTATGATTTTATATAAAAATGGATATAGCCATTTCACCACTACATTGATCTGAATTTTATCAGCAACATTTTTTTCTTCAATTCATATCTAAAGTGATTTTTTAAATTTATTTTTTTCTATTCATTTAAAGAATAAACTTTATAAAATTACTATATGTACTCACATACCCTCTGACTTTCTGAGACCTCAATTTTAGCATAACATTAGGAGGTCACATCATTGGCAAGATATAAACATTGTATGTAAGTAGTTGACCAGAGCTAGGCCTACTTTGTATCCTGCGTACAATGCGACCCCTTAATATTAGGCTAAAATGTAGTTGCATGATACATGAGTATATACAGTACATTAGGTCAGGATAAGATGTGTTTATATACTTATCTAGTATAATATAGCTGTTAACAAATAGTATTTTGTTAATGATATAAACTCGTACTCTATTTATCAAATTTAAAACCTCCAAGTTTGAAGATGATCATGATTTGGCAACCAGAGATTCTTCAAAGTGCTTCTTTTGATGCACTTAAAGTTCTTATATATATATATATATATATATATAATTTAGTAAGAATTTTTTTTATAAATGTTAAGAAAAATATTGTCAAAGTAAAAGATGAATTGAAATAATTTTTACTTGCTTATCTTTGTAAATACCTCACTTTTATATTCCAAGCACTTTCATTGTTCGTCAAATGAGAATATTCAACTAAATTCGAGTTTTGAATCTGCAACAATTTGCTCTTAAAACAAAACTCAGAAAATTCTACAGATATTTTCTCAAGATTATTTTCGAAAGTACACAATCAAAAGTTGAGTATAAAATAAGTTTTGGAATATAAAATAGTGAAAATGTTTGATTTAATTTTTGTTTTTCATGTTTTGCTCTATTTTTGATAATATTTGAATTCTTTTTTTTTTTTTCTTAAATCTCATTTGTTATTTTTTATTAAAGCATTTTTGCATTTATTGTTAGGTAAGCACATGGATTGGAAATAAAGAATAAGCTTCAGAAATGATTTGAACTTGTATCTTTGGGAGCTTATTTTATTCTTATTTACATTTTTTTTTACTTTGTCTTTTTATGTATTTATTAACATAGACACGTTTTATAAGAAGTCAGTATTTTCATGATTATTTCATTTCAGCAATTACACAAGACAATTGTTTATTAATGTTTATAAAAAAATATATATATTTCTAAAAAGTAGAATCTAAATGTTTCCATTTTATTAATTCTTGTATTGATATCAGAAAAGATGTTTATGAATTGATATTTAAACAATTTATAACAAATATGGAATAAATTTCTTTGTAAAAAAAAAAAAAAAAAAAAAAAATTCTGCAAAGTGTATTGAGTGAATATCAGTATAATAGTCCAGGTTAAAAGTTTAACAATGGTAACCCAAAGCCAAAACTTTTTAGACCTTATTTTTCTGATGCAGGTATCATTGGGGAACAAGATTTAAAAAAAAAACAATTTTTATAAAGAAATATCTTTTATAAATATTCAAAGCCTGGCCTATTTACTAAAATTACTGTCATATGCTGCTGAAAGTAAGTTTCTGCTAGATCATCAAAGTGATGAGCTTGTTCAATACTTAATTAGGTGACCTGAATCGTTTGTTTATTAAAATGACTTGATTCAGCATTAAGTGACCTGAAAAGGGTTGATATGCTGTAAAACAACCAATACTTTTGTTACCTAATGGTACCTTCATCGGAAAAATAACATCTAAAAAAACTTTGGTTTGAGTTACCCCTATCACACTTAACTTTGACTATATAGCAATATATTGTCAGTAGACAAGTAGAGAATGTATCTTTTTAATCAGTTGTATTTTATTGTATTATAAAAAAAAAAATGTCTAAAAGTATCAGAACATGAATGTGTTGAAAGAAAAAATATTTACAATTCAACTAAATCAATTGATCTGTAGTTTTTCTGGGTTTTTTTTTCCTTAAAATAATCAACCATGTTTGTCCAATTTGATTACCGTTGCTAAAAGTTTTCATTTATGTTATTTTATTTCATTGTAAGTTTTATTCATGTAATTCTTTGCATAGCAAATGCTTGACTTTTCTAGAACTCTGTTTAAATTTGTACTTTGCTTTAACTTGTTTCAATAGGATCAATACACAACAACCCATAACTATTACATCTGTTTTCTGTTGATTATTATTATTTTAGTTACCCTGCATGTACATTGTCTTGCAAAAGAAATGTCTTTATAACTGGCTATTTTTTCTTATTTTGGGGTACTATCTGAATTATGGGTTACTTTTTAAATTTTTGTATCATTCTTATGTGCTAGTAAAATCAATTATAATACTTAAATGTCAACAATAAAAGCATACAGCAATGTTCTTTAGCTCTTTAAACACTAAATTGAAATTTAATTGCCTGTTTGTTTTGCCTTGAAGCCTTCTTTGATATTAGTCCAATCATCTGCTTCTCTTTCCCAGACTTTGCCGAAAATAAAACCCCAAATTCATTAATCTTGTAGACTCCTTTTTATTCTGTTAAGAACTACAAGATGGTGTCAGACATGTTTGCCTGGCATGTTAACACTTAGCTTCTGGCTATAAAAGAAGCGGTTTTATGTCTTACTCTTCTTTTCTCTCTCTCTCTCTCCTTAATAATTAACTTGCTTGCTATGACTCAGAGAGATTCTATGTTACATCATATAGCAGTTAACTTAAAATGATTAGACACCCTTTTGTATCTTTAAAAAAAAAAAAATTATTACGCTTTTTAATTAAACAAACTCAGGTTCATTGTTCTTTAATTGGTAATCGCTAGAAGGTATTATCTCTAAAGTATTCCCCCAGTTATGGGTTAAATCACTGGTTTTCAACTAGGGGCCATATGCAACCCCCCACTCCGGGGACCATATAACATTTTGGGGGGTTCAGGCAAGCAAAACATATAATTATAAAAATACAATAGGATTTTCAAATCTTGAATGGCTTTGAGGGTTCCACCAGAGTAAATAGGAATCAAAGGGGATCATAGGTAAAAAAAAAAAAAAAAAAGTTTGAGAATCACAATTGTTCTACATGGATGGCTTTGGCATTAAGGGGTTGATATAATAGTTATCATCGTAGGAAATGGAGGTGGCGACCCAAGTTCAAATCCTGATAGAGGGTATTTTCTTTCGCATAGTGAAAGGTATGAATCCAACTATTCTCCTTCTAGCTATGGGTAAATAGTAGGGTAGACTGGGCTCTTTAACTTAGTTCAGGCAACCAGTTTAGAAGGAAAACTCTGAATTCAAGCCTGTTAAACTCCACTTTAGAAAGTGACCTTGTGTCACTTCCTGCTCATGTAGAGGGTTTATATATATATATATATATATATATATATATATATATATATATATATATTTAAAGTTAAAAAAAAATGTCTTGTACAGTTACTTGTTAGCTAATGTTTTATTGTATATTTATTCACCAACTCCTCCCACATAAGCAGTGGAGTTTAACAGGTTTGAATTCAGTTTTCCATCTCCTAGACTGGTTGCCTAACCAAGGTTAAAGAACCCAGTCAGCTCTACTAATTACCCATAGCTGGAGGGAGAATAGTTGGATGCATACCTTTCTCAAGGGTATTAGCGCTATGTGAAAGACAAAGTTTTGTCCAGGATTTGAACTCACAAAGTCCATTTCCTACAATGATAACCATTACACCACAAGCTACTCCCTTTTTATATAACCATAACATTCTAATCAGCTGTATTTTTTTTACATGAGAAAATATTATGTAGTGATAACTCTTATTTATCGACACCCTATAGTTAAAGATATTAATATGACAGAAATAGTTACTGATTTGTTAGCTGGAGAGGATATTAAAGTGAAATCAAATATAATTCAGGTAGAAGACAGCTCTTGTTATTTTTGGGTATCCTGTTTCGACAATCCTACTATCACCAACAACCAGAATTTTCACTTGCTTAATCATGAATGTAGGAATTTTTTTTACTTAGTTAAAAAAATTTTTTTTTCTTTCTTAACCATTTAAAAATGATGAGGTTATTCATCTTTTTTTCTTAGAAGCCAAAAATTACATAGCTTTTGTCACTATCTTAAAATGTGTTAAAGTTTGGTTGTTTTTAGAATAAAATTCAACAATGTTACATGGTTATTAACAGTCCACAACACCATTGGAGCCATTTTTTCTCAACACAATGCTTTGATGTCATTGTGAGATACATATATAAGAGGGTAAGTCAAAAGCAATGCCATTTTGTTTAGGACAGGTATAATTACAAGCACAGGGACATGTAAACATACATCAAAATGAAGTTGATCCTCTATGGATGACATCCCTATTTCTCCACATAGTCACTGTTTCTCTTAATAGCAATGTATCACCTTCGAATGAGAGCATGTATCCCTGCCCTGTAAAATTCTATTGACTGTTCTTTGAGCCACTTCTTCACTACAGATTTCACTTCCTCATCACTGGAATAATGTTTGCCTCTCAAACTCTCTTTCATGGGGCCAAAGAGATGATAGTCTGAAGGCACTAAATCTGGTGAGTATGGAGGATGTGGTAAAGTTGTCCACCTGAATGAGGCGATTTTCTCCCTTGTCCTGATACTTATGTCTGGTCAAACATTGTCATGTAGAAGAAGAACATTGTCAATTGGCAAGTTGAGTCTTACTCGTCCAATTCTTGCTCTGAGCCTCGTTATGGTCCCAATGTAGGTCTTAGTTTTATAAAAAAAAAAATTCACTTGAATTAAAGAAAATGGCATTACTTCTTGACTCACCCTCGTAGTTTTGATAAATAGAGGGAGAGAAAAATATTTTTTGTGTAAAAATATTTCAATGAGCTCTATTCAACAATATAATGGGTTTAAACTAGCAGTAACAACTTACTGAGTAAAACCATAATAGATCTCAATGGTGTCTTGGTCTGTAAGTACTACAAAGTCTATGTTGTCACATCCCAAGTTGTGACTGAAGCAGTTTTGAGTTTTTATGTTGGTGGGATAGTTGGCTTAAACCTAAGAATAGTCATATAGAGCTTGTATAAATTTTTAAAGATATTCAACAATATATAATCATCAAGGTGTGCCAACAGCACAGATTCCCTTAACTCTCTCTGACCATCCATCCCTATTGGTCATCGCTCTTGGCAACTCTCTAGACAGCATCTATTGTCCACACAGAGATGTTTAATGTAAGTCTTTGCTGGTCTTCCAACACTGGTGTGTCCATGTGTAGTAGTTTCCAGGAGAATATCGCTTATGCGTTCATTCTTACTTCTCAAGCAGTGCCCAGCATGTCTTGCTCGTGTGATGGGAGGTAAGTGGCCATACAGCTGTTGTTTGGTGAGGTGCTACTTCCAGTATTTGTTCAAAACAGCACACAGCATTCTTGCGTAGTTTCCATCTAGCTTTTTTCTCCAGGCATTTCGTTAAAGTCCAAGTAGTGCAACCATACAGTAGTACTGACATGGCTACATCTTGGAAGAATTTCCATTTATTTTATCAGAGAGACCAGATTACTATATTGTTGTTAACCTGTCAATTGAAAAATACCCCTTTCTCTGATATAACTAATCTGACAGTTTCATTAATACTTTGACTAAACCTTTTTTATTTTGTCCTTAGTTTTATAATGTAAGATATAAATCTTGGACAGAACTTTTATACTCACAGCTTACTCTAATAATGTCTATTTGTCTGCTTAAAAATACTCATTTTAATTTTGAACCTGCCTTAAAGCTAGACCAGTGGTTCTCAACCTTTTTTTTTTTTTTTTTCTTTTTTTTTTTGCTATGACCCTATCTAAGCATCTCTAAAATCCTGTGATATATTGTTAATATTAAAAAAATAAACTCCAATTCATGTGAAGTAAGCCTAAAAGGCCGTTAACTTGGTCTAAACAAGTTTCCAAAGAATTTAGTAGTCATGAAGGAGAAAAATAAAAAAATAAACAAAAGTACGGATGAAGTATCAAGGAAGAAATTACGAAGATGTTGTTGGAAAAAAATCATATGAAGTGATATTAAAATAATAATGATAATAGTATTCAATGGTAATAAAGAGAGAGTGAGAATATTGAAATATTGGTTGCAAATAAAGTTTCAAAACATATATATATATATATATATATATACACACACACACACCCGTTAAGGTAGAATAGTGAAGACATGAAGTCAGCAGCACTTGGTATCTGACAGTTTCTCACCTATCTGATTTTCAACCAAGTAAATTGTGTTCTTGTTTTTCCTTATATGGTGTTGTGTGGTGCATCATGGGAAGGTCAAACATCTGAATCATGCTGGAGTTGGGAGGCTAGTTTAGTTTGTTGGTCAGGTATTTCCATGATCGGATTCAACCAAATTTGAGAACTCAAATGTACATATAAAAATTTTGCATATATACATATAAATATCTGTGTATGTGCATATTTTTACGTATATGGAGTATAGTATAAATAAATATATGAAAAACATTTAAATAGACCTAATATATAATTCTTGTCCATTATGAAATCAGACTCTAAGAGGCAAATGTAGTCGAAATAAATTTATTTCTGATAAACTAAGGTCTTCACACACACACACACACACACACACACACATACGGAATTATATGCGTATGTACATACAAAAAAATTGTATGTGTGCATATTGTATATGCACCGTATGTATTAACTCCTACTCACACAAACTCATTAGAAAATAAATTACTATTAATAACTCATTATTAAATTGCCTCCCTTAAAAATCAAATCCCCCACACCCATGGAGTGTGTGCCCCCCACGTTGGGAACCACAGAAGTAGATATTCACACACGCTCAAAGTAAAGAATTTTCTTGTTGATTAATAATTGCAGGGAACTTTTTTTCATATTATGCTTGCATCATAAGATTTTAATCAAGCATTGCCTATAAAATAACTTTTGAGCATTAGATCTTCTCCCCTTTTGATAATAAAATACAAATACTGCATTATATAAATATGCAGGAGAATTAAGAAATTTATTTTTGGATACTAAAATCTGGTAAACATCATTTGTGGTTGCCATGTGGTGAAAATAAGGATTATTATTTTGCCCTTAAAATGCCTCCACTAAAATCACAACTCCTTGAAATACAATTGTTGAATGCTGACTATAAAAACATTGGCATCTAAATAATGTATAGAAAACATTGTGAAGAGAAGTTTGAGAGTTACCATTTTGTAAAGTGCTTTTAACTCATAACTCTTCATTAACAACTATTGATACCAATAATTCATTAGTAATGTTTCATGACTTGCTAATTTAACCCAGCCCTACGTAATATAATGCAAAAACATTCTGCAACTTACATAATTACTAAAATATAATTATTTATATAAGGGGCCAGTTTAGCTCAGTTGGTAGAGCATCTGCCTAAGAATCAGAAGGTTCCTGGCTTGATACCGGTCTCCTTTAATTCAGCGCATGAGTAGCGCAGCTTGGAAAATCTGATCTGTGTGATAAAGCATCTGGGAGTTGATGGTAGATGTGGCACTCCACATCAGCAAAAAGAAATCTTCCTAGTCTAGCACTAACGAAAATGAGATAGACTCCCTCACTGTTCAGCTGATACCAACACTAGATCACCTAGCAGACTTTATTTTTTTTTTTTTACTATGACGTAATATTTCAAACTAAGAAATGTAATCACTTTTGACTGGCTAAAAATATATTTTTCTAAATACTTGCACGTTATTATAAAAGTTTTTCTTATTAGTACTGGTACAAAATAAAAAACTCCTTCCGGGCGATGTAAAAATAGATTTTTGAAACATATTGTAAAAAATTCAATGTCAGCAAGTTTGTACCCTAAGTAAGTAAAATCATCAAATTCATTAAAGAATTAAAAAATAAAACAATTTGAAATGTAAACTTTAAATATGTATTAAAATAAAACAAACTATATATAGATATATAATACCAGTCATGTATTTATTAAAACAATGAGGACTGTCTAATGCTGCATGTTCAAATTTTGAGTATTTATTTTATGTTATGACGATTTTGGGTAATGTGACGTAAGCAGTGACGTATTTTTTGTTACACACAAAAACCAGAAGTGAATCTCCATTATTAATAGATGATACTACTCTATGTATTTACCAAACCCCTCCACATGAACAGGATACAACAGAAGGTCAATTTTTAAGCAGTTTAACAGGTTTTAATTCAGTTTTCCTTCTCCTAGACTGGTTGCCATACCAAGGTTAAAGAGCCCAGTCTGCCTTACTATTTACCCATACCTGGAGGGAGAATAGTTGGATACATATCTTTCCCAAGGGTATTAGTGCTATGGTAAATACAAACAACCTGTTCAGATTTTGAACTAGGTTTGCCATGATGATAACCATTACATCCACAAGTGCTTCGTATGAAGTATGATACTACTTTATATATATTTTTTGAGATAAGGAATTATCAGACACTGTTTAATTCAAACTGATGTCTTCCTAGTTTTTGTTATCCCAATAATTTCGTCATGTTTTCTAACATTCTGAGAATTTTAAAGCATACACTTAATTCAATCAACAGGATCAGCCATTTTCATTCTTTGTTTATGCTCTAAGATATATTAATTCTTACTTAACCTTTATCCAACCAAACATGCAAACAATAGCCGTAGTATAAATATAAAAAGATTAATATAATTTCTAATTGAGTTCTATATAAGGAGCTATAGTAGGAAAAAGGTTAATTTGTCCTTATGATACCATTTTTGTCTGAACCAAACATTGAATCCTCACTAAATTGTATACACTGTACCAATGGATCTATCCACTAGGTTATTGTCTTGTATGATAATAAAGTGGTTTAATTTTGGAGCCATGAACCCTAATGTCTGTTATTTTCAGATTAAAGGCTCCCGTATAATATTCGATTCTATGCTAAGTCTACAGCGGAAGTTAGCAGAGCTTGTATGTTGGTTCTTTTTACTTCTTTATTCTCCAATTTTACTAGCAATACGAGCATACTTTTCTTGATTTCATTCTTTCCTTTTTGTCTTAGAAAAATGGCCTAAAAATTTTAGCTTATTTTTTACTAATCAATAAACATTTTTCTTAATATTCTCTCTCTCCCTTTCTGTCTTCCTTTCACTCCTCCCTCTCTCTCTTTATCTCCCCTTTCTCCTTTCTCCCCCCTCTTCTCTTTCTCCCCTTGTCTTCGCACAGTCCTGCTCTCTCTCGCCTCTCTTACCTCTCTCTCTCTCCTCTCTCCTCTCTCTCTGCCTTCTCTTACTTGAGAGAGAAAATCAAAGACTTTCAGTTGATTTCCTTTTTTTTTTTTTTTTCTTTTCTTGAATTTATTTTGGAACAATATTTTTCAATCCTCATCAGGATATCCTTATGACTATTTTTAAGCCAGAATGATTTTTTTTAATAGTAGATAACCAATTTCTAATAGCCTGAATTTTTGTTTCATTAAAATATAAAATATTGCTGTATGCTTTGGTCATTTTTCTATCAAAACTAGCACATCTTAGAAATAGATTGACAAACAGGTTAAAAACCTCTTAATTTTAATTGGTATGAAACAAACAATTTTTCTTTTAGCAGTTTTGAATAATATACTATATATTAATATATATAATTGGGCTTCATTTTGTCAGTTTTTAATTTTAAACTGACCTATGATAATAATAGCTTGTTTGGCATATTACAAAGAATTTATATGATATTTTGTGTATGTTTGATGGTTCATATAAAAAGTGATTGATTTTTAAAACTATTGCTGTGTTAATTGTATATGTCTGCATATATTTTACTTCTAGTTGATTAGTTCATCTGATTGTATACATACATACATACATATATATATATATATATATATATATATATATATATATAATGTAGACCAGTGGTTCTCAACCTTTTTTAAAATTTTTTTTACTTATGGACCCCTCGTAGCCATTAGATGTTTAAAAATCCTATTGTATTTTTATGATTAAATAGTTTTTACTTGCCTGGACCAAAAAAATGTTATATGGTCCGTAGGGGGCATATGGCCCCTGGTTGAGAACCACTGATGTAAACGGTTAATAGTAATAGTTATATATTAAGTAATAAACTTTCTGTCAATAGGTGTATGAAATAAAAGAATTCCAGGTGTCTGAGAATGCTTTTAGGAGTTCCTTATTTTTCAGTTGAATTTTGTCTTTTATTCCAGAATGAACGCTGTACACATGCCTGCTTTTTTTTTTTTTTTTTTTTTTTTTTTTAAGTGCACTTTCAGATGCTATTTAAGCAACATCCCATTTTTCTTTTGCAAACCTTGTGCATTTGTTTTTTATTTTAAATTAAAAAAAAAAAATTGCTTTTAAATATTCAGAACAAAAAAAAACAAAAAACAAATTAAGTTTTGTCTGCTGCACATCCACGCTTTTTAAAATTCTACACACAGTAAACACTTAACGTGTATAGATATTTCTTAGATTTGTTATCATTCATTATTTTTTAAATCTTTAAGAGATCCCTTTATTTTTGTTGCTGCTGCTTTTGTATGCTTTTTTTCTACTGCTTGTAGATCTGGTAACAAGTACACCTATTAAGGGGGAGCGGTCATCCAGCCCTTCCCAAGGCAGCACTCCGGTGCAGTCTAACACTTTACCCAAGACCAAGCCCGTTGGAATGGTCAAATGCGTTGACCATAATGTTACCACAGATTCCAATAATATTCCAGCTAAGTCTGGCGACACAAGCCCCTCAATCAAACGACAGCACAGCTTGCATGGTGTCCCTGCAAAATCTGTTCAAAATAAATCCCCTGCTCAGAAGCCCCTCGGCCCTGTAAAAGGGGTTGCTCGAAGTGTAAGTGTTTCAGGGTCACCACCTGAAACTGGTTCAGTGGAAAAATCACCAGGTAGGTAGCCAGCCCTAATTCATCACTATGGTTACCACTTCGGATCTGGGTGGGAAGGGTCGGAATAGCTCTCTGTCTTATTTCATTATTTATCTTAAGGGGTCATAGTGGGTGTGGCTAATCACAATAGGATGCACCTTTTTGTTTATAAATGTATTGATTTGCCTGTTATGATTGTGTGCATGTGTCTTTATGTGGCAACCTCTACCTATTTTTCTTACTTTACTTTTTTCATTATTATTATTGTTGTTGTGGTTGTTGGTTTTATTTTGTCTAATCTTCTAAAAATGTTTTTATTTCAGGTTATTTTTTCTTATGTGTTATCAAGAATTTATGTACCAATACAATGATTTTGATATTTTTAATTTTATATATATATAAATGTGTGTTTTATTTATTATATTGTACAATACATTTAAGATGCGATTGTTACCATTGGCTTCAAAGCTGCCACTTATCATCAAGACAACGCGCCCAGGCTAACACGCTGCTTTGAAGCCAATGGTAAAAATCACACCTGAAATGTATTGTACACTATAATAAATAAATGAATACAGCTCTTACACCCATAATGTAGCACTTCATTTTCAATTCTCCAATACTAGAAAAAACATCTAACATCTAACATATATATATATATATATATATATATATATATATATATATATATTGTTAGGGTAGTGTAGACATGAAGTCAATTGTGCTTGGTTACTGACAGTTTCTTGTCTATGTGGCTTTCAAAGCAAGTGACCACTTGTTTTGAGAATTTCATAAACAAGAAACTGTCAGTAACCAAGTGTCGGTGACTTTATGTCCATGTTACCCTAACTTAGATATTCCTGCTCTATCCACAATATTAAGGACTATTTATTCATAAATATAGCCCTATATATGTGTATATGTATATATATAAAGTGTTACATCAGGTATGTTTTCTGTAAATACAGGTATGAAGTTCTGGTCTGTTTTATATAAAGTGATTTTTATACATATAATAAAAAAAAAAAACAACTCTGAAAGTTAAATTTCTGTAGTCATTATGTATTATGGTCAAGTCATGCTGAAAATACAGGTTCCCACTAAATCACCGAAGTTAAGCACTAATGAGCCTATAAATATCTAATCGGGTAACCATTTAAGCAATAGCAGGTACTGTAAACAACTTGAGTCCTTTGTTTATCAAAATAATAATCAGCATTAAACGACCTGTGAAACCACCAACTTAGTCATTAGGCCAATAATGATATTCCTCTAGTTAAATCAAAACTCAAAAAAACCTTAATATATACATCACTTAATGATAGATGACACTGGTATCCAATAATGGCATAGTTTTATTCAGGCTAAAATTGTCTAGTTTGCATATAAGATTCTTTTAAGGTTTCAAATTATACAAATAAAAATACATTTTTATAAGAAAAAAAAAATCAACAGTGAATAAAAAATATCAACTCTGTGGGAAATGTTTTAAATTCCTTTTCAAACTAGATTTTCTTTTTTTCCATTTAAATCTTGCATTAAATAGATGTTAATTTGTATAAGGGTTTTAAAAATTATGAATATTACTCATTAAATCTTTAAGAAAACGCCCACAAATTATATGCTTCATAAATATTTTCTGCATATAAAAAAAAAAAGCTTTATGAACAAATTTGAAAGATATAGAATAGAATTAGCCAATGCCTATTTAGGTTTAATTATATAATTCAATTTACTGATCCAGTGAGAAACATATTCAATCTTGTGCAAATTAAAAACAATTGATTATTAATCTAAAACATTTCCTGTATGCATCAATTTAGGCACCTTAAGTTAGTGAAATTTCTCAATGTGTTTTTTTTTTTTTTTTTGGAGGGGGGGGGATTGCGTAGTGGTTAACAAGCTGGACTGTGACCTCAGAGTAAGCGAGTTTGAACTCCACACTATTATGTTCACTTTTAGACTAATACCCTTGGGAAAAATATGGAACCCCTCATTCCCCACTCACCTCTAGCTATGGGTTAAATAGTACCACTACTGTTCTTCTACAAGGATGGCTTTGGCATTAAGTAATCCATGAAGTGCCCTGGGTATGACATAAAACTTTATCTGATGGTGAGGTTCCAGTTCTGGAGGTCTGGGGAATGTGGAACACCCCTTCATTGCCATTGCTCCCATGTCCACTCTGACTCGGAGTGGTGGCACCTGAAAATTATTAGTATCATTAGAAATAGTTGATGGTATATAACTGTGCAAACAAATGATTATTATTAATCAAATAGTAACTTGAAAGCATATAATTGTGAATAGATTATTAGTATTAGATAGGAATACTTAATACCATGTAAATGTGTGCAAATTATTTTAGCATAAAATAATCCATAGAAAGTTGATTAAACAAATAAACCAAAGCAAAATTAATGATTCTGTAGAATAAAAATACTTTAATTTGCTGACGATAATCATTTAGTGAGTTTTTTGTTTTCTTTTTTAGATTATTTTCTCTCCTAGAAAAATGCTTTATAGAATTCCAAATTTTCTTTGAACAATTGAATTTCTTCTTTGCATTCTTAGAATTTACTAAGCTTTGATTAATCTGGTACACAAGTTCAGATTGCTTATGGTACATGGTATTCCTAAGTGGTCACCCGTCTAAGTACTGAATAGGTTCATTACTGCTTAACTATGAGAATCTAGCAGGAACATATGCTGTAATCATAACTTGACTCTTAAGTCTCTTCTTTCTATTGTTACTAAAGGTAAAGTAGAAACAATCTGAAGAGAGAAAAGTACAAATAACTGGGATGAGACCAGATAACTGACAGGGATCACCCTTGGAGAATAAGTTTAGAATAATCAGTAGAGACCTGAAGAGACATGCTGTCACTCAGCCTCCAGTGAACCACCGGCTATGGCAGGTGTGAAAAATTCATAATGAATAAATAAAGGGCAGCAATGAATAATGTGCCAGGTCCATAAGTAGAGCTAGTATAGATTTTCAGAAATGTGCGGGGGTAGGGGGGGTGTAGTTTGAAATGGTGTTAGGGAACTCCTTTTTATATGCATTAGAATTGTCTGGGTGTAAGGTGGTAGTAATGGTTTTAAATGTGTAAGGTCGGTTTAGCTCAGTCAGTAGAACATTCAGCTAGGAATCACAAGGTTTCTGTTTTGATATCGGCCCTCACCAACTCAGCGTATAAGTACCACAGGGATCAGTGTGGTAAAGTGAGGAGCTGATGGTAGGTGTAGCGTTCCACCTCTGACGCTAAAATAATCTCCCATGTCTAGCGCTAGTGAAAAGGGGATAGACCCTCTCGCTGTCTGGCTGATACCAAGATTAGGCTGGCCCGACGACTTTACTTATCTATTATTGCTGAAAGAGATTGATCCAATTGGTATGTTATATATATTATTTTTATTTTTTTTTAATATATGTATATATAAGTTTTTGTTGTTGTTTTTTCCACTTAGGGATTATACATCTTATAAAGGCAAAAAAATAATTGAATAAAACGTCATAACAATATCAAGACCATGAAGTAGTTCAATTGTCCAAAAACAAAATTTGGAATGTTAATGACACTTCTCAAAGTTATAAGTGATGTTATGTTGATAATAGTAATTAGTAATTCAGTTGATATTAGTAATGTCTATATTAAACACGGCCAAAATACTGTATATGAGCAGCTTTGTTTTTTACCCCCCCCCCGAAAATGTTTGTAAAGTTTTGGATTTTCGTTGGTCATTTATAGAGCAATTTTACATGTTTCTTTTGGATATACATTTTCTTTCTCTTTTAATTCTGGTTTCTAGAATTGAATCTGTAAAACTAATTAGTTTCATTAGCTTATTGATTGGCCCATCACTGTTTTGAGAGCACATTTTTGAAAATAATAGAATTACTATTGCTTCAAGTGATTTCTTTTATAATTTGAGTCTACATACCAAGCAACTATACTGCTTTCTTTAATTTCCTGTTCACTTAGATTCTTTTTACTAAAATAAATTCACATTAATTCTCTGCTGATGTCTGTGAATTAGGAAACAAGGACAGACAAAAATGTTATCTAATGATTACTGATATATCTAGTATTAGTTTTTTTTTTTTTTTTTTTTTTTTGTTTTTTTTAGTGAAATAGATCACTAATTAGGACTGAGCCTATTCTAGTAGTGACCACCCCAAGTGGAGTTTAACAGGTTTGAATTTAGAGTTTTCCTTCTCCTAAACTGGTTGCCTTACCAAGGTTAAAGAGCCCAGTCTGCCCTGCTATTTACCCATAACTGGAGGGAGAGTAGTTGGATTCATATCTTTCCCAAGGGTATTAGCACTGTGAACTGTGGCTTAGTCTAGGATTTGAACTCGGGTCAACGAGTCCATTTCCACGACTCTAACCATTAGACCACGTGCCTACCTATAAAAGAGAAACTACCATTTTGACCCCATATTTTTTATTTGTTTTATGCAATAAATTACAAGAAAATGTGTGGGAGGAATTAACCCACTTTTAAAAAATATCTTCATTTTAAAACATGATAGACTTATTTCATAAATATCACACTTTAAAAAATATGAAAAAAATAAACCTATCTGAATGTTCTAGGAAAAATTATGAGATTTGATGCAAATTCACAAGGAAAACTTTTGTTGTGACTTGAGTATAAGAGTTAAGAGAAATAAAAAGAAGACAATGAGTATTAAAGATAAGGAAAATGTTTACTAAGTGAAGTTACAAGGTGAACAGTAATTATCAATTGCAAGGTTCAGTTAACAAATCCTGTGAGATCTTGTCATCTCTCTCTTCTGAGGTTTTATCAGCCATTATTTATAGGAAAAACAGACAATTCCAGAGTAATAATAGGAAGAAACACAATAAGTATTAAGGATAAGGAAAAAGATTTACTAAGCGACGTTACAAGGTGAACAGTAATTATCAATTGCTTGGTTGAATTAACAAGTCCTGTGAGTTCTTGTTGTTTCTCTCTTCTGAGGTTTTGTCGGATACCATTTATAGGAAGAACAGACAATTCCATTCTCATTATTTAGGTACTGTATGACACCTTATCTTAAAATGATAATAGGATTGCTGGTGTGATACACATATTTGTCAAGTGCTCTGAAAAGAACCGAGAAAACGCTCTACCTTATCTCTGACCCAGAGTAAGAAAGAAAAAGATGGAAAATAAATAAAGAGGTTGATCCTAGACTTCTGAAACTGATAATAATGTCTGTCTCTAACGTTATCACCATTTGTATGTTAGAGCACTTAGTTCAGCACAGGGAACAAAAAGAATATATATATATATATATATATATATATATATATATATGGTTAGCAGAAAAGAAAAGAACATATTGAAATATCTACCTTAGTAATCTCGCTTAGTAATGCATTGTAGCATAAGTGCAGTAGATATTACAACTTCTAAGAGATATTTACATGAAAAATTTCTTAAATTTATTTGGTAAAAGTAGTCAAAAGTTTTACAAACTTCTTATTCCAGACCTATTCACTATACAAAGGGCTGGGTTTGCTCAGTCGGTAGAGCATTCGGCTAGAAACCACAAGGTTCCTGGTTCGATACTGGCCCTCGCCAACTCAGCAAATGAGTAGCACTGGGATCTGTGCGGTAAAGTAAGGAGCTGATGGTAGGTGTGGCACTCCACCTCAGATGCAAAAACAATCTCCTTGGTCTAGTGCTAGTGAAAAGGGGATAGACTCCCTCGCTGATTGGCTAATACCGACTTTAGGCTACCCGACGACTTTTACTTTATTCCTATACATTTTTTGTTATGGATTCGTTTTGCTGTGTAACCTAATTTCTTAGTCTAATTGTGTAAAATTTAAGCTTAAAATCAAAGGTTAAAATGCTAATTGATTTTGAAATGTAAACAAAGAAAAGTTTGCATTACATCATAATGGATTAAGGTTATTGATTTTTTTTCTTAGTCAATCTTAAATGAAATGAGTGAAAAATAAGTTCAATCTTCTTAAAAAAAAAAAAAAAGATGAAATTATTTTTAAAATGTGGGGTGAAGTTTTTTGTCCTTTTTCTACTAATCATTACAAATTATTGTTTTAGAATTGCTAGGAATTTTACATTCATTTATTTTACAATATACACACACACACACACACATATATGAGATATTACATGTATTTGTATATATATATATATATATATATATATATATATTATATAAGGAATGACTTACTGGTAAAATATTGGGTTGGTCTCAATATTTGGTTGGTACAAGTGTTACTCGAAGACAGCGTTATAAACAAATATAAAGTGCTCAATACGTGAGTAGAGTGGATTTATTATTATAGTGAGTACATAAATAACCTACTCAAGTTTCACCATAAGGATCTTCAGGGTTAAATCCACTGAATTATTCAAGATATTGATTAATCACAGCTAACTGTAGGAGTTCATTTTACCTACATTTTCAAAATGAACTCCTATAGTTAGATCTGATTAATCACTATCTTGATTAATTCAGTGGATTTAACCCTGAAGATCCTTATGGTGAAACTTGAGTAGGTTATTTCTGTACACAATATAATATATGTATACACACACAAGTATAATGACATTAAGCTAAAATTTTGCAACCTTCTGGCTGTTAATAAAGTTAAGATATACCTTTTTATCACAATTTAAGTATATTGACTCCTCAGTATAAAATGCACATTTTTTTATTAATTTTATGATACTTACTCAGAAGTGAAATCTTTTTGAAAGCTGATAAATAGTAATTTGAAATATATATATATATATATATATAATATAATTCATCTGTCAAATCTTGTATTCCTCAACTTTTAATGCCTTAAAGAAGTGACCTAAATTGCTAATTACTTCATTCTTGTTAGCATCTTCTAAGCCCATCTGGTTTCTGCACTATGTCATTTATTGTTGTGAGAAGAGTAATAAATGGCATGGACATAATTTCTACATTCTTTTCTTATCATAAATGGATTTCTTTATTTGAAATTACACTTTTGAATTTGTTGGTGCAAAATACCAAACAAATCTTTGTCACACCCTTTTGGTGAGTGGGGAGTCCCTGTAGTGGTGTAGTGGCTAACATGCTGAACTGCAACATTGTAGTAAGCAATGGTATGAACCGCTTCATCCCCCAGCTATGGGTTAAATAGTACCACTACTGTTTAAAGCATTTAGACCCTTACTTAGGCTAGACGGGTGGTTGAGGGTGTCTGAGAGGTGTCTGAGAGGTGGCTGAGGGTGTCTTGAAGACCCTCAGCCACCTTTCCAACCACCTTCTAGTCTAAGTAAGGGTCTTCATGTCCAGAGACTGATGTTAAACTCTATCTGATAGTGAAGGTCCTGTTCTGGAGGTCTGGGGAATGTAGAGCACCCCTTCATTACCATTGCTCTCAGTTCCACTCTGACACACAGTAGTAGTATTTGTTAGGGTCCCATCTATGGGTTAAATAGAAAAACACGAGTTTGGAAAAAAAAACTTAAAAAACACTGAATACCCATCAAGAATGATTAAAACAAAACATCTTCAGTATAAAATGACCCAATTGGTTGACATGCTGTAAAACCAAACAGTCAACCAACCATTATTTTTGTCTCCCTATAATATTTTAAAGAAAATATGTTTTGTTGATATTTATGAAATTACTTTTAAACCTTAAATTAAATTTGACCAAAAATTAAATAAGAAAAGCAATATATTTTTCAATTTACATCTGGAGACTGTTTGTGTATGTTAGTCATCTAATATATTCTTGAAATGCATACTTCCTGCACATGTATTATTGCTTACCTTTTTCCTATATAAGGAAATTCATAAAAGCTAAGTTTGGGTTGTTAATATATACTAGCAAAAATATGCGCCCTCCGTCAGGCATAAGAATTCAAGTTTTAATATAATATTTTATTACATTAAAACTTGAATTCTTATGCCTGACGAAGGCAAAAATATTATATTAAATTAGAAAGAAACTAAACAAGACTAAATAGGAATGCGTATAAAAAGATTACTCTTATTTTATTTTATTTAATTATTTTTTTTTATTTTTATGTGTGAATATTCAAAAATAAATAATATTAAGCAAAGCAAAAAAAAAAACTGCATTTAATATTATTTAAAATTTAATCATTATATTAAATTTACTTGAAAAGGGGGAGTAATTAAAGAATAGAACTGCTTAGTCACTAGTTCTTCCCATCATTCCAGCACAAAAAAATCAAACATTTTATAATGCTAAATAAAAAAACAAAAGCTCAACTTGATGTTTCCTTAATGTCTTATGAATTTAAAAAAAAAAATTTCTTTCACAAACTGTAGACTGTTAGGAGTATGTATGTATGTATGTGTATATATATATATATATATATATATATACACATACATACATTCACATATACAGAGATACGGATAGGTATGCATCCTGCTTCATAAAAATCTGAAAGGATGCAGTAAAATCGTATCCATGCATCCCAGTGTTTTTCTTTTTTCTTCCCCCACCATTTCAAGCTAACTGTAAATAGATTCACATAGTTTCTTAGAAATGAATTACACAGGATAGGTTACAAGGTAAGAGTTAGCCAGCTTTAATTGGGACCCATAAATTTTACCGGGGACTCATTCAAAGCAAATATGTGCATCCCAGGATGACTAAATCAAAAAGTTATCAGGATCACTGTATATATATATATATATATATAATGTGTGTGTGTAATATTGTAATAATTGAAAAAAAAAAAAGTTTCATTAACGAATGATGTTTAATAAGCCTATGCTTCATTATTAATGAAAACAAAAAAGCCTTTGCACACCAAAAGCAGAGGCTCGTAGAGTTTTTGTTTTAATTTATTTTTTCCTTAAACCAACAAAAGCCCTGATGAAGGTTTGTTAAAACAGTCTTAGTAAACATCATTCATTAATGAAACTTGTTTTTTTTTTGTTTTTTTTCAATTTTTACAATATTACATATTGTCGGATTTACTTCTACTTATATATATATATATATATATATAATATAGTATAAATTAAATCTTTGCTAATGTTTATACATCATAAAAAAAACCTAATCAATCAACCCCATTTTTATGTATTTGAAAGATAAAATTTTCCTTATTTGTCAATTTTGAAACTAGATATCCTAAGATTTAAAAACAAAAAAATGCCAAAACATTTCTGTAAACATAATGAGAAAATATTTTGATAGACATATATGGTTGGTTTAAAAAAAATTTTTTTTTTTTTTCTCTTTCAAATTTGTCTATGTTTTGATAATGGAAGTGACTCGACTCACTAACTGAGCAATTTAGATGGAACCTCAGATGTTTTTCGTCTTTTTAAAGACTCCTCTCTATTAGTGCTACATGTGTAACTGGATACTTTATGAAATGAATTTTTGATGACTCAAATTTATTAAAGGAATGTCTTTCTTCCTGCTGCATCTTTACTTTTTGTTTAAATGTAATTCACACCATTTGTGCTGTTAAAAAAAATAAGAAAAAACAAAACAAAAAAAAACATCTGTGATATTGTTCTGTATCATCTTGTTTGGCTTTTTTTTTTTGTTTTTTCTTGCAAGTTTACATGCTGAGCATGTAATTTTCTCCCAAACAGGCTGTACTTTTCCTGCACTCTGCTATAAGTCTTAGCAGCCTCTATTGACTTTTCATTGCTAATTGAACATGTCTAAGGTTCAGAAGGATTAGTCTTTTTCTTCTGCATCTAAGCAAAATATACATTTAGCATCCCAAGATCAAAGTATTGGAATTGGCAATCAGCCGACTACCCCCCCCCTCACACACCAATACTCCTGCTGATGTTTAGATCAAACCTGATATAAATCAAAACACCTCAGATATCAACCCGCCCTGTCAGCTGGACTGTTAGAATGCATCGACTGCACCTCTGCAGAGGGGTAAGACTCCCCCAATGGGGCCACCTGTTGGCCGTGGGTGGCCACCCGGGATACCTAAGGATAGAACCTAGGTGGCTGAGCAGTCCATGACTTGCAGTATTCCACTTTAGGCTCTTCTTGGGCTAGACGGGTGGTCGGAGAGGCCCACTCCAAGCAATCGGCTGGCCACGTCAAGCTATAGTACCTATATGATTGCCCCAACCCTATTGCCCTTATGGCAACTCCCAATCCTTCTTATCATATGGTTGCTAGAAGGAGGTGGCTGAGGGTCCTGGGAATGACGTTAAACTCTATCTGATGGTGAGGTTCCAGTTCTGGATGTTTGGGGAATGTGGAACACCCCTTCATCACCATTGCTCCCTGGTCCACTCTGACCCGGAGTGGTAGTACCTGTTAGGGTCCCATCTATGGGTTAAATAGAAAAACATGAGTTTATAAACAAAATTGTACTATGCATTAAGAATGAATTTATTTCACAACTTTGTCGGCATTAAATGACCCATCGAGGTTGATATGCCGTAAAACAAACCAAACCAATCAGATATCAACTATTCATTTATCAAAGAAGGGATTCCCCACCGCTAAAGAATTTTTCCTGCTTTCCTTTCTTTTATAGATATTTAGTAAGTTTATCCGAGACAAGGCAGGGTATTATGGTCAAGCCACACTGAAAACACCAGTTCACTCTACATCAATGAAGTTAATCAGCGATGAGCCTGTTCAGTACTTAATTGGGTGGCTACTTAAGCAACATCAGGTACTGTAAGCAACCTGAGTCTCTTGTTTATCAAAAATGACTTGATTTAGCATTTATCATCATGTTGTGCTAGCAGCACGGATATCTATGACAATCTCTCGCCAACCATCTCTATCATTCATTGCCTCTGGCAGGTCTTAGCTGCACTGACGTTTCCATTTGCTAGCTTCCACAGGAGAATGTTGCTTATGAGTTCTTCCTTGCTTCTCTAGCAGTGTCCAGCATGTAATTTATTTAGCATTAAATGACCCCAAAAAGGGTTGTTATTCTGTAAACCAACCAACTAAAGCAGGATATTTTATGAGAATCAATCTCCCTGTCAGTTACATGCCCTGTTGGTGGGGCTTAGAATATGCTGACTGTAGATAGGTAAAATCCTCCCCAAAAGAGGTCTCCCGTGTATGATAACTGAATCTGATGGTGAGGATCTAGTTCTGGAGATCTCAGGAGTGTGGCATAAACCCGTCATTACCATTACTCCCAGGTCCACTCTGATCTGGTGTTGTAGTATCTATTAGGGTCCCATCTATGGGTCATATAGATCTGTTTAAAAATTATTTGTATTTGATAGGACCATGTGCAAAAAAAAAAAAACTACACAATGTGAATATGAGCTTACAATAAACATGAATCCCTGACTTCTAGGCATAAAATAACCCTAGATGGGTTCACATGCCCTTAAAGTCAATCTATCAAATCCATGGCCTGTGAGACTATCTTGCTAACCATTGCTGTATGGTAGCCTCCCATCTATGTTTGTATGTCTGTAAAACAGATATTTACTGAGTAGGTATTTACCCAACCTATTCACCACAAGTAGGATGTGACACAAGGTTGCAAGTGTTAAGTTTCTGACCGACATCCTTGGCCAGTTGAAAAGGACTTAAAGTAAGTAAGTCCTGAGCTATAGAATCCTTTGGTAAGTGAATAAGTCCTATTACTATAAATTTTAAAATTTCTTAATGATTGTAAATTGTAACTTTATATTCCTGAATGAAATGATTTAATATTTCTGAATGGAATTACCCACCTTATATAAAAAAAAAGGGGGGTGTGTTGGTTTTTTTCCCGATATAAGGTGTGTGACAAATACCCACTTGTACTTATAGACTCGCCGACAACCATGTGACCAACTTCTTGTCCAATCACTGGCAGTGCTCTGCTGCTGATATTGTTACTTACCGGCTGTTCTAATCTTAGCTACTCACAACTACTTGAACCTTCGTGGACGATGGAACATAGGATTATATCACTGGACCTTTGACATTAGGATTACATAACCCAGGACTTATTCACTTACCAAAGGATTCTATAGCTCAGGACTTACTTACTTTAAGTCCTTTTCAACTGGCCAAGGATGTCGGTCAGAAACTTAACAGCAAGTATGGGGCATTCAGCAAGAATTGAACTTACTATTTAGTAGTAATGGATCTGTGAAACTATCTTGCTAACCATTACACCACTACAGGTTTGTTTTGTTTTATGTCATATCAACCTTGGTGGTTCATTTAATGCCGATAAAGTTTTGAAATAGATTCGTAGTGATGATTTGGTAGGAATCAAATGTATATATGTATATATATTTGAAATATTGTTCAATTATATTTTTTTTGTACAATCCCACTTATAGAAAATGAAAATCCTGGATGGTCTTATTTTTGTGAAAAGTTTTTTTCAAATTACTGACTTGGTAGTATTTTGTTAGCACCACTATAGGACACCCCTAAGCTGAGATGAAAGTGGAGTAAAGTTTTGTTGCACTAATATTTCAAGGAGTTCCTGCCTTGAAAATCAGTATTAAAAATCCTGAACGACAATTACCCAAATACAGGATAGGCTTCCTATAAATATTAATTACACATAGCTGAAAATTAGAACAATAAAGCACTTGGATTTGCTAATATATAAATCCTATGTCTATCTTTGAAAGTAGTTTGTGTTAACTAGGCCAGATCCTGGTCATTAAGCAGCTTCTTGTACTATTAATTATTTCAGCTGGTGATTTCTTTTAAACCTAAAAAAAAAAGAAGACATTTATATTGTACATTGCTTCCGCTTAACAACTGTTCATTGTTATTTGTTTGATAGCTGTTCTATGATTTATTTATTACAAATTTATTGATATATTGGCATCTATTTGTATTGGTTTTGTATGTAAATATTGGATGTTTTTACTGGGCTGTTTTTCTAAGTCTCTTCATGGTTTGAGACATTGTTTTCTTTAAGCACTAAAATAAGAATTAGGCTTAATTGGTAATCTCTCTTTTCTCTAGGACTAAATTTATTCTCTCTCTCTCTTGCATCTAATTCATTCAACTTTTTAGTCTTCATTTATTTACATTGAGAGTCAACACCATTTTTTGTGGGAGTGTAGTTTATTTTTCTGTCATCCTGTTGATGTAACATATATATATATAATATATGGCACTCACTCAAACTTCTGAGCTATAGCTAATTTTGTGTGAAATTTATTGTCAAGAGATTTGACGTTAATGCTCTTCTCTCCTCTTTTTTTTTTACCACCTTTGCTCTCAAGCTCAGATAAGATGATTTAGTCAAAGAAGTTTTCGGACTTTAAGCACCCCTTTTGATTTGCTGATTTATAAGTACATTTTTTTCATTTACATTTTCAACATTCAGTTGTTAGGGGTTAGTTTTATAATTTAAAAAAAAATTTAAAAATCGTCTAACAAACAACCGGACGTTGACGGTGTAAAGGAAAAAAATGTACTTATGAATCAGCAAAGCAAAAGGGGTGCCTAAAGGTCATATGGTCCAAGTTTTTTTTCTCTCTCTCTCTCTCTCTCTCTCTCTCTCTCTCTCTCTCTATATATATATATATCAAAAGTTGGGATAGTGTAGTCTAATGATTGCATAAGTAAGAAAATAAGTCAACAAATGTCATTGACTCTGTCTATGCAATCCTACTTAGATATATATACTCTATCACTAATATTTAGCCTCTTTATTTATAAATGTAGCAAGCCTCATTATTAAAAAATAAATGCATGTATATATATATATATATATATATATATATATATAATAATACAATTGCAGAAAAAAGTTTTCTCTCTCAACCACAGTTTCGGTGTTCAAGATACCTTAAGGTGTATTTTGAACACCAAAACTGTGGTAGAGAGAAAAACTTTCTCCTACAACTATTAATGTTCTATATTTTACAAAATATATTGAGCACTTTTTTGGATTAACTACTAATGCTTCTACATTCAAAATATAGGAGTAGAAGTTGGAGAAATATATATATATATGTGTGTGTGTGCCAAACCCCTCTGCCATGAGCAGAATGTGGTACTAGGTCAATTTTTATGGAGAGTACAACCGATTTGAATTCCAAATTTTATATCTCCAGACCAGTTGACTTACCAAGCTGAAAGAGTTCAGACTACCCTACTATTTACCCATAGCTGGGGGGAGTATAAGTAAAAGGTGATGTGATTAGTACTTGTGATTAGTTACCTTTTTTAAAAACGAACACTGCTAATAGATAAAGTTCCTATTTCTCTCTGATACTTTCTCATCTCCCATTTTATTTCAAAAATATTCCCATCATTGTTTAGACAACATTTTTATTTCATCCTAATGCCTTGATGATGGTTTGATAAAAAAAAAAATGTTCTAATGTCAACTTCACCATCTTTAATAAATTTATCTTTTGGGGAATACTTTTTTTTTTTTTTTTATTTTTATGTATAATGATGGCAGCAAACTCATGTTCGAGTATTGCCATTGCTTGATAAAAAGAAAATAAAAAAATAAAGTGAAATAAAATAAAGTTCAGTTCAAAGAAAACGATGAGCTGCGTGAATGTGGCTTTTTAGTCCATCTAAATTCTTGCACATCTTCCCACATTCACAAGTTATTCCAGGGTTTTTTATTGGTCCATTTCGGTGATGCACAGTTTGGTGACTCATCAGGCCAGCTCTGCTCAGACACGGCCTTCCGCATTGTTCACATAATAGACCGATTTGAAGTCCTTGGTTGTCTGTTTTATTTTCTATTTTTATGTATAATATATATATATATAACAAAGTTTACTTGTGATAAAAGCTTCATCCTGAAATACTTTTTTTTTTGACACCTAATATCTGTAGTTTTGTACAAAAAAAATCATAACACTGATATTTTTTTCAAAATGTTATCAGATGCATATTCTATGATGATCATCTTGAGACCAACTTATTACTCTCTCATTTGTACTTTTTGTGATGAATGTTTTATAAATATGTATGTCTATACTTACCAAGCATAATATCTTGAGATATAAAAATTTCAAGACCTTTCCTATAATATGTATATTCAAATATTTATATGGTTTGAAAAAAAAAAAAAGAAACTGATCATCTTACATGTCAATATCTTTTCAATAACCAATGGTAATATTAGCTTGACAAATGTGTCTTTCAATTATTACATGTTTTTGTTTTTATTGAACATACTGAAGTTTTATTTGCTTTTTTGGACCATATTACCTTTAGGCACCCCCTTTTTGATTTCGATTAAGAAAGGACATGTTTTTCATTTACACTGTCAATATCCGATTAGGGGTTAGGGTTAGGGGTTAATTTTATAATTTTTTTTTAAATCTAAAAATCGTCTGTTAAAACAATTGGATATTGATGGTGTAAATGAAAAACATGTCCTTTCTTAATCGAGATCAAAAAGGGGTGCTTAAAGCTCATATGGTCCACTTTTTTTACTATCTTATGTTAAATTCAACAGACACTTAAAAAATTTCAACAATTTACTACGTATCTTCACGCACAGACACATTCTTGTATTCAGTTTTTCACTATTTAGGATTTCACAAATTCACATATAACGTAATTGTGATCCTATGTTGTTTTCTGATCATTGTTTTATTAATCTTCATTGTATAACTAATTATTAGTGGGGAAATAATCTTCTAGTATGACTTTCTTTCCTTTTTGCTGAGTGAAACTTGTTTATCTCCAGGTATTGGTTTAAAAAACCTTATTGACTATAAATTATTAATGATTGAAATGTCTACTAGTGAATTTGAATATCTTATAGCATTTCACTGAAAATTCTCTCTACATCTATACATTTCTTTCATTTTTTATTTTATTGTAATGTGTATGTAATTATACCAAAAGGTAAGGAGGGCAAACCAGTTAAAATATTGTAAAATTCTATTTTAAACAAGCTGTCCTTATCTCCCTGAATTGTGGTCAAGTCATACTTAAAGCACCAGTACCTGCTAGATCACCAAAGTTAAGCAGTGATGAGCCTGTTTAACTCTTAACGTTCTATACCGCCTCATTTAACCTGGCCGGAAGTCTCAATCGTTTTCCTAATCCGCCCCAAATGATAGCCTTTGTTTAAATGTAATATTAAACATATTTAGAAGTCTTTGATTTAAGGAAAATAACAGGTAACTTTAGATGCAAAGGTCATTTTTAGCCATTTTTTATATATCCTTATAGGAATGGAACTCTGGACTTAGAAAATTCTCAACAGGATGTTAAGAGTTAATACATAATGGTGACCATTTAAGCAATAGCAGGTACTGTAAGCAACCTGGTATCAAAATGACATGATTCGGCATTTAATGACTTGAAAAGGGTTGATATGCTGTAAAACAAAACCAACCAACTTATCTCACTAATTTACAAAACCAGAAGCAACAAATCATTTGATCTTTTCTTCTTTTTGAACATTGTAAAAAAAAAAAAATGGATTTTTGTTTCTGTCATCATTTTTCTTTGTCTTCTTATCTTTTTTTTTTTTTTCATTCACTCTCTTTTCATTCAATATTTATTTCTTCTTCATCCTTTTCTCTTTCACATTTCTATCTCTTCTTCATTTCTGTCTGTGTTTTAACTTTGGAATTTCCAGTCTATCTTTCTTTCTTTTTTTTTTCTTTCTTTTAAAAAAAAAAAAAAAAATTAATTCTCATCAGTTGGCAACAAGAGTAGTAATTCCAGGTGTGCCAAGGTGAAGCGGTCAGCATCTATGAAAGGTAAACTGCATGATGTGTGCTGCTCTTCAATACCATTTTTTTTTTTTTAATGCCTTGTTTTATTTTTCCCCCACCCCCCAAAAGCCAGTTCTTCACATTTTGGCAACTGAATCGCTTCCTTACAGGTTGGAACATTCTCCATTCTGTGATGGCAGCTCTGAACTCAAGACACGCATGCTTCTTAGCTTGTTGGCTAAACGTGTGGATAAAACATACAAACACCACCCACAATTTTTCACGACCCCATCATTTCACAAGTATGAAAAGGTGTGTATGTGTGGGTGTGGGTATAATGAAGAAGTGAATCGTGCTAATTAGGGTGTGGTATCTGTGTGGGTTTTTAGACATAAGGCAAGTAGAAAGCAACTGGACATGAGCCTGTAAACATATTCATATCTCGGTTAATGTTATGCTTAGTTTGATCATTCTCTGGTTTTTAAGATCTCAAGTCTTCATTTGCTTAAACAAGTATTTCATCTCTCTACATGATCTTAGAATTTAAGGTCTTCATCCAGTTTTCTTTTTTTCTCTGATGTAACAACCATGACATGTTTTAACAAATACAGTGGTACCTTGACTTACAAGTTTAATTCGTTCTTCCCATACCTCAATTTCCCCATATATAAAATTAGTTTTCCCCATTGAAATAAACTGAAATGCCATTAATTCATTCCCCAAAAACACCTTAATTATTTTGGTTAGTTTTTTCAAATAGGTTTTTTTTCACATAGTTTTTTTCCCCCCTGGGTTTCCTAATTCTGATAGTATGGGTTATGAAAACCTTTTTACCTGGACTGCTCAGGAGGACCAGAAATAAAGTCTGTTGTGTGTTGACAGGTATCTGTTCAGCAAATTGAGAGGGTGATAAGTGAGATTTGAGTTTTCTGTGATTCAATATTTTATACTGAGTATTATTAAAACCCTTCATACATAATGTTGCATATTGAGATTTTTATGCTATATTTTTCATTGGTCAGAAAAGGTTGGTTTTGAGGGCTGGGCATAAAGTGGGGGGTTGGGGCTCAAAGCATAAAATCTACAACACTTCTCAATCACAATGAAAGTCAAATTCCTGCTCCAAACCAAGAACCGCCAATGTCATCATATATGAATAAATCAATAAGAATCAAATAGAAAAAATAGCACAGTATTGCATAAAAACATAATAAAATAGAATGTAATGAATTATGTGTTGTAAGTAGGTATAGTAGCCTACTGTCGGTATTAGCAGGACAGCAAATTATTTATCCCCTTCTTGCTGGTGCTAGACCAGGGAGATTATTTTTGCATTTGAGGTGGAGTGCCACATATACTGTCAGCTTCCCATTTTATCGCATAGATCCAAGCTGTGCTACTCATATACCAATTTGGTGAGGGCTGTTATCAAACCCAAATTTTCTGGTTCCAAGTCAGATGCTCTACCAACTGAGCTAAACTGGCCTTTAATATTTATTATTTTATAAATATTTTTCTTTGGTATCATGAATTTGGAAGCTTAAATATTTTTTTAAAAATTTTGCGAATTTATTGACATACGCATATCAGAAGTTCATTCGTACCTCAAATTTTAACTCGCAACACAAAGCAAAAAACTGATAGTGTGTCAGCTTGTAGTCCCAAAAACTTATAAGTTAGATCACTCATAAGTCAAGGTACCACACTACTAGTTTTAAATAAACATGACATTTTAATGAATATTTCCCATGATATACAAACTAACCCAGTCATACTAATAAACTTGTAATAATTTCTTTTTAAATATTCAGTCATAATATTAATGAATATCTTGTGAATGTATCATTTAATTGTTGATTATCATTCAATTCTCTAATAGGGAAATTACTAGTTTATCATTTGTAGTCTTTTTATTATTGATATTATTATTATTATTATCATCCACACATAATTACTTAAAGAAATTCAACTCTATTCATACAAAATGCATAAGGATTTAAATGAGACTATATCTAACAATGGGGTCTATTTTAGAAACAAAATAATCCCTAATTTGAAATAAATTGTTTTTAAAGTAAACAGTGCCTTTGCTTGATATGCTTGAACAAAGACGACATATGCTTTGCATGAATTACTTAACAATTAGTGTGCTAAAAGAATGTAACTAGAAGCCTTAACATTCTTTTGATAATAGATTTCATCATTTCTGTATAAAATAACAATCAAAATTTAATTTAATGTTTTATTGTATCATGTTAATTAGTTTAAGCTTTGTTTTAGTTGCTAGAAAAAAAAAAAAAAAGATTTGTTCCAGTTCACTGACCTAATGAGAGTAAGCAACATTTATACAGATGTTTGTTTAGAAAAACATTTGGTTAAACTAAAATGTTCATGTTTACACGGTGACCATAAAACTTTGATTTTGGAAGGGATTGAACTTTAACTAAATTTAAAAAGAAAAAAGTCTAAAATGACAAAAAGTAAGAAAAAATACCGCCCATTTTCAAACCTCCTAGACTGGTCTCAAATCAGGAAAAGTGATATGCTTGAGTTGTTGGAATTGCTAAATCATAGTCCACTCCAAATGGTGGGTCCACTTTGGCCCTTACTTGGGCTAAACTGGCACTTGGAGAGGCCTCCTCTAATCAATCAGCTGGTCACGTCAAGCCCTATCACCGATATGATTGTCCCTTATGGCAAACCGTCAACAGTTTTTATTATATGGTGCTAGAATGCATTGGTTGAAGGTCTTAATGTCCTGGGTATGATATTAAACTCTATCTGATGGTGAAGTTCCAATTCTGGAGCTCTGGGAATGTGGAGTACCCCTTCATCCCCATTACTCTCAGGTCCACCCTGACTTGGAGTGGTAGTACTTATTAGGGTCTCATCTATGGGTTAAATAGAAAACATGATTAAAGAAAATTGAGGACCCATGAAGAATGAATAAAACAAAATCATCTTCAGCATAAAATAACCCAGTGGGTTGACATGCTGTAAAACCCAACCAACTTAATCGTTGGGCTGTTTCGCTAGCTCTTAACTAATTAATAACTGATTGAATCTTTTCAAAAATCCTCATGTGTGACTTTCTTGTACCCACCATGAGAGTTCCCATGATTGAATCCTTGTTGTCAGTCACACAGCTTGGCATTATGTTCCCTGAAGGTGAAAGGCAGCTACTACATTATAATATCAATTTTTACAAGTGATGGAGGGTGAAATCAAGTGTACTGCAGTCTCTCATTTTTTGGCTCTTCAGTTTATTTATTTACTTTTTTATGTACACATATATTTATGATAAAATAGATTGTTGTATGTGGAAAAATGTCTCATTCAATCCCAATTCTAATCATTAACCCAAATATTCCTGAAATATTTAAGATGGTTGATTCTTCTGATATCATGATTCTGAAGAGGAATCAAATAGTTTTAAATTGACAAAAATTCTTCACCATAGAAGAAAATTGCCTTATAGGCAAAATATTTTTTTCAAATATTTTATTTTTTACATTATCCAACATTTTGTGTTCAATTAGCAAGTACACACACACACACACACACACACACACACACACACACACACATATATGGACTCTCTCGTCGATTTTCGACGCATGAGGGTTCATATACACAATAAACACCCACACAGTTATTTGTTTATAGTGGTGAAGGCTTTTGTTGGACCATCCACACTTTTTGGCACAGTCGATAGGAAAGAATTGGTGTATCAAGGGTTGCCACAAACCCAATCAACGACCGATCCCAGGAATTTTGAATTCAGAGCTATCCCTCTCCTAGACTGGTTACCTACCCAAGGCTGAAGGGCCCAGTCTGCCCTACTATTTAACCCATAGCTGGAGGGAGAATATATGGATTCATACCTTTCCCAAGGGTATTAGCGCTACATGAAATGCCAACAGCTTCGTCTAGGAATTGAACTCGAATCGACGAGTCCATTTTCCACGACTTTAACCACTATATATATATATATATATATATATATATACTAATTCATTCTCCTAGCATTTATTTTGAACTAAGTTTCAAATGTAAAATGAGATTGGGATCAACATGTGCCAAAGGCAAGGAAAGCCTTTGAATGCCATATGTTTGGTTGGGCTTAGAATATGCCAATTGCATCTGCTTCAGAATAGTAAGACCCCACCACCACCACTGAAAAAAAATCTGAGTATGACACTAAACTACTTCCATTAGTGAAGCTCCAATTCTGGAGCACTGGGAAGAGTGGAGTCACTCCCAAGTTCAGTCTGACTCTGTAAGGTCCCATATGTGGGTCAAATAGTTCTATTTGAGATAATGTTTAAAATGATTTTGAACTACATTAATATGATAGGTCTTGAAATATTGATATTGCGACTAAATAGCTGTTAAAATGATTGTGAAGATACATTTTTGTATCATATATGATTGAAGACTATAATTGAACAATTATATCTTCAGCATAAAATAACCCTTAAAGGGTTGACATGCCATAAAAAAAAAAACACAATCAACCAACCAACTTTCTACTACAACACTTTGAACAGCCTATAGAGTTAGTACCTAGTAAAATACTTATTTACTAAGTTTAGTAATCTCTCATCTTTTACTTTGAAAGACTTACTGGACTGTGACATTGTGGTAAGTGAATTTGAACTCCAGTCACACTATTATGTTCACTTTTGGGTTAATACCCTTGGTAAAGGTATGACCCCCCTCTCTCATCCCCAACTATGGGTTAAATAGTACCACTACTGTTCTTATACAGGGATGGCTTTGGCATTAAATAAGTGTTGAGAATTTTGAATTTTGAACTGTCTTTAATTTTTATTAAATCAGCTTCTGTTTTTGAAGCAATTAGTATATCATCCACCCATAATAATAAAATTATTGCTATTTCTTTGTTAATTCCCTTGGTATACAAACAAGGGTCTATAATAGAGGGTTTAAAAACTTTACAGTGGAAGCGTGTTGGGCCCATAACCTGTAAAGTTTTTAAATGCTATCCTTGGCCAGTTAAAAAGGGCTTAAAGTAAGTAAGTCCTGAGTTATGGAATCCTTTGGTAAGCGAATAAGTCCTATCCTGCGTATAGTTAAAGGTCCAGTGATTTAATCCTATGCCCGTTGTCAATAAAAGTCAAAGTAGTTATGGTCAGTATGCTCCGTTTAAGTATTGTATCAACAGAGTACTGCCAGTGATTGGCCAAGAGTTTGATCACATTGTTCTTGCCGAGTCTATAAGTAGGAGCGGGTATCTAACACACACCTTATATGTCAAAATTCTCCACAATAAGACATGAAGGTTGAAACGTTATCAGCACCCCTTGTATATCCTCCATATAGAATTGAACCCTTTTAAAATTGGTTTAATTTCTTTGTTTTATGGCATTTCAACCTTTGTGTGTTATTTAATGCCATCAAACATAGAAATTAAACCAACTTTAAAAGAGTTCAATTTTATATGGAGGTATTAAATGGTTGCTGAAAGGTTCTCAACCTAACCAAAAAAGGAATAACTTCTTTTTTTTTTTTTTTTTTTTTTTTTACATGAGTTATAGAGACTTTTTTTTTTTTTTATTGAAAAATAAATAAATATTCAAAGAAACTGAGAAACTATATATCAAGTCTATAAGATGAAAATATGGGTTTCTTATAATACATTAGAAGGCTCAAAGTAACCTTCCAACATGGATACGTGTATGTACATAAAATAATTTGACAAAGAAGTTATATATAATAACTAATGCAGACTTTATTGTCTGAGCACATAGAAAATAAACAAGTACAATGACAGATACAAAACAGATACATGAAGATACACTATGTGGTATGTAGATACAGAAGGAGATAGGATTCAGCCCTAAAGATGTGATACAGAGTTAATGGAGAAATAAGTCCTTATTGCTGGTTGGGAGGCAAAGCCCCTCACTTATTGGACATTGACACCACATGTCTAGCCCATGCTTAGTAGTTTCATGGATTGAGGGAAAGAGAAAGAATTTTCCCGGCCTGCTGCTTAAATACTCCAGCCCCCTACTGGTGAAAATCTGGCAGCAAGGGAAGATAACCCTTTTGGACCTAAATCAATCCCAGCAGGGCAGACAATCGCTACAACTCTTTGAACTGCCTAATCAATTACAGAAGAGTATATACACTTTATGGTTCTTGGCCATTGCCTTCTTGTTTGGCCTGAGGACCGAGTAATTAAACCTGAAAGTAATATTAGCAATTCTTCTAAGTGATGATAATCTATATGAAAACTATTTTTAATACTTACATTTAATGCAAAATATATGATTTAAAACTCCATTGACCAATAAAAGAAGAAATAAATTTTATTAAAATTTCTCTATTACTAGAAAATTATTATTTTTTATTTTATTTCAAGAACTCTTAAAGATTTGCAGAGTTTGCAATAAAAAGATTCTAAAATTATCTTTGAATTTGTTTTATGTGAGATCATTGAACAAAGCCGTTTCTTAGAATTGAAAATTATTTATTTTATCAAAAATAAGTTTTAAATAAATTAAATTTTGAAAATTGAGCTTGATCACTAAGTAGGCCTGAGCCTATTCTAGTAGTGACCACCCCAAGCAGAGATTTAAGAGGTTTGAATTCAGTTTTCCTTCTCCTAGACTGGTTGCCTAACCAAGGTTAAAGAGCCCAGTCTACCCTACTATTTACCCATAGCTGAAGGGAGAATAGTTGGATTCATACCTTTACCAAGGGTATTAGCACTATGTGAACTGTGGCTTCATCCAGGATTTGAACTCGACACGTCCATTTCCTACACCATCGGGCTCTCCAAACATCTTAAGATTTCAATACATCAATTTTTAAAATTATTTTTTTTATTTATTAAGTATGTATTTACCCAACCTTTCCACCACAACAGGATGTGACACAAGGTCAATTTTTAAGTGGAGTAAAGCTGGTTTGAATTCAGTGTGTTCTCCTAGACTGGCTGCCTAACCAATGCTAAAGAATCCAATTTGCCTTACCCATGGATGTAGGAAGAAATGGTTTCATGCCTTTTTTTTTTTTTAGGGCACAGCACAAAGTGAAACACAAACAAGTTCTTATATCATTATAGGAAATGGAGTCAGCAACCTGAGTTCAAATCCTGGAGAAGGTTGTTTGCATTTTATTTTGTGCTAATGTCCATGTATCCATCTACCACCACCCCCTGATTATGGGTAGGTAATTGGGCAGACTAGGTTCTTTAACCTTTAGTCAGACAACTAGATTAGGAGAAGGAAAACTTTAAATTCAAACCAGGAGTACTTAAAAAATGAACTTGTCACAAACTAAAGAGTTAGGTAAATACATAGTCATGCTTTATAAAAGATTTTGTTCTAGATCATGAGAACATCTTTGAATATTTTAAGAATGAATTTTAAATATCATTTTTTTTTTTAATTCTTTTTTTTTTTTTTTTTAATGTAATTGTGTTCCTCATTAGCCTTTTATTCTTATGATCTATATTTTTCTGAATCTTAATTTGAAACCCAAACTTTCCAATATTTCTGTTGGTGAAACATCTCTGTGAAACCATATGTTATTTGTGCACAATAGACTCTTTACCTTTACAGTTCTTGTTTTATATTCAGGACTTATATGAAATAAGATACAATTCCTTATAGGATTTCATTGTCTCGGAGGTGTTAAATACCTTTGTTGAAAGTTGGTCTTCTCAGTCCCTCCCCATTTTTTTTTCTTCTTTTGTATGTGAACACCCTCAAATGGTATTTCTAGCTGAATTTTCTCTGCTTTGGTATTTTTGCATACATTTTTTTAGTACGATAAAAACTAAACTGTTGCTAAAGAGTAACAGGCATAGCTTTTTTTTTTTAAAATTCTTTTTATTTTATTCTTATTTATTCTATATATATATATATATATATATATATATATATATATATATATAAAAGTGATAAAGTTTAGTGTCTTTAATCTTAAACAGACATGTTCAATTCAAGAGATTGCAAGATTTGAAAAGGTGTGTGTGGGGGGGACGAATGCTTGAGGATTATTTGATGCTGTGTACATCTAAGGGCTGAGAACATATCAACTCAAATGTTAAAAAACAAAAAAAAAAAAAAAAACACACAACAAAAATAAAGATACTTGTCTAAATATGTATAACCATGCTTCATCACAGAATTTCAGGCAACATTAGTCATATACTATCATCACATAAACTGGGACATTGCTTTTATAGGCTTGCTGTAATATTACTTGGGCTTTTCACCTTTTGCCAGTCATAATAAAATAGCTTTAGCTCTTAGTCCGCCTTTTGCTTTAATCAGCTTTTCAGCCATTTTCTACTAGAAAACTGATGTTTCTCTTAAATGTATCAATTGCTTTTATCTCCCTCCACTTTTTTTTGTATTATGTATGTGTGTTTGTTTGTGTACTTAATTGTATACAAACCTTATTGAGCACTCAATGTTAGATATACGTGTGTGTGCAGATCTGTTGTATTCATGACTTTGTTTTTTTTTTAATCACTTGATTGTTTTTACACCCAAAAAAAATTGACTAAAAATTTTTTGAAAATAAATGACCTAGGATTTTGAATTTGGTCATCAGAGAAAATTTTTTAAGGGTTCCTGCAATATTTATTGTTATTGTGTCAGCATTCACCCAGGGTGGGTTGCGCCAGCTCCATCCATTCAAAGATGGAGTGTCTTGCGAAAAGAAATATGCTAAGCGGTCTCCAAACCCTGCATGCAGACACTCTTGTTTGCCACAGATTATCCAACAGATGCCGGGACAAGAGTACCAAAATTAACTGTCGTTTTCTAGTGCAGACATCTCATGGAACTTTCACCAGAGCCCCTTTGGCAAGGTTGTGGCCCTAATGCCACTGGTTGCTAGTCCTGTCCACCTTAGGTGGCCCTACCAGGAACTTAAGTTCATGAAGGCATGACTCTGTTAAGTTTACACCACCCTGACGCAATTAGGACGGGTCGAACTTTAGAAATAATGTATGAGATGGCTGTTGAGCAAAGAGCTTCCTTCACATTTTTTCAGGCACTGTTTTTTGTTCTGCAGGATGTGTAACCACTCTCCTCATCAGACAAATCTGTTGGGTTACTGGTTTAGTCGCTGATGTTCTGACTATGAAACTGGTAGTACTGTGTTACATGGTACCAGTAGTACATTGAGCGACCTGACACAATATTTGGCAATGATTTAAAAGTTTTCATTATAGATAAACTTTTATAATCAGAAGAAATCAAATAGAAGAAAAATAAAGAATTCCCAAAGCTCTTTATAGCTGAGTTAGAAAATTACTTCACTTGATTTCTAAAACAATCTACTTTGGCTAGACAGGCAGCTGGAAGGGCCCCATCTGATCAATCAGCTGGTCATGTCAAACCCTAGCAACTATATGATTATTCTGACCGTATTCTTCAAATTGCTCTTGTGGCAAATACCCAACTCTTTTTATCATATACTTGCTAGAAGATGGTGACTGAGGGTCAACCACCAGGATTTATTAATACACATTAAGTTAATGAAAATCATTTTTTAAACAAATCATATATAATAATTTTAAAAATTTGGCATTAGATGGCCCTCAAGGGTTGATATGCCATTAAACAGTTAACCAAAACAATCTATGGAAGAGGATTTCATTTGTTTAGCAAATTAGTTTAAATACTTCATAATAAAATGTTAATGTTTGGTTTAAGCTTAAATGAAGAATTATTTAAAGTTACATTTTTAACACAAATCATATATTTAAATTAATCATTTAGATTAGTTAACTAGAAAAATATTGTTTTTAAGATTTTAGATAAAGTGAATTAAATAAGTAAGCTTTTCCTTTAAAATTTAAAAAAATGTACAATTTAGTTAAATTTTGAATATTTTTTACTTTCTTATATTTGATAGTTTTACTGATTGATTTTTTTTTTAGCAATCACTTTGAATGTCACTGAAATGACATTGTTGTCACCCCCGCCCCTCCAAATTAAAACTTTCTTGTTTCCCCATCCCACATAATTTCTTTGCTATCTTCATATTCACTTGATAATCTGTTCTTCACTCACTATCTGTTGTTGGGATGAATCATCACCTTTGTGCAATTTGCTATTGTCTTTTCTTTGTTCAATTAAAAGACAGACCCCCCCTTTTTTTTCTTTTTAAAAGAGGAGAGTATTTAAACAATTCCTTTTCTCTTAAAAACCATTTCTAAATTCTATATACAAAAAATAATAAAAATATAAAACTCTCCCTTCTATCAACTCATAATTTGTTACATTTAAAGAAAAATGTCACTTAATAGCTTTTAAAAAAAATCTGAAACAGCCCTTCTTTTTTTTTTCCAATTTTCAATTTTCAATTTATTTAAAAATCTTAACCCTTTGGTACGGTGCATTAAGCAACAAAATTAATGGTTGGAATGCACTTTTGACAATAAAATAAAAAAAAGCTTGCAAATAAAAAAGGATTTAAAAAATGTTGTAGTTTCATAATTATAATTACTACAATATCCTATTAAAGTTAGCAAAGGGATAGATTGCAAAAGTGTTTATAAAATAATTTTTTTTATTCACTGATTTTTCTAAAAATGACTATTTTACTAATGTTTCAGAATTAATTTAGGTTTAGGGTATATCGAACAAGAGGCACTTTGGAGACGGATGTATATTGCACAAGATCCAAAATTTTTAAATAATGTGCACCAAAGTTGCATCTCACCCTCACGCATTAAGTATATGTGGATGACTCAAGCTGCTCTTTGCACCAAAAGGGTTAAAGAATAAGTGATTTGTTTAAAAACTAGACAGTTCTTAAAATATTGAAAGAGAAAAGAATATGTATCATAGTTAAAACTGTATTAATATTTATTTTCAGAGATATAATTATAGCTCCCATGAATCATTGATTTTATTTTATTTTGTTTTAAATGTTGAAAATACAAAAAAAAACTTTAAATATATATATTTGATATTCTACTAATTTTTTTGTCTTCTATTTATTCATGCTTACCATTTAAAATGGAGAAATCTTTCATAGTCTCCAAAATTCATCTTTTTTGTTTTTACCCTAAAATTATGAATAACTGATTACCTTTTAAAAATCCTTAATTCTATTAGAATTAAATGATATAAAAATTTTAATTAAAATATTTCATGATTAAATGAATATTCAAAGTAAGATGAAATGGTGTAAATTTCTTGATTGTTTTTATTAATCTTTGACTAATACTTACTTTCTCAGATGATCTTATTATTCTATAGGATGATCTGAAAATTTGTCACTCCTACATATTATTTTAACTTTCATTATTGTTTGTTTTTAATGATATAATATATAAGTTATGTTAATATATTAACTCTGAAAAAAAATCTTAAAACATTAAATTATTTTCTAGAATTTCAGGTTATATTATATAATTATTTTACCTCCTAAAAAATATGTAGGAGGTGTCAAGACTTTTGGACCACCCTGTACTTGCCCTGTCAGCGAGGCTGAGAATATACTGATTGTAAGACCCCCTCCCCAAAAAAGGGGTGTCCTTGGTATGATACTAAACTGCATTTGATGGTGAAACTACAGTTCTGGAGATTTGGGAATCTTGAGTACCTCTTCATTGGCATTACTCCCAGGTCCACTCTGACCTGGAGTGGTAGTATCTGTTAGAACCTCATGTATTGATTAAATTGATCTGTTTAAAATATGATGTATTAGGACTGTTAAAAAATTAAAACCTTGTAACTACACAAAAAATTTAAATATGAATGTAAAATGAATGCAATTCCCTAACCTCTAGGTATAAAATAACCCTAGGCTGTTTGACTTGCTGTTAAAATCAATCAATCCTAAACTTGCCTTTTAACCATAGCACTTTCTCAGATGTCATAGGAAACAGCTTAATATCATATTCCAAACAGTAGGCTAGTACACATACCTCGGTAGCAATATCTCATCTACTAAAAGCAATGTCAACACATACATAAAGACTTGCACAGCAATTTACAGGTTATCAATCATATGGAAATCTTATCTGATAAATAAAATAGGAATTCTTCCAAGCTGTAACCAAGTTAGTACTACTGTATTGTTCCACCACTTGAACTCACTCTGGATCATCTGCATAGTCCACATCCATTTTTTTCTTTCATTACATCTAATGGCATTCATAATAAGCTTTGAATAAAATTTTGAAATTTATAGCCCAAATCTAATTATACCGCCCAAATCTAATGCATCCATCAAGTGTACACGGGGGGAAACTCCTAATGTTCCATCATGGAATTTCATTGATGAAAGATTAATAGAACCTTCATTCTCGGATTTTGAGTACTGATGGTTGATAAAACGAAAAATCTTAATGAACTTTCTGAAATCAGATAAATTCTTCATAAATGCTTAAAGTTTCTTAAAAATTTATCTGGCATCATTATGAAAAGGGGACACTTGATATGTTGTAGTTAAACATGTTGTAGCTGGTAAATCTGCCCTGGCATGATGTGTGATAAACTTGCATTAAAATTAATGACTGCACCTGAAATAACAATAACTAATACTAAAATAGCTGAGGGTAGCTAAAGTATTTGAATATCATTAGTGTTTTATTTTAAAAACACTCTGTGTGTTGTAGCCTTTGTATGGAACGTTTGTAGTAGTGTCTAGACATTCAGTGACAATGGAAATAGGGAATTGTTTTCTATAATGATATTTATAAGATTATTGTTGCCTTTCAATATTTTGATTTAATAACTGAATTCAGTGTTAATCATCCACTCAATCTTTTTTTTTTTTTTTTTTTTTTATTCATACACTTTATAAATTAATTTTTAGCTCAATTTTTTATTACTTTATTTCTCTTCTTAATCTATGTACCAGGACTGTGGGGACTAGTTATATATATATATATATATATATATATATATATATATATATATATATATATATATATATATATAACTAGTCTTCACAGTGCCGGTGAAACTATTAGTAGATATAACTTATATATATATATAAAGTTTAAACTTAATGAGTCAGATATACCTACTAATAGTTTCGCTTAGTAGTCCATCATGGCAAGAGTCAGATTCTTGCCCTGATGAGCTACTAAGCGAAACAATTTGTAGGTATATCTGACTCATTAGGTTTAGCGTTATTATTTGCTTTATTTAGGTATCGAGCACTTTTTACATTTTAGCTTTAGACAATCCTAGCAGTTCATATATATATTTTTTATATTTTTTTCTTCTTTTGGCCAAGTGTTAATTGATTATTTTCAATTGGTGTGACCCTCTTGGTCTTTTCTTTTTTTCATTTTTTTCCCCAGGTAAAGTTTGGTAGTATATTTTTACTAACAAACTATTTCCCGTTTTTTTTTTTTTTTTTTTTTTGGGGGGGGGGGTTACCGCAAGGGCTTACTAATCCGGTTTAGCTCAGTCGGTAGAGTGTTCGGCTAGAAACCACAAGGTTCTTGGTTCGATACCGGCCCTCGCCAACTCAGGGGTCTGTGCGGTAAAGTGAGGAGCTGATGGTAGGTGTTGCGCTCCACCTCAGATGCTAAAATAATCTCCTTGGTCTAGCGCTAGTGAAAAGGGGATAGACTCCTTCGCTGTCTGGCTGGTACCGACATTAGGCTGCCCCGACGACTTTACTTTTTACTATATATATATATATATATATATATATATATGTATATGCTCTGTCAATGATATTGAGCACTATTTTCTTATAAATATAGTAAACTATATTATTAATATTTGCTCAATCAGTAGAGGATTCATATAGGAATCACAAGATTTTATGTTCAATACTGGTCCTTACCAACCTGGATCATGAGTAGAACAGGCTTGGGTAACCTGATCAATGTGGTGAAGTAAGGAGCTGATGGTTGGTGTGACACTCCACCTCAGCAAAAACAATCTTTCTGCTTGGATTTAGAAGGGGGGTGGGAGTTCTCACTCCATAAGTGTTGATCTGCTCTTACCTGCACAGACTTGCCTGGTGTATATAAGAGCAGTTCATTTTTTTCAGTGATGAAACTAATTTCATCATTATTACAGGTTTTTTAAAGGAAGTCTGGGTAGCCCTCCAGGGAGGTAAGGGGGCGGGGGGTCACAGGCAATTGCCTTATTATAAATCTGTCCCTAGTTGGAAGAACCTGTGGCATAACAGCTAACATGCTGGACTGCAACATTGTAGTAAGAGATGTCAAACTCCAGTTGCGCTGTTACATTCCCTTTTGGATTTATACCCTTGGAAAATGTATGAACCCACTTATCCCCCCAGCTATGGGTTAAATATTACCACTACTGTTCTTCTACAAGGATGGCTTTGGAATTAAATAACAGATGAACACAATGATATGCCATTTAAAAAAAGTAAGCCAATTTCGGACCCGATTCAGACTATCCTAATACTCTCTGCTCTTATAAATTAGTTTGAATGTGATCATCAATAGTTTTTCTATTCTTAATTGCTGAACTATGAATTAAATTTATAAACAAAAAAAAATTAAAAAATATATAAATAAATAAATAAAATGATTGAAATTGATTGAACAACGGATATCACGGCTTTTCTGAGTGTCTTTATAACAACCCAAGTGTGTTTATAACATCCAAAACAAAAAACACACAAGACCACGTCCATTTCAAAAACAGTCTCTGAAATAAAGTTTCTTTGAAATTGATTAGACACTGGACATTATTTTTTTTTCATACGCATTGTAATTGCCTTCTTAATATAAATAAATAATTTATAAACAAGTTTTTGTCAAGTATAAACTAATGGTGAACATCCTTTTTGATTCACATAACATAAATATTTGATAAATTTGAATGTTAAAGATAATTCCAACCATTTTGTGATGTTCCCAATTATGATAAATTGGTGCTTAATTAATTTGGCAGTGCGTTAAATTTACTGTCGCTAAAAGAAATGCAGGTTTGTTTGTTTAATTATAAACAAATTATCTTTTCATTTTTATGTTGAATGGTATGTGTAAAATTAATTTCTCTACAGAATGTTTGAATTGATACTGAGATCTTTTATAAGACAATGTTTAAAGCAATGATTTTAATGCTTTCTTATTTTTCTTTATCAGCCCATGCATCCTGTTGATTGAATGTAGAATATGCTCCCTGTATCCCCTGCTGAGGGGTAAGACCCCCCCACACACACACACACCACACATGGGTGTCCTGAGTATGACACTAAACTGCATCTGATCCTGAAGCTCCAATTCTAGAGAACTGGGGAGTGTGGTGTACTTTTTTATTGCCATTACTACCAGTTCCATTCTGGAGTGGTAATACCTGTTAGGGTACCATCTATGGGTCAAATAAATCTGTTTAAAAATGATTTGTATTTGATAGGGTCATGTACCAAAAATAAATAAAACTCTTAAGAATTATCTACAAAAAAATGTAAATATGTATGTATAATGAAGGTGATTCTCTAACTTCTAGACATAAAATCACCCTAGGTTAGTTGACTTGCTGTTAAAATTACTCGCTCAGCTATCAGCCTGTAAAGATTTGGGAATATATATTTACCAAACTCTCACATGAGTAGGATGCAACACAAGGTCAATTTCTTAAGTGGAGTTTAACAGGTTTGAATTCAGTTTTCCCTTTTTCTAGACTGGTTTCCATACCAAGGTTAAAGAGCACAGTCTATCCTACTACTTACCCATAGTTGGAAGCATACCTTTACCAAGGGTATTTAACAATATATGAAATGCAAACAGGCTTATCCTGGTTTTGAACTTTGGTTGCCAAGTCAATTTCCCATGACAATATTATACCACCACCTACAAAGATTTTGGAATCTAAACTTATTTTTCTTTTCTGAAATGAAAATACAGTTATAAGATATTTTTGACAATCAAATAATAAAATTCACCCCCTCCCCCTTAATTGTAGTATTAGAGAAATTAATTTCAGACAATATTTGTGCCCTCTCCTTCCCCCTCTCTCTCTCTCTCTAGTACAATTGTACATATGGTAGACAGACTTTTCTGTATAATTTTCATTAAGCACTTTAGACAGATATTTGAGAGGAAGTGCTATAGACTTGAAAGTGCTCAATAACTACTGTAAATGTGGTATGCTTAAAAAAAAAAAAAAAAAGAATGTTCCATGCCTGTGCCTGAAATTGAACCATGTTTAAACCAAAACAAAGTAACCAACCAATCTTATTACCTAACATGATATAATATTACTATTATGATTATAAAACTGGATTAAGATATTCTTTGTCATTTTACTAATAAAGTGATTTTTAAGCATTGTTTCTGCCACAACGGCAAGCAATTCACTGCTGTCAAATTTTACATTGATATATTATAGACTAGAAGCAGCTACCCAGCATCACCTGGGTAGATGGAAGGGGGTAAAAAAAAAACCCTGATGTATTGATTTGTTTACTTTTGAGATTTACTAATGCTGGACATTTTAAAAGACTCTTTCAACTTTAGTGGTCATTATTACCCTCTTTATTATCACTTGATGATAAAGTTGGGTCACAATGACATGTCCTCCAATATATGGTTAGGTAAATAAATCAAATTGATTTTTTATATTAAAACTAGCATACTTTCTATCAAAATGAAAGGATTATTTATATTTGTACTTCTTCATAAGATAAGAGTATTGCTCTTCAGTTTTCATGCTGAGATCCAATTCTAGTATCTGTTGATCCTCATCAATCAATCAATATATATATATATATATATATATATATATATATGTATATATAGTGAAGACCTAATCAATGATAAGTTTGATGATCACATAGGCAAGAAACTGACAGTCACCAAGCACCATTGATTCTGTATCTGCACTATTGAAACCTAGATCTACATATGCTCTATCAACAGTATTGAAAACTCTTTCTTTATAAATATAGCCAACATATGTTATATATATTAGTAAAGAGTGCTTAATATCATTGATAGAGCATGTAAGTTAGGGTAGTGGAGACAAGAAGTCAAGCACTTGGTTTGAAAATTGCATAGGCTAGAAACTGTCAGTTATCAAGCACCATTGACTTCATGTCTCTGCTACTCTAACTTATATATATAACTTGAGTTGTAGGAAATTTTTGTGAGATTATTTTTTATCTTTAAGCTTTATTGCATTATATATATATATATATATATAGACAAACACGGGATGTTATCGGATTAATTTCCTCCTATTTCTCCCATATATATATATATATATATATATATATATATATGTGTGTGTGTGTTTGGTAAAGAAAAAGGCTTAAAAATCAGCCATATTGTGGTTATGGATCTATTTCTACCCACAGGTATCTGTGTATACCTATCAATAAAATTAGCAGTCTGATGAAACTCATAAGTATACACAGATACCTGTGGGTAGAAATAAATCTATAACCGAAAAAACAGCCAATTTTTAAGCCTTTTACTTTAGTAAATATATTGCTCTGTTCAATAACATTGAACATCAAGCTCTCATTTTGTACCTGAACAACTCTAACATTCTGCTGCTAGAAGAAAGGTCCAACTTACAATCCTCCTAATACCAACTTATCTGGTAGCCCGTCTATGTGTGTGTATATATATGTGTGTGTGTGTGTATGTATGTGTGTGTGTATATATATATATATATATATATATTATATATATATACACACACACATTGTTTTATAGATCTGTCTAAGTAGATTGAATAAAGTTTTCTAATATGACTCGGTGAATGTCCATAAGATTTTTTTTTCTGTTACCCAAAATTCTAATCAACACTATTACTCTTTTGCTTTATTTTTTTCTCTCTAGGTATTCAGACTTTTGATTTTATTGTTATTGCTCTACTGAAAAAGATTGTTTCTTGACTGCTTTCCTAAATGACATCATATTTCAGATGCTGCAGCTTTTGGCAATTTGAGTGCCTTCCAGCTTGTTAGAATTGCAAATCTCTCTAATTGCATCCCATTTATTTCAACTTGTACAAAACAGATTTCTTTAAAATTGTCTTGGCTCTTGCACAGCCAACTATTTTAACACAAAGTACATTGAAGTTCCTTGTTTTTTTTGTTTTTTTTAACTTAAACTTTCTTGTCAATTTTTTTAACATTAGAATGCTAAACATAAAGAATAATAAAAAAAATTCAGAAAAATAGTTTCTTCAATTGGCCTCTATACATTCTATGTTTTTCTCTTCCTAACAATTTTTTTAAAGGGCTCATATCTCCGCCAATTCTTTGAATTGAACGCTTTCTTTGGCATCAATGAATTCTATGCATCGAAATCTATCAGAAAAATCAATAAAATCGAATATTTAAATATTCCTGAAAATTCCTATAAGGTGTAGGCGGGGGGTGGAAGGTCCAATAAAATCGACACCTAAAATTCAAAAGAATTCTTTTGAATTCATTGAAGATTTATTTTTTTTCAATTTGATCCTGAGTGGAGAAGTTCTTGGAACCGAAGAACAAGGCCTTGATCAATCAGCTGGTCATGTCAAGTCCTAGCACCTATATGATTGCCCCAACCCTATTGCTTTTATGGCAAGCCTCAACCCGTTTTATCATATATATGCTAGAAGGCAGTGGCTGAGGGTCTTCATGTCCTGGGAATGATGTTAAACACTATCTGATGGTGAGGTTCCAGTTCTGGAGGTTTGGGGAATGTAGAGTACCCTTTCATCACCATTGCTCCCTGGTCCACCCTAACTCAGGTTGGTAGTACCTGTTAGGGTCCCATCTATAGGTTAAATAGAAAAATGTGTTTAGGAAAAAATTGAGTATCCATCAAGAATGAAGTTGATATGCCATAAAACAAACCAAACCAAAGAAGAAGGAATAGGCTTAGATATTCCAAGAGAAAAAAACAAAAAAAACATCTGTAGTTGGGTGAAATAAGTTGAATAGGCAAGATGTTCAACCAATCTGAGTAACATTTTTCAGGCATGAGAGCATATACCATCATGCAGCAACATGGCATCCTTTTTTTATTTACTAAGCTGAGTGGTGTTTAAATTCTGAATGTGTTATTTCAAACTGATCTACTAATAATTTCTGTGCATTTTATTTGGCCACAAAATGAAGTATCAATTACATTTTTTTTTAACTATTAAAATGTAAAGCTTAACACAAAAATTGTCAATTTTCTTTTGAATAACCCAATATGCAGACTGTCCTGTCAGCATGACTTAGAATACACTGATTTTATCTGCTTTTGTCTCCAGCAAAGGAGTACTACCCCCCCCCCAAAAAAAAGGAAACCCGTATGTCAAATCTCCATTTCTGGAATGTGTGGAGTTAACCTCCTTTGTTGCCATTACTTCCAGGTTCTCTCTGACCTGTAATGGTAGGACTTGATAGGTTCCCATCTATGAGGAAAATAGATCTGTTTAAGAATTAGTATTGGAAAGAATAGCTGAAACTACATAACTGTGTGAAAAAACAAATTATTATTAAATAGAAATAGTTACTTGAAATAGTTACTTGAAAACATTAAATTGTAAATTATTAGTATTAAGAATAGTTACTTGAAACTATAATTATTTACTAAGGATTATCATCAATTATTTGAAACCATATAATTGTGCATGAATTATTAGTTCATTGAAACCATATCACTGTGTTCAAACAAATTATTATTATTAAATAGGAATAGTTACTTGATATCATATAATTGTGTATAAATTATTAGTATTAAATTTAAGTAGGTGAAGCCATATAACTGTGTGCAAACAACTTATTAGTATTGGATAGGAATAGTTATTTGAAGCTATATAACTGTAAAATATTAGTATTAAGAATAATTATTGAAGCTATTTGGTTGGTGTATAATTATTGCGGCTTTTTTTTTCCCAACAAATTTGTTGAAAAAAAGCTGTGATAATTATGCACCAACCAAATATTATTGTTTCCAAAAGCATTAGTTACTTCAAACTATATAGTGGGATGCAATACTCCACTTTGGCCCTATCTTGGGCTAGACGGGCGGTCGGAGAGGCCCCTTTCAATCAATCGGCTGGTCACGTCAAGCCCTAGCACTTATATGATCTTCCCAACCCTATTGCCCTTATGGCAAGCCCCAACCCCTTTTTATCATATGGGTGCTAGAAGGCGGTGGCTGCAGGTCTACATGTCCTGGGAATGACGTTAAACTCTATCTGATGGCGAGGTTCCAGTTTTGGAGGTTTGGGGAATGTGGAGCACCCCTTCATCACCATTGCTCCCTGGTCCACTCTGACCCGGAGTGGTAGTACCTGTTAGGGTCCCATCTATGGGTTGAATAGAAAAAAATGAGTTTATAAACAAAATTGTATTATCCATTTAAGAATTGATTTATTTCAAAACTTTATCGGCATTAAATGACCCACTGAGGTTGATATGCCGTAAAACAAAACAAACAAACATATATAGTGGGACATAAATCCTTAGTATTAATAATAATTACTTAAAGCTGTAATTGTTGATAAATAATTATTATTAGTTACTTGAAACCATATATTGGCTTGAAAAAATACTAAGTTCAGCATTAGATAACCCAGTAAGAGTTAACATGCCATAAAACCAACCAACCAATGCTCAGAGTATATAGTTTAGTCAGTTTAAGGTTAACACAAGAACTGTGTGTGTCAATTAGATGAAATCCATTAACTATGAATCATTTGAGAGTAGAAAATCTAGTATTGTTGAAGCGCTTGTAAACTATCAAAAATGATCTTAAAATATACTCTGCTCTAATCTAGTGACGGAGGAACACTTTATGTTACTGAAGGACGGCAATGAAAATAATCTGATAAAAGAGGTTAATCTAAATATCTATTCCATCAAGGTTCACAAACTTTACACTTATTTATATTACTGTTTTCATTTTATAAATAAATGTTGATTTATTGAAGACAGTTTAAAGATCAAGATATTTGCTGCTCTTTTTATAGCTGCAGATTTATTTTTAAGCTTGAAAGGGATTGAGGTTCAACTTTTCTTAACTTGTTAGAAATTTCCTATGTATAATAAAACAGTCTCCTTTGAAGTTGGTCTCTTAGAAGAAATTTAACAAAGAAACGTTTTATTTATTTATTTATTTATTAATTTTAGAACAATGATCAAACAGTTTAAAGAGTTTTAAAATAGTTTTAATGCTTTTTAAAAAAAAATTACAATTATTTAAATTAGTGAAATTTTAATTCAAAGAAAAACTTTCTTACTACTTTAAAGTATCAAATCATTTGATAATGTATGCTCTTTCAGCAGAGCTTAGAAGACGCTGACTGTATCCCCTGGAGAGCCAGCCATATATGTCTTATGGCAAACCTCCCAACCCTTTTTATCATATTTGTGCTAGAAGGCAGTGGCAGAGGGTCTTACTGTCCGGAGTATGACATTAAACTCTATCTGATGGTGCGGTTCCAGTTCTGGAGAATGTGGAGCACTGCTTCATCACCATTGCTTCTAAGTTCCTCTCCTGAACCTGTGTGGAATGTGGAGTACGCCTTCATCACCATTACTGACCTAGAGTGGTAGTACCTGTTAAAGTCCAATGTATGGGTTGAATAAAAAAAAAATTGAGTTTAAAAAGAAAATTGAGTACCCATCAAGAATGAATAAAACAAAAACATCTTCGGCATAAAATGATCCAATGGGCTGGCATGCCGTAAAAACCAACCAACCCCTGGAGAGGGGCAAGTGGACGTCCTGTTTATGACACTAAATGGCATCTGATTGTGAGGCTTGAGATCTGGAGGAGTGTGGTATACCCCTTCATTATCATTACTTCCAGGTTCACTCTGATTCCGAGTGGTAGTATATGTTAGGGTTCCATCTGTGAGTAAGATAGATTTGTTTGAAAATTATTTATATTCAATAGGAATACTTGATGTTATGTAACTGTAAATTATTTGTATCAAGAATAGTTACTTGAAGCTATAATTGCTTATTTAAGATTATTATTAGTTACCTGAAACCATATAACTGTGCAAACAAATTTCTATTATTAAATAGAAATAATTACTTGAAACTATATAATTATTATTATTAGATAGAAATACTTGAAACCATATAACTGTGCAAATTATTTGTATCAGATACGAATCTGTGCAAAAAGATTTTTTAAGAAACTACATGTAAACTAGTTGTAAATATAAATATACAATGAACAAGATTCTCTCACCTCTAGGCATAAAATAGCCTTAGAGAGATTGACATGCCATTAAAATCGATCAATCATTTTTTTTTTTTTTGTCTTTCAGTTTTTGTATGATTGTAAGAAAAGGTGTCATCATTTTGGGATAGTTTCATTAAATTTTTTATGATGTATAAATTGGAAATATCCAAGGCAATATTTTTTCAATTCTTTTATTTTGATATTTTACTTATCCGTATAAAATTGGCGTAAAAAAAAAAATAAAGGGAATAAAAAAAAAAATGAACTCCCACGCTTATCTGAACGAATTTATTGGTCTGTTGGATTAACATTTGTCTTTACTAAATACAAATCTCTAGATTTTGTATATCAGATAAAATTGCAGATAAGTGGATTTATGTAATTTTCTAATTGAGATTATTTGTTGTTTCACGGCTCTACATAGTATAACAGTATTTTGATCATACCTTTAGCTAAATGAGTTAATTAGATCTCTTCATAAATGTTCTACAGAGTTGAAAAAGATTTTTAGACAGATTTTATGTGGTTATATTATTTGTTGGTTTGGACCAAGTAACCAATAAGCATCCCAAATCATCAACTTAATGAAAGATTCATATTTTAACTCATCACCGGCAAAATAAACAAACAGACAATTTTTGCAATTATATTGTATCTGACAAAAAAATTTTTTACAAATTGTGTGATACTATTTCTGAATGACATCCTTTTACTTAAATAAGCATTAAAATATTTTGCAAATAGAAACTGTATTTTTATTTAAATAAACATAATTGCATTTCTCTTTTGATGAAGTAAAAACTATTTTAGTATAAAAACGTCTTTCGTCTTTTTTAAATCATCGTAAGTGTTGAAAAATATTCGTAAATTTCTGATTAAATAGTATTTATTTAAAAAAAGATTTTGCTATTGAATTTTAATTTGATTACGTGTACCAACTATCTATTTATTTAATTTATTGTGAGTTCAACATCTCCATAAACTTCTGATTAAAATCATTTGTTTACAAAAATTTGGAAGCGGAAGTTAAAATATGAACCTTTCATTAAGTGGATGATTTGCGGTGCTTATTGGTTACTTGGTCTGTTGGTTTCATTTAAAAATACTACAAAAAACAAAAAAAAAAACTGAAAGAATTTTAAACGGCCATTTATTTATAGGTTTTTGTTTTGTCTACAAATTAAACACTAATATTGACATATATTTTTATTATGTATTTTAAAATTAAAGAATACATTAAACATTCAGAATTATTCACTGTGTTCAAATGCAGGGCTAAGAATATGCTGACTATATTGAATCTAATGGGAAGGCTTCAGCTCTGAGGATTGTGGAGTACTCCCTCATTGCCATTACTCCCAGTTCAACTCTAACCCAGATTCGTAGTACCTGTTAAGGTTCTATCTATAGGTCAAATAAATCTGTTTAAAAATTTTGTATTTAATAGGATTGTGTGCAAAAAAAAAAAAAAATTCCCCAACCTTGATATAAAATAACACTAGACTGGTTGACATGTCATTGATATAAAAAAAAACTTTAAAAAAAATCTTTGATATGTTCAAGTTGGTTTATTTAATCTGATTTTTTTTCTGCTTTCTCAATGCTTTTAAATATAATAAATTTATTCTATAGATAATGCATTTTAAAATTCTAGCTGCTGAAACTAACACAGATAATTGCTATCTTAGTTCTCAAATTACCACCTTGCATAATTCACTCACTGTAATGCAGTCTCATGTCAAAACTGAATTTTATTTGATATTTTACATTTAAAGAGTCATAAAAATGTCACCCTGTATTTGATCTTCCTATTATTTAATAATGCCCTTGTTCTGTAGAACATGCAGAGGGATAAGATAATATGGCACAACTGCTGGCTGTTGTGCATGTAGGATCCTAGTGGCTGAACAGTCTGTGACGCGCGACCAATGTTTCATTTTTTTTTAAATTGAGTAAAATAAAATAGAAATTTAGAAATCTGTGATTAAGCGAGACCAGTTAATCTGGATTTATATTTTTGCATTGCATCTTGAACAAATTGGATGGTCTTATTTTTAATCAGTGTGTTGCAGGATGATAATGGACGGAAGATTTAGGAACATGTGTATTAATATATAGAGAATTAAAACTTAGCAGAATATGAATCACCAGGTCACTTGTAGCTTTTGCTACATTACTGTAATTTTTTTTCTTTTTCTTTTTCACTTTTTAATTTTTTTTTTTTTATAAATAATTTTGACTGACTACTAAACGACCTCCTGATTGTCTCATCTCAATCATGAAAAAATAAAACAATTTCTACATCTATGTTACCTAATTTCTTTTTTCTTTGTGCTCCTTTCAGAAATGCAATCACCTAATCTTATTGATGGCACACCATATACGGGAGTCTCATCACCAAAGGTAACCAGCCCAGTACCAGCTAAATTCAATGAAAGATCTCCAATGAGAACTTCTCCCAAGGTAATGTTATATTTTTCTCTTGTGATTTTCAGTAATAACCCTTTCTTTTTATCATATATGTGCTAGAAGGCAGTGACTGAGGGTCTTCCTGTCCTGGGAATGAAATTAAACTCTATCTGATGGTGAGGTTCCAGTCCTGGAGAATGTGGAGCACTGCTTCATCACCATTGCTTCTATCGGTCCCATGGATGGGTTAAATAGAAAAATGTGTTCATAAAAAAAATTCAGTATCCATTAAGAATGTATTTATTTCAAAACTTTGTCGGCATTAAATGACCCTACTGAGGTTGATATACCGTAAAACAAACCAAACCAATTAATGTTTAACATACATATACCTTAACAAACACCATGGATCTACGTCTTTATTTTCTCTTCCTTTTAATCAACGTTATTTTAGCCAAAGTCTAAATTAAACAAAATTTAACTTTATAATTATCTAAGACATTTGCATGGTTTTATGTTTGAATCTTTTATTAACCTTTAATTTTACATTGCCTGGTTTGTGTACTTTACTTTTTGTTACAATTTGTGTGGCCATTTTAGGGTTGTAGTTGAAATGGAGATTCTTTGTGGCATAAAGTTTGATCCTGTTATGAAGTAGAAAGATGTTGTATCAGTTTTAATCCTTGTCTATTGATCTGTCCTCAAAGCTGTTGATTTCAGAATTTGTTCTGTCTTGAAGTAGAAAGGAGTTGCATCAGTCTTGAAGTTGAAAGTTGTATAATCCTTGTCTGTTGATCTGTCCTTCCAGCAAATAATTTTAGGGCAATTTATCAACGCCTTTAAATAGTAAATTTAAAACATGTTCAGGTGTTTTTGATTGGCTAATTCAGCCACTGCTATTTTGGAACAGTCTATAAATAGAAGTTGCAGTCTTTAACACAACTTATACCACGAAATAATCCAACCCTTTTTCAGTTTGAAGTTAATTGTAATAATAAACCATTTTTGTGTTGGCATTTATTTATGAATCTGCGTCATTTCTCCATTTAGTGTGGAAAGATAAAACTCTGTATATTATCATTGAGCTGATACCACATTTTAATTTCATCACCTTAGGTAATTTTTTCATTTTTATTTTTTGCTGCCTGATCCAGATGTTCTAAGTCGCCCCAGGTTTATTTTTTTTTAATCTTTATTTTTCATGAATAGATAAAATAAAAAAATAAAAAATAAAAAAACTATGTATAGTTTATTGGCTCAGTTGGTAGACCATTTGCCTAGGAATCACAAGGTTCTGGGTTGATACCAGTCTCTGCCAACTCAGCACATGAGTAACACAACTTGGATAATCTGATCTGTGTGGTAAAGCATCTGGGAGCTGATGGTAAAAAATCAAAAGCCCCCCCCCCAAAAAAAATAATAATCCCCAAAAATCTTCCTGGTCTAGTGCTAGCAAAAAGGGGAGTGACTCCCTCACTGTTCAGCTGATACTGACAATAGGCCACTTTACAAACTTTACTTATATATATATGTGTGTGTGTGTGTGTGTGTATGCACACACGCAAACCCCACTGCACAAGTATAATGGGGTAAGGTATGAATCCCTCATCCCCACAGCTATGGGTTAGATATTACCTTACTGTTCTTTTACAAGGATGCCTTTAGCATTAAATAACCCACAAAGGTTGATATGCCATTTGTTAGAACAGAATTTAACAATTTATATTTAACTCAGTGTTTTCCGAACAACCTGATATTTTCTGAGAATATTGACTTTTTACTACAACTAAGGGAACTTTGACAACAATAATCACAGAAAATAATCACTTCCTATGTGTGTTTGCCATTGAAGTTACATAAAAATTGGTGGCAATAATTTAAAAAAAAAAAAAAGGTTCATTTTTTTTTTTTTTACCCTAACTTTAAAAAGGATTAAAGTTTAACTTTATTTCTATTATTTCTTGTGAAATATGAACATTTCTTTTAATAATAAAATCCCAATTCAGTGAGTCAAAATAAGATTTGGTTTAAATGGATATCTGAAATTAAATCTTGCTGATTCACTCATTATTGTGTGTAAAAAAAAAAATTAAAAAAAGACAACATTTGTTAGTTATTTATAGAATTATCTAAAAATTCTGATTTAAAATGGCAAATCTCTTTATTTGCTATAATTTTGAATTTTGATCACTTATAGATCAAATATGAGTTATTGTACATTTATTTAAACAGGGTGATACAAATTCAGGCCCGTCCTATCAACTGGGGTTGTAGAATATGCTGATTGCACCTCTGCAGAGTTGTAAGAACCCTCCTACATGGGGGACACCTGTTTGTTGTGAGCAGCGATCAGTAATGCCTGAGCAGTTTGTAACTAGGGTGTTACATGATCTGCAACACTCCGCTTCAGCCCTTGCTTAGATTAGATAGGCCAATCTGATCTGAGAATTAGCATGATTAGCATATGATTAAGTCCTGACCATATTCTGCAACTTGCTCTCATGGCAAATGAAATTTATGAAAATTATTTCTACCAATTTATTAATATGCATAAAATCATATATACCAAAAAAAAGAAGAAAAAAAAGATTTGGCATTAAATAGGCTCCAAGGGTTGATATGCCATTAAACAAAATAACCAACCAACTATGAATTAATATAGAATTCAAATTACTAGGTTGATAGTAGCTTTTGCTACATTACTGTATTTTTATGCTTTTTTAAAAATCTTTTTTAGATAATTTTAACTATTAAATTACCTCATTGTCTAAAAATTGTAAACAAACACCCAACTCCTTTTAACTTAATGGTGTTTGAAGGCAATGGCTGAGGGTCAACCACCACTTTATTCAAGCACATGAAATTATTTCTACCAGTTTATCAATACACATGAAGTTGATGAAAATTATTTCTACTAATTTATAAAACCAAACAAAAATATTTACCTACACAGTATTCACTTACAAATCCTTTCTTCAAAAAAAAAAAAAATGAAAATAAAAAATTGGCATTGAATAACCCACAAGAATTGATATGCCATTAAACAAAATAACCAACCAACCCAATTCAGGCTACATGCTAGAAGACTGAAGCATTAAACTGCATCTAGTGCTGAGGTTCCAGTTCTGAAGCTGTGGGGATTGCCATTACTCCAGGTCCATTCTGACCCAGTGTGATAGTACCTGTTAGTGTACCATTTATGGGTTGAAGAGATTAAAAAAATGAGTTTTATAAAAATTGAATTAAGTGATGAAAAAAAGAATGAATAAAACAAAAATATCTTGGGCATAAAATAACCCAAGGTTTGATAAATAAAAAAAGAATAATGAATAAAACAAAAATATCTTGGGCATAAAATAACCCAAGGTTTGATAAATAAAAAAGAATAATGAATAAAACAAAATATCTGGCATAAAATAACCCAAGTTTGATAATAAATAAAAGAATAATGAATAAACAAAAATATCTTGGCATAAAATAACCAAGGTTTGATAAATAAAAAAAATAATGAATAAAACAAAAAATATTTAGGCATAAAATAACCCAAGTTTTGATAAATAAAAAAAATAATGAATAAAACAAAAATATCTTAGGCATAAAATAACCCAAGGTTTGATAAATAAAAAAAAATAATGAATAAAACAAAAATATCTTAGGCATAAAATAACCCAAGGTTTGATAAATAAAAAACAACCAACCAACTTGAGATATCAAAAGAATTTTTCTTGAATTTCTGAAATGTTTCTGTTACAAAACTGTTATTTCTCAGCATTGGCAATTGTCTGAGATCTAATGTTTCTAGGTGCAGCTGCAAATATAAACATTCTAAGGTGATGAGGATGAGGATGAATTTTGGCTACGTGTGATAGTATCACTTGTTTTCTATGCAGGGTAATATAATTAATGTTTTTTTTCATTAAGAATTAAACATTTCTTTTTGTTTTTGAAGTAATAGGAATTTCCTTGCATAGTGCATCCTTCACAAATCAATGGGGTTGTTGAACTGTCTTGAAAGTATTGGCTGCATTTGAGGTTGGAATGTCTACAGTTCCTGGTGTGTGGGAAGAAGAAAAACTTTAACAGTTGGCAAAAATAAAAACCTCCTTCACACATGCTTGCTATCAACATGTGCTAAAAAAAACTGCCTGACATGTATATATAAACACAGAAATAACTGTTTTCTGAGATATTCAATGCAGAGTCCATGACAAAGCCATCAATACTGTCATTTAAATCTTGCTCTGTAGATTTAGAATTGATTATGATAAACATTTGTACTTTCTCAAACTTTTCTTTAAGAAAATGGTCTCCTGTCAGCAGGGGCTTTAGAATTCATTGACTGCACCTCTGCCCCAATGGAGCCACCTGTTGGTCCATGATGGCAACCTGTGATGCCTAAGGATGGAACCCTGATGGCTGAGCAGTCTATGACATACAACATTCCACTTTGGCTCTTACTTGGGCTAGATGGGCAGTCAAAGAGGCCTCCTCTGATCAGTCAGCTGGTTACGTCAAGCCCTAGCACCTATATAATTGTCCAACCCTATTGCTCTTATGGCAATTCCCAACCGTTTTTATCAAGGGTTGACATGCCATAAAATCTAACCAAACAACCTGTCGGCAAGGCATAGCATACACTGACTGTATTCCCTGCAGAGGGTAAGACCCAGAATGGTAATAATACCTGTTAGGGTCCCATCTATGAATCAAATAGATCTATTTAAAATTGTTTGTATTCGATAGGGTGCAAAAAAAGAAGAAAAAAAGAAGAAAAGAACTCTTCAGAAATAATTACACAAATATAAATATGAACAATGAATGCAATTCCCTAACCTCTAGGCATGAAATAACTCTAGATGGTTTGGCATGCTGTTAAAATGAATCAATCATAAAGAAAACTGAAAAATACAAAAAACTGGTATTATTTAGATTTTTCAGACTGTTGTCTTCATCTTTATTGTTTTGTCCTTGTTTTATCCCCCTCCTCACAACTTGGTAGGTTCCTGTTTGTAGAAGCAGTATATTTGTCTCCCCTACAAATTCAAATGAACTCAACCTCTGAGCTCAATATAAACTCTCTATTTCTCTACACGAACGTGACTTTACTTGCCAGTCTAAATCAGGATCTACTCAACAACATATACGTTTTGGATGATCTACCTTCTTCAGGTGTTAATGGAATGAGAACAATCTACCCCAATGTATTAAATAAAAGGGTTTGGTTTGAAATTCCATGAAGGCACCGGATTCCAACAAGAAGGTCACTGAGTTCAGTCAGAAACAAATGAAGTCTGGAGGGCACATCGGCCGAAACATTGTGTATATAATAATAAAGATGAGGATAACAGGCTGAAAAATATGAATAATACAAATTATCAAGCCTCATCTCAAAAGTTCAGACAAATAAAAAAACTGAATTAAAATCTATCTATACATATATAAAGGGCAGGTTTGTTGTGTGTGTGTGTGTGTGTGTGTATATGTATATATGTGTATATATATATATATATATATATATATATATATATATATATATATATATGATGAAACTACAAAAATAAAACAATTAATGACAGTGAAATATATATATATATATATATACACACACACACACACATTAAATATCACCAGTTCCTGGTTTGTGGGGAAATTATGAAGATTTGACTTATATTCAAAGATATTTAAAAATTAAAATATACATAGAAATAGCATTGAAATTCTACTTTAAAATGTCCAGCATTTGTAAATCTCAAAAATAAACAAATCAATAAACCAGGGTTCTCCCCCTATACCTAGATGACACTGGGTAGCCGCTTCTAGTGTACAAATAAGGGAAAATATATTTTCTGACAATTTCTCCAGTTTTAAACAAATTTCTATATCTTTTCCTGTCATTTAAAAAAATTATTTTTCGAATTTTTTTTCTTCTCATCTGTTGAAGGAATGGCTTGTGCACTGCAATAAATAGATTCATTGGTTGTAAAAAGAACCTACACAAAGCATCTCTTTTTTTAAATGTATCTTTTTCTTGCCCTACTGTCTACATTTAGGTGGAGTGTGGTGCATGTGGGGGTTACAATGAGGATATAGAAGACTACATTCACCAGAGAGCTGCTATAGGATGGCAGGATTTTGTTTTTGACAAAATGAGGCAAATGGATACTCCTACTTTTTACCAGAGGCAGGCGAGTGTTCCGCACACTCCATACCTTGTAATCCTTCATCCTCTCATCCCCCACTCCACCCACTTTGTTTATGCCTTACCTATTGTGTCTTCTTTCTGTTTCCTTGTTGTGGCTATAGAACAACGCTTAATGAATATGTAGTTAGTATTTGATGAGCTAGTCATTCTGGTCAAATATTGTTTTATTAATAAATGTATTAGACAAAAAGAAGCAATTCTTTTTCTTTTTTTCTTTTTCCTTTTTTTCTTTTTTTCTTTTTTTTTTCTTTTTAAAAGGTTTTGTCCCTTTTTTTTATGTTTATTTCCTTTAATGTTTTTTCCTAAATTTTACATTTTCATCTTTTTTTTTTCTTTTTTCTACATTTTACTTTTTTCTTTGCTTTTTTTCCATTTTCTTTTTCTCTTTTTTCTCTTTCTTTTCTCTTTTTTCCTTTTTTTTTCTCTTTTTTCCTTTTTTTTTCCTCCTTTTTCTTTTTTCCCCTTTTTTTTCCTCCTTTTTCTTTTCCCCCCCCTTATTTTTTTCTTTTTTTCATATTTTTTCCCCTTTTTATCTTTTTTTTCTTTTTTGTTCATTTTCGTTCATTTTCCTTTTATTTATTTTTCTTCCCTCCTTTGCATTGGCTTTAAATGTACTTTGTCAGCATAATTTTTAGCTTTTTATCTAATTGATTGGTCAATTCACCAAAAATTTAGAAAATTATATCCTAATTTCAAAAACTTAAAATTTAAATTATCTTGAAAAACCAATGAATGCAGAAATTTATTACATTCATTTCCACTTAAAAAATTTTTTTTTTAAATTGTTAAATTTAGATATTTTTTCTACTTTTTAGATTGTTATCTTCATAAATAATCATCTTTTATTTTTCTAATTCTTCAAAGAGGATAAAGAAAATACAACTGGTAGTGCAGAGATTTGAGTCTCAAACTGAATTCACTTTATTATCTATATATTAATATGCTTATTCCTTAATCTTCCAACTGTTATCATCTAGCAACACCCTCCGGTTAAAAATGGACCCTCCAAATCATCCAAGATGAAATGCAAAAATATATATCCTGATTATCTGGTGTTGCTTAATCGCCAAATTTTTATTTCTTATGAGTTACCTCAGCTAAATATAAAAGGAAAGGGAAGAAATAGGACATACTACACACAAAAAATATAATAAGAAAGAAAGTAGAGGAAAGATAGAGAGTGGGGGTTGAGTGCATGGAAGCGATAATGCTAATCTGTTTCAATCAAACATAATGAAAAGAAGGAAAGAAAGAAGAAATAGTGAGAGAGATTTCAATCAATATTATTATACTTTTTACATACTGAACTATTTTGCAATAGTAAACATATCAAAAGTTGTAATAATTAAGTTACCTGTGGTATTACCACAGGTCCTGCTAGTGTATTCATTAATATCCACATATATTGACTATTGTAACAACATTGAATATCAAATTTACAATAGTTATTTTTCATTTATTTTAATTATTAAAAGCTCTGGAATCTCGTTTATGGCTTTTTTTTTTTTATCAAAGCCCCAGAGAAACATTTCTCTAAACATTCAATGAGCTCCATTTGTAACTGCTTTAGCTTAGATATTCTATACAATGTGAGTGTTTTGTATTGGATGATTTTTAATCAATACACAGAGGTGGAGGGGGTGGAATGATTTTTAATCAATACAGAGGTGGAGGGGGGTGATTGATGAGGTTGATTAATTCAATTTTCTGAATTTTGATTAGCAATCATTTTGCAATAAAAAGAAAAAAAATATCTTTTGAATTGGTTAGGTTGAGAATATTGATTTTTATCTCAAATTCAAAACATAATTGTAATAATACTTTGTGTATATAATTTTTTCATCTGATTAGCTTCAATGGGCAGGAATTACCTATTGTTACTCAAAAAAAGAAAAAGATGAGCCAGTTTAGCTCAGTTGGTAGATTATTTACCTAAGAATTGCAAGGTTCCGGATTCGATACCAGTCCTCGCCAACTCTGCGCATGAGTAACCCAACTTGGCTAATCTGATCTGTGTGATAAAGCATCTGGGAGCTGACAGTTGGTCTGGTGCTCCACCTCAGCAAAAACAATCTCCCTGATATAGCATTAATAAAAAGGAGATATACTCTCTCATCATTCGACTGATATTGACAATAGACAACTTGCAGACTTTTCTTGTTTGTTTACTTTTACTTTAAAAAAAAAAAAGAAACTATACCTGAATAATTTGATTATTCCCTTTTGATTTTATTGTTACGAGAACATATTTTAAAAGTAAGTTTTTTGTTAGTAACTTTGGTCTTTTATTGTCTTCTATGGTAGGATTGTCAATTTGGAGGCATATTCTGTTCTTACAAGAAAACAAATGAAATATTCAATTAATACATTTTAGTTGGTTTAGTTGTGATAGTATGTCTTGGGCAGGAATTGCCTGTCAGAGCCCATCTCTCTTCAGGTCTACAACTGGTTTGAATTCAGAGTTTTCCTTCTCCTAAACTGGTTGCCTAACCAAGGTTAAAGAGCTAGTTTGTCTTACTATTTACCCATAGCTGGGGGGAGAATAATTGGATTCATACCTTTCCCAGGGTATTAGATTCAAATTCAAATTTTCTAATATGGCTAATTATGATGGAGAAAAATAATTTTAAAACAAAGAGTTGATATCCACAAATAAATCTCTAAGCTGGTTAGTATTGTTGTAACAGTTATCACCCATGACCTACCCAGTCTCATTGGCTAGACAATGTTCCTCTTAAACTGCATCTAGTGGTGAAGTTCCAATTCTGGAGTTCTAGGGATGTGGAGTACCCCTTCATCACCCCATGTCCACTGTAGTATCTGTTAGCGTCCCATCAATGGTTTGAAATAAAAAAAATCTGTTTGAAAAAATTTGAATACTGATTAAGAATGAATAAAACAAAACGTCCTTGGCATAAAATAACCCAACAAGGGTTGTATGCCATAAAACCTACCAACCAAACTAATGTTTTCTGCAAACATTGTGATTATTTTCAAATGAAGATCTGGTTTTGGTCAAAATTATACAAGCCATAGGGTCAGCTCCACAAAGGGAAAAACAAATTTCAGAATACACCCATATGGCTGTCTCTATTGATAATAATTTCTCTTGTGGTTTATCATGGTCAGGGATGAAGAGGTAATTACCTTTCATGTCCCCTAGTGTCAAAAGGAGAACCATGGCAAATAAGGGATGTAATTCCTACACAGAAAAAAAAAAAAGAAAAAAAATGAATTTCAGAATACACAAGTATGGCTTTTTTTAGGGAAATAAAATTATACCCTTGAATATAGACATGAACTTAATCAATACCATACAACATGATCCCCAATGGTGCTAACACATTGCTAAAACCAATTACTAAAAAGTATAAATATATATACACGATATGTATTACTTCTAACTGTTAGGCATGACATAACCCCAGACGGGTTGATATGCTGTTAAAATCAATAAACCGACCAACCTATTCAATATCTAGATTTGTGACATTTAATCCACAATAGGTACTGTAAGAAACTAAATATCAAAAATGAGTGATTCAGTATTAAATGACCCAAGTAAAATGAAATGCCATAAAAAAAACAAAAAAAAAAACAAAGTATCCCTTTCATTCCCATCATGAAATCCTTCTCTTTCTATTTTATCATTTATTAAAATCTGCCAACCCCCCTACTTGTTTGGATATCCTTTTGACACCACGGTACACTCATACATGTACATATATACATATGCGCTAACTATGCCCACATCCATACAGATACACTTATCCCTCATGAATATACATATATATGTATACAATCTCATATAGACATGTTCACAGCCACATGAATATACATTATTGCATCTAGATATGTGCACTTTGGGACAGAAGAACTTATAGTGTCACATTGTTACTAATGGTGTATGTATGTTACTAGTCATTTTCTGGGATGGGGGTCATGGTCAGGTAAACTCTATAACATTTAGAATGAAGACTGAATGTTTTCAACCTTATAAAAAATTTAAAAAATAAAGATAAGGTTTTACCATGTTTTGAATGTCTCTTATTTTGAATAGACATTACTTTCAATGATTTTAGTGAGATGTTTGATAAGTCTTCACATCCTTTTAGTGAAATTGCCTCGACAACAATTTACAATTATAAGTAGTTTATACAAATGTAATGGACAATATAAGGGTCTTGTTTGGCAGTTTGTACATTATTATATATATTCGATATACCTATCTTTAAAAATGCAGGAAACAAATAAGCAATTATCCCACAAAGAAAATAAAAAAATAAAAACAAAACAACAAAAACCAAAAACTAAAAAAAAATGTTCACATATTTATGTATTACAGCTGCACACACATACACATACTATATATATATATATATATATATATATATATATATATGTGTGTGTGTGTGTGTGGCCTGTTTAGTTCAGATGGTAGAGCATCCACCTCAAACTACAAGGTTCCAGGTTCAATACCGCCTTGCCAAATCACTGTATGAGTACTACAGCTTGGTTTTGTGCAGTAAAGTAGGGAGCTGATGATATGTGTGGCACTCCACCTCACATGTAAAAACAATCTCCCTTGTTTATTGCTAGTGAAAAGGGAAATATATATATATATATATATATATATATATATATAATAGTAGGCAGAGTGGCCTATTGTCATTATCAGGCAGACAACAAGACTCTACGTTTTATATATATATATATATATATATATATATATATATATATATATATATATATGGTGGACTCTCCTATTGTGAACGATAGATGAGGGTCAGCAGTGAGTAATTTTTATTCCTCCCATTTTGTGCATGCTATCAAGAAGACATTTTGTGTTTTCTTGAGTGTGATAGCATCCCAACCTTGCTGCGAGCTATGAAGCCACACTTACAGATGAAATTTTCTAAAGCGGGAGTCAGATGTCTATATTTATAAATAAATAGTTTTCATATTGGTAAAAGGCCATATATATCCCAAGTTAACATATGGTTTTCAATAGTCAATATTGATGTTAAGTCAATCGTGACTTCCAAGAATCTTATTTGCGTCTGCTCTTTTAATTGAAATTGCCACTGATTTTAGTGAGATGTTTGATAAAAATCTCCACATCCTTTATAAATGAAATTGCCTCGATAACTATTAATTTCTAAGTAGCTGTTTAATTATTTTCAATTGTCAATAAAGATATTAAGCCATTTGTTACTTCCAAGAATCTTATTTGCCTGCGCTCTGTTTTTGGTGTCAAGGTTTCCACTCTTTTTATATATCTTCACTCACTTAACTGGCCTGAATATTTCAGGTCACATGTTGGCAGTGTCATTGGCATAAAAGTAACCGTTTAAAAATCAAGCTTCTGGTAGTGGTAGTGGTGGTGGTGGTGTTGTAAGGTTATTGGGGGGAGGGGGGATAAAATGGTTGACAAGCAAGAAAAGGAAATAATGAAGGCGGCTAGTGGAAGAGGCTGAAGAAGTTTTGATTATTAGGTTCCCAAATGTCAATTGGGAACATGTGAGGTGCAGGCATTTGACTCATTGTCCTCAGCTTTTACTTGTTCAAAAAAAAAAAAAAAAAAGTCTTTAGGCACTGCTCTTTAAAAAAAAAAAAAAAGATTCTTCCATTAAGGTGCTATTCTAATATGGGATATATGTAATTTTTATTTTATTTTATTTATTTTTTCTTTGTATCCTGTAATAAGACGTATAAACAAAAGCCAAACAAATCTATTAATAACTAGAACCAATTATCCGGTGTTGCCTGGGTAGAGAGGGGGTAAAAAAGGTAGTCTTGCAGATTCGTTATTGTTGAATCGCGAGTTGGATCCTTATATTACAAACATTTCCAAATGAATTAAATTTTAGCTTTAAATAACCCACAAGAAGTTGATATGCTATTTAAACGAATAAACCAAACCATTGACATTCCTCCTAAACTAGCAGCATACATCTTTTTCTTTTTTTTCTTTTTTTATTTAAAAAAAAAAAACATTTTAAGATTTGAATTCAAATGCTTTTCAGTCGCTTAAGCTATTCAATCCTCCTTTTACTGTTTATCAATTTGTCTAACCAATTTTAACTTTTTTTTATTTTTATTTTTTTTCTAACTCTTCACTGTTATTTGGTACTGTCATGTCTGGCTGAAGGTCATCTTAACAACTAGCAGAGAAAACATTCTGCTTGATATCAATGCTGTTCCACTTGTATTATTTGGATTATTCGGACTATTGTCCTCATCTTTATTGTTATTTGCATATGTTAAAGATGATACAAATTATCAATTCAGAGAAAAAGATTGTTCCACTTATTTCCTACCTAGAATTAGCTATTAGCCTCAGAGACAATGTGTGCGTGTGAGGGTGGGGTCTATTTTCTTTAATTAAAGTTATCAGTTAATTAAATTATATCTTTTGATAGAACATTAACTTACTAAATGCTTTGCATAACAAATTATACTGCTCTACTCATGAAAAAATAAATGCTCAACACTTTTAATTACTTTTTCATATTTGCAATTATCACATATTAGATTTAACATATTTCAACTTATGAATTATATATTCTAATTATTTCATAACTGCTGTCAGAGATGCTGTGTCTCTGATGCACAAAAATCTAAAAGGACGCAGTAAAATTGTATCTATGCGTCCCAGTGTTTTTCTTTTTTCTTCCCTCACCACTTCAAGCTAACTGTAAATACATTTCAATAGTTTCTTAGAATTACATTGGTAGGAGATAATGGCTTTAGTTGGAACCCATAATTTTCCCCGGGGACTCCTCCAAAGCAAATATGTGCATCCCAGGACACACTAAATCAAAAGGCTATCAGCATCACTGTGCAGTTATGTCTTCCTCTCCACATCAAATATGAGACATTGTATCCACCTGTCATTTAGTTTAAATATTTTGACAATGTAATTATTTTCCTTACCTCCAACCAGGTCAAATTAACACAAGGTCTTTTTTAATGTGGGGAGCCACACATGAACTGTAGCTCGTGCGGTGGCCAGTGCAAAAAGTACATGATCCCTTTTGAGGCGCCTCAGGTACTGGTTAGACAATTTTTGTTACCACCCTCCATTACATGAAAGGAACCTTGAATTAAACTTGGCCTTATATTCTACTCAATAAATACTTAAGTATCTAATGCAATTTATAGAAATCTTTTAGAAATGTAATATATTTTTTTTTTTTTTTTTTTTCAATCTGAACATATTGGATGAAAGAAACTTATGGCTATTCTGCTGTATGTTTAGTTCAAATTATGAACTTAAAGTTTAAGGACACACTTCACTTTTTTTTTTTTTTTTTTTTTTTTTTTTATATTTTTTTTTTAATAAGTTCACTACTGATTTTTCAAACTCTTCCCAAAAATTGGTTTGAAGGATTTTTTATTCTTTTATTTTTTGTAATATTTTTAATGGGTGGTATGTGTTATTTACTGTGTTTTGTTACATTAAAATAATTGTAATTTTTCTCTTCTCTTTTTAAGGCTGGTTCAACTAACAAACTTCATTATGTGCCTGTGACCATGCTAGAAGATGTGCAGGCTCTAAGAACTGTGGCCTTTCATCCATCGGGTAGTTTGTATGCTGTTGGATCTAATTCCAAAGTATTACGTATCTGCTCTTTTCCAGACATTCAAGACATTCAGTAAGTAGCTTCTTTCTCATAACCTGGCCAATGTTGTTATATATATAGTATCCAATTGCCACTTTAACTTTTACCATTGCAATGGCATTAGTAAATTATCCAAAAGTGCTTAATATATCAAAAACATAGAACAATGATAATAATAGTTATAGTGGAAAAAGAGTTGTCTACCAAGGTTTCCAGATATTCATGACATCGATTTAGTTAAGTATAAGGTAGGGTCCTGATGTGATCATTTAGATCGAAACCACGGTAGACCTTTAACTCTTTTCCACTATTACTAATATTATATATATATATATATATATATAATATATATACTTCATTAGTTGTTTTGTATCCAAGTGTATGAAGAGTATCAGTTAAGACATTAGATAAAAAATTTATTTATATTAAAAGAATTAGTGGTTATTAATTTGAAACCAACACTAAGTCCTTATAATTCATTTGAGCATCCATAGACACTCTAACACTGAACATTTGGCAAGAACATTCAAGACAGACATTTAACTTACATGAATAATTTGAATGACAAATAATAAAATAAATTAAAAACAAGTTAAATGCATCTGATCCATGAATAAGCAACAAGAATTAGTCATAAGAGATTTGTATTGTCTTCCATGACAAGGTTTTACAAATGGTGAGAAAGTTGGAGAATAATTGTCTCTCTATGCTCTATGAACAGAGATGGTAAAATGTGTCCTTTTTTGCTCCTTGGTAAGTGCAAACCAAAAAAATATAGGTGTATTTCCCTTCAAAGAATAATTGTCTCTCTACTGCTCTATGAACAGAGATGGTAAAATGTGTCCTTTTTTGCTCCTTGGTAAGTGCAAACCAAAAAAATATAGGTGTATTGTCCCTTTAATACAAATTCAAACATCAAGAGAATTTTTCTTGAATTTCTGAAATGACTCTATTACTAAAAACAACTGCCTTTATTTCTATGTATTTGTAACTAGCAGGACCTGTTGATATACCACAGTATGATAATTTAATTATGATGTTTGATATGTTTAAAACCAATTGCAAAAATGGTTCAGTATGCAAATAATATAATAATCTTGATTTAAATCTCTCTCACTCTTTCTTAAAAGGGGGGTTGTAAAATATCTATATTAATTTGCTAATAAAAAAGTATCAATAACACAACTCGGAAAATATCTAAGTTGAGCTGCTGGCTTGCATAAATTAAGGCAGGAGGCTGGGGCGACATAAGATCAAAATTACCAAAAATATATTCCGTAATTCACAATTTCAATATTACAAATAAAACAAACATGTAACTTTTTTTTTTCTTCTTCTCTCTCTCCAATTCATTTTAATTTTACATTAAACGTAACAAGACTATTTGGAATGTTTCATTTAAAATTGGGCAAAATTAAAAGGGGCACATAAGAAATCTGCAATTAAGCAACACCGGATAATCTTGATTTACATTTTTACATTGCATCTTGAACTATTTGGATGATCCCATTTTTAACTACAGGGTGTTGCAGAATGATAATGGATGGAAGATTTAGGAACACCAGTATTAATTTACAGATTGCTGTGAAAGAAATTATCAAAATCGGATTATTAGTAGGAAATTTTATTTTAGGGGTGACTTTTTTCTTTTCTTCTCAATAAAACCCAATGTAGGAGAATGGAAACCAGACTCAAGAAAATCTAGAAAGAAATAAGTCACTATATCTTGACTACATATAGGTCACACAAGACTAATATACTCCTTTTTACCTAAGAAAACCAACCAGAATGCATAGCATATCAAACATCCTATACTGTTAAAAACATTCTAATATATTGTAGTGATTTTGCTGTTATTAGACAACTTTGTTTTTTCAACCAGAACAACATGAGATATATTATTAAATGTCAGTATAGATGACATTTTGTCCTTCTTGAAACAGATAAAATTATACCAAAAAATATAACAATGAACTTATCCCTTTCCATTTAGTAACAAACAACTGCAAACAACTTATTGTCAAAATAAAATAAAAAAATCTTGGAAAAGAACAACAATAAATCTGACCATTCCTTGCAATTTACTGCTTAGCATAAAATAACCCGGACAGGTTGACATGCTGTTAAAATCAATCAATCAATTTTTTTCCCCCTTTCCTTGCAGAGATAAATATGATTCATTTAATTTTGAAAAAAAAAAATTAAATAGTGACTACTATTTCTAAAAAAATAAATTAAATCCTCAATCCTCAAATTTTTTCCACAGAACTCACTTTGGGAAACACTGCCTTAGGTTACCTTACCCAAGGGCAGTAACTCTGCTCCTATGATGAGTAATTGTATACAGAGGCACATTCCATAGTGATAACAGAGACATGTTAGCATCCATATTTTCATGTGAAAAATATAATTGCATACTTTTCTCATGCACTGTCATTTAGGTGGGGAAAGTTGTTGTAACATTGAAAGTATTTGATGGTTAGCTTGAACTTGTGGGAACTAATATTACTCTTTTTTTTTTTTTTTTTTTAACCAGATTAAATTCATGTTTAACTAAAAAAAGAAAAGAAAACAACTTCTTTTAGATTTAATTCTGAAGAATGCTTTATTTTTAACACAGACATATATATATATATATATATATTATTTTATTTATTCATTTTTCTAAAGATTGTTCTGGTCTGAATTTTGTTAGGTTTTTTTTTTCTTTCTTATAATTGGACTATTTCTTTGAGTGCACTCCATGTGTGTAGTAGTTAACAAGTTTTAGCAGACCATTTTCATTTAGTTAGTCTCACTGAATACCCCATACTTCTGGTTTTGTTTTACAACTAAACTAATCTTATTGAATAACTGTTTCCTTTGTCATTTTTTAAAATCTATTTATGACATTTCAACCCTGTACTCTCTAACCTTTTTCTGGCGGGATTGGATTTATTCAACTTTACAGTTTAAAATGATAATAATAATTCATAGATGTTTAAATCTACAGAGTGTTATGAAAGTCTTGTAAACCCCTACATATTTTTAGATGTAATATGATGATATATTACAAACCGAAATTACAGAAAATAATTTAATTTCTATAGATTTTTTTTTATATATAAAATAATTAAATAACATTTTTATATTATCAAAACAAAAAATAATGAAAGTTAAAAATAATATGTAGGGGTGACAATGCTTTTGGAGCACCCTGTATATTGATATAGCTACCTTGGATTTGTAAGATCTTTTTTCTTTTTTCTCTTTGTTTGTGTTTTTGAAATTATATAATATTCATTTATTGATGCTTTTCATAAATAGTTTGAATTCGTTTTTTTTCTCATAGATTTTTTGACTTTGATGTTTGCAATTAACAAGTCAATTTGAAAAAAAACAATTATCTTAAGAAAACTGTAATGTATTATTTGTGAACATTTTGTCTAATGATTTGTTTATTTGTTTGTTCACAGGCAGACACATGTTACCCAACCTACCAATGTTGTATTCAAGAGAACCAAACATCACAAAGGTTCTATTTATTGTTTAGCATGGAATGCCCAAGGAAATTTGATTGCCACTGGATCAAATGACAAATCAGTCAAACTGACAACATTCAGTTTGGATACCTGTACTGCTGATGGTAATCCCATTATTATTCATTATTTTACAAGAATACTTTTTTTTCTTTTTTTTTTTTTCTCGCCATAACCAAATTATTTTATAAGACACTACTAATAACTTGTCATAATAGTTGAAAGTTTGACTTACCCCTGGATTCATTGACATGCGTGTTTTTATTTTGCCCCTTATTTTCTGACTAGAAGCAGTTACCCAGTGTTGCCTAGTTAGGGCAGGGGGGCAAAAATACCTAGTGTATTGATTTGTTTACTTTTGAGATTCATTTTTAAGTAGAATTTAAATGCTATTTCTATGTATATTTTAATTTTTATATATCTTCGAATATAAATCAAATTTTCATAATTTTTGCACAAAAAGCAAGATATTTATTGTGTATATATATTTACTTTGTCGTTAATTGTTTTATTTTCGTAGTTTCACCCGGACATACACACCAACTGCCTTTTATATATGTAATATACATAGATGACAAATTAGTTTAATACAAGGGACATAACTCTTATTTTCCTTTTCATTAGTTACACCTAATAAAGATACTGAGTGCAGCAAACTAATTTATCTGCCATTTTCTGTACGATTATCCTTCTGTTGATTTTGTTAGATAATTACTGAGATATTTTATATCCTTTTTTTTAATCTTAGAAAGATTGTGACAATTAGTTTAATTTTTTCTTTGTTTGTGTCTTTATCTACTTTTCCATGATTTTACATTTAATCTATTCTTTTGTGATTTATCTCCCTTTGTGACAGCGAAGAAACATAACAGGGGTGGCCAAAATTGCTTAATGTCAGATTACAGATGATAAAGCTCAGATGTGAGACCTGCAGGACATCATCAAAAATTTACACATACGTTTTTATGTTTATATATTTTATTACAAAAATGTTATACAAAGTTTGAGAAATGCGTATCAAATGCAATAATATTTATTCATACATGAATTTTTTAAAACTGCTCATTTATATTAGTTTCAGTAATCCTAAAGATACAAATATGTTTAAAAAAGATAAAAAAAAGATATTTTAATCAGTTTTCTACCTTACAAAATTAGTCGTATTATTCAATTATATAATTACTTCAGACTTTTCCTGCAAGACTAGCCAGATGGCTAAGCATTCCATGACCTGCAACACTCCACTTAGGCCCTTACTTAGGCTAGACGGGCGGTCGGAGAGGCCCCCTCTGATCAATCGGCTGGTCATGTAAAGCCCTAGCACCTATATGATTGCCCCAACGGCAAGTCCCAACCCTTTTTATCATATGGGTTCTAGAAGGCGGTGGCTGAGGGTGTTCATGTCCTGGGAATGACATGAGGTTTCAGTTCTGGAGGTCTGGGGAATGTAGAGCACCCCTTTATCGCCATTGCTCCCTAGTCCACTATGACCCAGAGTAGTAGTACCTGTTAGGGTCCCATCTATGGGTTAAATAGAAAAATGTGTTTACAAAAAAAAAATTGAGTATCCATTAAAAATGAAGTTATTTCAAAACTTTATTGGCATTAAATGACCCACCGAGATTGATATGGCATAAAACAAACCAAACCAATCCTGCAAGACTAGAGAAACAGAAAGACATCTTGAAGGCTGTTGGAGAAAAATTTTGAATTGAAACCAGTTTTGATATTATACAACAATATTGCTGCTTTTATTTGTGGAGGATGTAAAAAAAATTTCCTTTTTTTTTTTCTTCAGGTCCTGAAATTGAGCTGAACTGTCATGATGGCACCATTCGAGATGTCCTCTTTATGGAGGAAATTGCCAATCATTCTTCTATGTTGGTCAGTGCAGGTGCGGGTGACAATTCTATATGCATTACTGACTGTGAACGGGGAACACTGGTGCGCAAATTGCAAGGGCATTCGGGTATGATATAGCAACAGATTTTTATTCTTTTATTTTTAATAAGTTTTGTAATCTAAGAAATTACTTTTAAAAAAAATTTTTTTTTTTTTTTTTTTTTTTCATTCTTAAATTGCATACATTTTTAAACTACCAAGAAATTGTGTAGATATATTGTATTATTTTTATACTACCAAAAATATATAATATATAAAGCATCTGTACATAAAAATAGTAAACAAAATATGTCTATTTATGTAGTATATTTTTAAGATAATAGTTTCATATGAACAAATTCTTGATAGTATTTCTAGTATCATCATTGCATAATTTCATTTTATTTATTTATTTACTGTATTTATCACTTCTATTTTTCAGTTATATAAAAATTTTAAAAATTAATATTAAAACATTTTATGTACAATTTTATCTTTTTAGATACACAAAAATAACCTTGTCAGTCTTAAGTCCTTTTTAACATATTTTATTTTTAAGTATCGTGTAGTATTTTATTTCAATTTTGCGATATTTTCAAGTAAATTTTATATAATAATTCTATTTTTAACTTCTGAATTTAGAATTTTTGAAAATTAATTTTTTTTTATTTTATTTTATTTTTTTCAGACAGTAAACAAAGTATACTTGTATAATTTCTTGTCTTTACCTTTATTTCAGGTCATATTTATTCTTTGTGTCAATTGAGCAGTCACATGTTTGTAAGTGGCTCACAAGATAAAACTGCTCGTTTTTGGGATCTCAGAGCTTCAGCTGCTCTTACGTGTGTACCAAGTATGGAACCTGGTCAGTTGAAATTTTCTCTTATTTAATTTACTTGCTTATCCTCATTCCATCTTAAATTCTATGTCTTTTCATTATCATTGTGTCCGTAAATGTACAGCATTTGGTATAAATCATTCATTTCTTAAAGCAGATAAAATATTTCTTTAAAATTCACTCTATTTAAAAAAAATAATTGATCTTAAAATATATTTAACTTTTCTTGATTAAAGAAAAAAAGAATCCCTATATTTAAAAAGAAATGACTCTTGATTTAAAAAGAAAAAAGAAATTCAATATATTTAAAAAAATAATTAATTGATCTTAATATATATTAAACTTATCTTGATTTTAAAAGAAAATTTTAAAAATGAAAATTCGCTATATTTATGATATTAATTGATCTTAAGATAATATTTAACTTTTCTTGATTTCTAAAAAAAAAAATTTTTTTTTAAATCACTATATTTTTAAGTAATATATTTAACTTATCTTGATTTTTAAAAAATAATAATTTCACTGTATTTAAATTAAAAAAAAAAAAAGATAATTCATCTTAAAATATATTTAACTTTTTTGATACAAAAAAAAAATTCACTAAACTTTTAAGAAATAATTGATCATAAAATATATTTAACTTTTCTTGATTTAAAAAAAAAAAGAAATTATTTAAATTTTTTTTTTAATAGTGATCAACATTTGATTTCTCGTTTCTATTGATCTCATGCTGTTGTTTTAATTTCTAATCTCTTTTAGGCAGTGCTTTTGCATCTGTGTGCGTAGATCCATCTGGTCGTCTCCTCTCATCAGGTCATGAAGATTCATCTGTGATGTTATACGATATACGTGGTGGTCGTGTTGTACAAAGCTTCAAACCACACCAGGGAGAATGTCGTACTGTGCGCTTCTCAATGAATGCCTATTACCTTCTCACGGGTTCCTATGATCAGAAGATTGCACTTACTGACCTCCATGGTAAGTACTGTCTTCACTTATTATTATTATACTTTGGGTTAATGAATTTTGACTAAATCTCTAAGATTTAATATGAGGGAAGGAAAATGATCAGCTCTCATGAATTGAATTAAAGAGCTTTTGTTTGAAATTCCGGACCATATGACCTTTAGGCACCCCTTTTTTGATCTCGATTAAGAAAGGACATGTTTTTAATTTACACCATCAATATCCGGTTGTTTTAAACAGACGATTTTGAGATTTTTTTTTAAAATTATAAAACTAAACCCTAACCCTAATTCTTAAACAACCGGATATTGAACATGTCCTTTCTTAATCGAGATCAAAAAAGCGTGCCTCAAGATCATATGGTCCCATCTATGGGTTAAATAGATAAAAAATGAGTTTAAAAAAGAATTGGGTTTTTAAAAAAAAATCAATACCCAACAAGAATGAATGAACTAAAACGTCTTCTGCATAAAATAACCCAACAAGGGTTGATATACCATAAAATCCAATCAACCCAGGTTACCAATTATTATAACTCTCAAAATTTGGTTTAGTTTAATGGCATATCAACTGTTTATGGGTTATTTAATACAAAAATTTGGAAATGTTTAATTGTAACCATGATTTTCAATACTCCATTGCCTTTTTTTTAAAATTGCACATTTTTTTTTTTTTTTTCTTTTGATTTTTTATTTTTTTGTGAATTGCACTTTTTAAAAAAAAATGCACTTTTCTCTTTTCTTTATGTAAATCTAGTTTGATCCACAAATACCAACTGCCCAGGTTGGCATTAAATGACCCTACTGAGGTTGATATGCCATAAAACAAACCAAACTAACTGCCCAGTTTTATGTACTTCTTGTCTGCTCGGGTGACAAAGGGTTAATATTTCTAAAACTATAGATATTTGACTTCATAGTGATAGACTAATTGGCTGAGTTGATTTCCTTTTCTTTTCTTTTCTTTTCATTTCATATTTTCTTGGCTTACTAATGTTTATGATAATTTGTTTTTCTATTTCAGGGGATCTGTTGCGTCCTCTCCCCAGTGTGATTGTAGCAGAACACAAGGACAAAGTTATCCAGTGTCGCTGGCATCCATCAAAACTGTCATTTGTCAGTACCAGTGCTGACCGAACAGTTGTATGCTGGGCTTTACCACTGCCTTGAGAAATCTGTTCTTGTGAATCGTCAACCACACAGACAAACAAGCATTTTAATTAAGTGTGCCAACACTTTCTTCTTATTTAAAAGAATAATGAAAGAAAATGAAGAGGAAAAAAAAAAAATGCTACAAAAATGCAACAAATAAGGAAAGGAAGTTCCGCTAAAGCCCTTTTTTTAATACCAGCAAAACCAACAATAAACAGCACCTATAACAATTTATCCGTGCTTTGAGGGAGGGGTGACGTGCGTTTGATGACGCTCCTCCTACTGCAAGAATTTTTAGAATTCTTCCTTTCTTTAGTGTTAATCGTTCTTCAGCAGATACAGCCCAGTAGATGAGAGGAAATAAAGTAAATAAAAATTCTCTGCATTTAATAATAAAATAAGAGCAATCAAAAATTTTGAAAAAAGGAAAATGGCTTCTCAGTTATGGTAGAAGCTGAGTAGATAAGCACTCTACTTTTCATGTCTGTCTGCTGGGGATCTAATCAAAATATATAATTGGAAAAATTTTTTTTTAATTATTATAATTATTATTATTATATAATTATTTATTATTATTAATTTTTTGTTCATTTGTTTTACTTTTTAACTAAATTATATAAAATTCATTTACCATTTTTAATCCAGTGTTTTGTGCTTAGAGTGTGACTCCATAATACATTTTCATGTGGTCAAACTATGTTCAACCTGTATATTATATTAACTTTTAACAATACCAACAAAAAAAAAAACAACCTAATAAACTATTTGCTCTGTTTACCCTTTGTCAACATTTTCTGAATGAACATTAAAATAATTCAATCTCTAAGAATTTGAAGAATTCTTACTTTTTGAAGAGAGTGTCTGAAGTTTTTGTTTATTTGTTCCAGTTTGTGTCTGCGTCTGTCCACTCCAACACATGCGAAATAAAGATTCAATTAAAACTTAATTCATCTTTTCAATTTTATTGCTCTCTTTTTTTTATCTCCTCAGCAATGACTTATTATGTTTTAATGTTTATTTGGTTTTTTTAAATATTTTTGTTTGGCTCTTTTCAATTTAATTGTTCTCTTCTTAACAATGACTTTTTATTATCAATTGCCCTGTCGATAGGGCTTAGCATATGTTACCATGTAAATGTCTTGTAAAATGTTCCCCCAACTAATGGCTAACATGCTAGACTGCATCATCATAGTAAACGAATTTGAACTCCAACCACATTATTAAGTTCGATTTTGGACTAATACTCTTGGGAAAGGTTTGAGCCCCCTTATCACCCCAGCTATGTGTTAAATAATACTGCTACTGTTCTTCTACAAGGATGGCTTTGGCATTAAATAACCCATGAATGTTTATATGCCATTAAACAAAGAAAGATTTGAGCCCCCTTATCACCCCAGCTATGGGTTAAATAATACTGCTACTGTTCTTCTACAAGGATGGCTTTGGCATTAAGTAACCCATGAATGTTTATATGCCATTAAACAAAGAAAGGTTGAGCCCCTTATCACCCCAGCTATGGGTTAAATGATACTGCTACTGTTCTTCTACAAGGATGGCTTTGGCATTAAATAACCCATGGATGTTTATATGCCATTAAACAAAGAAATCAAACTGAACAGTGCTATTCTGGTATAGTACTTATATTGACACCCAACAGTCTGGAAATGTAATAGACTGGGATCTTTTAGAAGTATCTTTTGGAGTGCATTTTACAAGACACATGGCAGATTGAACCCCGCTTGTAATTCACACACACACATACACTCATTTAAAAAAAAAAAAAAAACAACTTTTAATTGGATCCTTCAGTGTTTACACAACAGTAATCAAGAGTAAAAAAAGATGTTTTCACCATAGGGTCAAAACGAATTTCACTACCCAAGAGCAACATTAGACTAGCTACCAACAGAAAACTTCATGTATCAAAACACTTATATGAATGTAGTAACGGCAATTTCAAAGTGATGCTGATATATCAAACAGATGACTATACACTTCTTCTAATCAAAGAAAAAATACTTCATGGACAAATACAAACTGAAACTAACCACATATGCACACCCACACACAAGCAAAACTATTAATACACACCTATATGATGTACATAATAGAATGCACAAACTATGTGATATATCTAATATATATATATATATAACTTTTTCATGAAATAGTGTTAAAAAAAAAATAATGATAAAACAAATAGAAAACCAACACACTCACTCACACAAGGCAGGAGAAAAGCACTATTAGACACACAACAAAAACAACCAATTAAAAATCTAAACACTTGTACAGTGGAACAACATGACCACACACACACACCTGTCTATAAACAACATAACTACATGCACATATACACACACACAAGATTAATAAAAGCAAAGTTTGGATGATTAAATTAGATTAAAGAAAACATACACAGATGTAAAGTAAACACACACACACACACAACACACCAACCAATCAAAAATTTAAACACACACACAGATAGTGGAGCAATATGACCACACACACACACACACCTGTTTGTAAACAACATAACTACACACACACACACACACACACATACAAAACCAATAAAAGTAAATTCTGATGTAACAGATGTACAATGACCACTCCTACTCAACCACCATTATAGGGATGGACAAGATGGTGGAGGGAGAGAAAACTATATATATATATATATATATATATATATATATGGAATCAGAAAATAATTAAACAGCCCGAAGAAGATACAAATTATCTGAAACAGGAAACACGTGTAGCTGAAGTGAAAAAAAAAAAAAAGAAAAGTATCTTGAAAAACAAAATTCAAACCATTTTGCAGACCTTTTTTATAAGATATTTTATTTTCTCCCATTAGAGCCATAACAAGTTGTCAGGGTGGCCTAAAGTCAGTATCAGCGCGGGCGTCTATCCCCTTTTCAATAGCGCTAGACCAAGGAGATTATTTTTAGCGTCTGAGGTGGTGCACCACACCTACCATCAGCTCCTTACTTTACCGCATAGATCCCTGTGCTACTCACACGCTGAATTGGCAAGGGCCGGTATCGAACTAGGAACATTGTGGCTTCTAGTTGAATGCTCTACCAACTGAGCTAACCTGGCCCTCATATTCATATATAAATCAATAAAATTTTCTATATATTTGTTTTATTATCTTTTATTCTTTATATATTTAAGTTGTTTATTTTTATTATTATTATTGTTTGTATTTTTTTCTTTTACTTATCTTTTATTTGCTTTTTATTATTTTTCCTTTATCAATTTTTTTTTTCATTTTTTATTTTTTAATCATTTTTTAATAAATCATTGATTTATACCCTTATTATAATTTATTATAAATTATTATTTGGCCGACAATTTTTGGAGGATATGTGCTTAATTGAAGTCATACCTAATTTTTAAAAATTAATTAGTTAATAATTAATGAATTTAGGCGGGCATATATGTTCAAATGTAAGGCTAGACATTTTCTCGATTTGTTTAGCCTTACATTTGAACATATATGCCCGCCTAAATTCATTAATTATTAACTAATTAATTTTCAAAATTAGGTATGACTTCAATTAAGCACATATCCTCCAAAAAAAAAATATATATATATGATAAAGATGATGACTTACTGGGGAATAAAAGATCAAGGTAATCACAGTAGTGACAGTTGATACAAGTATCAACCGAATAAGTCAGTGTTATAACGAATATGAAGTGCTCAATATGTAGTAGAGCGGATTTAGTATTAAGGTGTATATAGAAATTACCCACTCAAGTTTCACCATAAAGAATCTTCAGGGTTAATTGCAATGAATTAATCAAGATATTGATTCATTACAGGCAATTGCGGAAGTGAATAATGCAATTATTATTAAATTAAATGATTAAAAATTAATTGCATTATTCACTTCCGCAATTGCCTGTAATTAATCAATATCTTGATTAATTCATTGCAATTAACCTTGAAGATCCTTTATTGTGAAACTTGAGTGGGTTATTTCTATATACACCTTAATACTATATAGATAGATAGATTTGTAGTGTCTTTATCTATCCGGGGATGCAATTTGAAAACAAAACCCTGTACCAAAATCAAACAAAACTGTTCTCACACACAATACATACACCCTAAAGCCATAATTTCTTTAGTCTTTCCCTCTAGCAAAACCGCTAAGAAAATGGTGACTTAAAGTCAACTGCAGATAGATCCTTTTTTTGGAACAACCACAGGTAGGATGTGACACAAAGTTGCAAGTATGAGGTATCCAGCAAGAAGGGAACTCGCTATTCAGTAATGAATCTGCAAGACTAATTTTCTAGCTATTACACCACAATGGGATCCCTAAGGTAGGTATTTACCTAACCCATTCACTACAAGTAGGATGTGACACAAGACTGCAAGCATGGTTCATCCAGCTACGATCGAACTTGCTATTCAGAAGTAATGGATCTGCGAGAATAGCTTGCTAACTATTACACTGCGATGCGATGCCTTTTAAATACCCAACCTGTTCAACCCTAAGCAATCTTGAGCACCTTTTTGATATCCATGTTTCTAACACACGTGGGCATGCCTAAAAAGTCAGAAAACAGCATAGCTCACATGACTTTCGGAAGCATTTTTTCATGCTCACAGTTGCCGAGGCATGGAATAAATTGCCTGCATCCGTTGTAAGCTGCCGAAACACTGCATCTGACACTAATACATTATTCTGTGTACTAGACATGAGATTTTGATGAGTTGTGTGCACCTGATCACCGTACACATACATGTATATTATTACTGTATGCTATTCATGTTCTGACACTAATACATTATTCTATGTACTAGACATGAGACTTTGATGAGTTGTGGTGTACCTGAGCACTGTACACATATATGTATATTATTACTGTATGATATTCATGTTCCTGACACTAATACATTATTCTCTGTACTAGACATGAGACTTTGATGAGTTGTGGTGTACTGAGCACTGTACACATATATGTATATTATTACTGTATGCTATTCATGTTGACACTAATACATTATTCTGTGTACTAGACATGAGACTTTGATGAGTTGTGGTGCACCTGAGCACCGTACACATACATGTATATTATTACTGTACACTATTCATGTTTCTGACACTAATACATTATTCTATGTACTAGACATGAGACTTTGATGAGTTGTGGTGCACCTGAGCACTGTACACATACATGTATATTATTACTGTATGTTATTCATATTCCTGACACTAATACATTATTCTATGTACTAGACATGAGATTTTGATGAGTTGTGGTGCACCTGAGCACTGTACACATACATGTATATTATTACTGTATGTTATTCATATTCCTGACACTAATACATTATTCTATGTACTAGACATGAGACTTTGATGAGTTGTGGTGCACCTGAGCACTGTACACATACATGTATATTATTACTGTATGTTATTCATATTCCTGACACTAATACATTATTCTATGTACTAGACATGAGACTTTGATGAGTTGTGTGGCACCTGAGCACTGTACACATACATGTATATTATTACTGTATGTTATTCATATTCCTGACACTAATACATTATTCTATGTACTAGACATGAGACTTTGATGAGTTGTGGTGCACCTGAGCACTGTACACATACATGTATATTATTACTGTATGTTATTCATATTCCTGACACTAATACATTATTCTATGTACTAGACATGAGACTTTGAGGAGTTGTGGTGCATCTGAGCACTGAACACAATAAATTTCATTATTTTTATTATTTTATATAGATACTCAATCCGTTGGCTGTGACACAAGGTCACAGTATGGGTCATCCAGCTCGGAACAAACTCACTATTCAGTAGTACTGGATATAGTTATTTACTAAGATTAACAGATGTGGCACAAGGCCAGAAATATGAGACACCTAGTGAGAATCAAACCCATTAACAATGGACTGATAATCTAGCTTGCTAACAATGCAAGAGACCCTTCCATTTTTTTTGCATATTACCATAAAACTAACAGGACCTGTGGATATACTACAGTATGATAATTTAATTATTACATTTTATATGTTAACTTAAGAGCTATTGCATCAATAGTTCAATATTTAAAAAGTATAATAATCTTGATTTAACTCTCTCATTTTTCCTTCTTTTCTTCATGTTTAATTGAAACAGATTAGTGTCATCGTTTCCATGCACTCATCCCCTCTCTCTATCTTTCCCCTATTCTTTCTTTCTCTATTATATTTTTCTGTGTAGCATATTCTTTTTCTTCCCTTTCTTTATAATAAAAACAGAAGGGTCCATTATTTAGCTGAGGGGATGACACTCATAAAAAAAAAGAAAAAGAATTTGACGAATAAGCAACACCAGATAATCAGGATTTATATTCATTTTTGCATTTCATCTTGGATGATTTGGACAGTCTCATTTTTAACCAGAGAGTGTTGCAAGATGATGACGGCCATACAATTAAGGAACATGAGTATTGATATATAGATATTTCTGATCAGATATCTAATAAGCACCCAAGCTGAGAGCAGTTTTGAAAAGAACAGTTTTTGCTTTTAACCGCAAACTTCTATTTGTTTGTAAACAAAAGCAACAGACATTTTTTTGACATTAGAATTTCACTGTAAAATTAAAAAAAATTTTTTTCATGTTTATCTACAAACCAAAGACACGTTTTTATACTAAAATAGTTTGTAATTTTGGACCATATGACCTTTAGGCACCCCTTTTTGATCTCGATTAAGAAAGGACATGTTTTTCATTTACACCGTCAATATCTGGTTGTTTTAACAGACGATTTTTAGATTTTTTAAAAATAATTATAAAACTAACCGCTAACCCTAACCCCTAATAAACAACCGGATATTGATGGTGTAAATGAAAAACATGTCCTTTCTTAATTGGGATCAAAAAGGGGTGCCTAAAGGTCATCTGGTCTGTAATTTTAATTTAAAAAATTAGTTATTTCATGTTGTTGGCATAAGTGCAAAATTAATTTTTCACTAATGATAAATTAAAATTGTTTTTTTTGTTTGTTTTTTTTTTTTCAATTATAAAACTTTAAATGAAAGACGTTTTTATGTTAAAGACATATATTTTTTAAATAAAAATCAAAAACTATTTTAGTATAAAAACAGTTTAATGTCAAAAAATTGTTGCTTTTCTTTACTAACAACTGGAAATTTGTGCTGAAAAGCAAAAACTGTTCTTTTCAAAACTGCTCTTAGCTGGGGTGCTTATTAGATAGCTGATCTGATATTTTCTCATCAGGACAATAGAATATTCTGGAGGAGAAATTTCTGTAAATAATAAACTTTTTAAAAATTTACAAAAGCAATGTCAACATATACACATAAGTAAAGCATGAGTTACTTTTCACAAGCTGTAGCCATATCAGTACTACTGTATGGTTGCACCACTTCTACTTTACAAAATGGCTGGAGAAAAAAGCTAGATGGGAACAACACAAGGATACTGCATACTGTTTTTGGTAATCTGAACATTAGCTACAGAAATGAGAGTAACCTCCCCTTGTTTATTTCACTTTGAGGAAGTCATGTGTTCTTAATAATGTTATGTAGCAGCCTTCTTCGCTACACTAAATTGTGTAAGTAAGTAGTCGTTGCGGGTATATATGGTCACGTAGCGAAGTATGTGTAGTAGTCAGCTACTACCGACTACTGGACTTCAATAAACAACAGATATGTATGTACAAAAATAGGACCCTTCTTTATTTTCCTCAGTGTGTGGGTGGTAAAGGCGCAAAGCTTCACAATGAAAATGCCGGTGGCTGGCGAAGAGCACAGTGTTCACAATGAGTGCCCGAAGATTGATGGGAGACCGAGATGATGCTATCGGCTGTTCGCTGGGGTCTGGCTGACTGTCGGCTCGACCCTCTGGCTTTTGTATTGATGACACGCCTATGCATCTTTATCTTTTGATCTGGTTTTTACATCCGCTAACATGCCTACGCATTTTTATCTTTTGATCTGATAACGGATGTTTGTTATATATTTCTTTACCTTCTCCCTGCTTCCTCAAAGTGAAATAAACAAGGGGAGGTTATTCTCATTTATGTTGCTAATGTTCAGATTACCCTGTTTTCAACAAATTCTGGAAGCAGCACCCCCACAAAACAGCTGATGTATGGCCACTAACCTCCCATCTCACAAACCATTCAAGTAAGACGAGCAAGAGATGATTGTTACTGCTGGAGAAGAAGGTACATACCAACACTCAGGATGTGACACAAGGTAAATTTTTAAAACTGTTTAACAGTTTTGAATTCAGAGTTTTCCTTCTCCTAGACTGGTTGCCATACCAAGATTGAAAAGCCCAGTCTGTCCTACTATTTACCCATAGCTGAAGCGAGAATAGTTGAATGCATACCTTTCCCAAGAGTAAGGCAGCCCATCATGGTTTAATGGTTAGCAAGGTAGTCTCACTGATCTATTATTCGTGAATCTGTTATTCAGTAGTAATGTATCGGTGAGACTAGATTGCCTCAATGGGCGCCTCATACTTGAAACTTTGTGTCACATCCTACACATTAACAAAAGGGTGGGGCAAACCCACCTTTCCCAAGGGTATTAGCACAATGTGAAATGCAACCAGCCTCGTCCAGAATTTGAACTCATGTCGTTGTGTCATTTTGTACGACAATAGCCATTACATGGGCGCCTGCTGGAGAAGTAAGGAAGGACTCATAAACAATGTTCTTCTATGGACTACTAGACATGGACACACCAGTGTTGGCCGACCAGCAAAAACTTACATTCATCAATTCTGGGTGTCACGTCTTGAGGACTTATCAAGTGCGATGGCTGATAGGGTTGGGTGGTTAGAGTGAGTAAAAAGAATCCGTGCTGTCTGCATGACTTGATGATAATGATGGTAATGATGATGATTCGAGAAATTAGCTAGTGTAAACAAGGGAGATAACAACAAAAGACATAACGGGAGAAAATGCAAACATGAAAAAATTGTCTCCCTTTACATATCTCCTAAGTTGGAGTGAATTTTTTTTTTAATGGAATATCAACCTTCGTGGTTTACTTAATACCAAAGCCATCCTTGTAGAAGAACAGTAGTGGTACTATTTAAGTTAATCTGAACATTAGCTACATATATGAGAATGACCTTCCCTTGTTTCTTCCACTTTGAGGAGGCCGTGTGTTTTGGTCGGCTATTTTCTTTTCACCGTAACTCTACACTGAAAATACAAATTTGTTCGAATCAATACAACTGCATGTTTTAACACGAAAATATCATAAAATATGTTCTTAATTGTGCTTGCGCATTATTTTAAATGACCTTAATTGTTATTAAGAACACATTTTATGATATTTTCGTGTTAAAACATGCAGTTGTATTGATTGTGGCTAATGTTCAGATTACCCTATTTAATCTATAGCTGGGAAGTTGAGCAGATTTATATATTTTTCAAGGGTATTAGTCTGAAAATGAACCTATAACGTGACTTAAGTTTGAATTGACTTACTTGGGTATTGTCAAAGTTGCCGAAAAATCCGTATTTTACAAAACAAATCTACTTCTCCTCCCGATTGAAAAAAAGTACCAAAAATCAGGAAATTATCCGATTTTTATGAAATTTTCAGTATTGATTCATCAATGAATGGATTTTATAATGCAGGAGTTATTTTGTTTCAAAACTTTCTGATTAAATTAGGTATTTTACGGCCATCATCGTCGTCATGGTGACGTAAAGTTGGTATCAGCCTATCAGTGAGGGAGTCTATCCCCTTTTCACAAGTGCTAGACCAAAGAAATTATTTTGGCGTCTGAAGTGAAGCACCATACCTACCGTCAGCTCCTTACTTTACTGCACGCAACCCTGTGCTATTCATACGCTGAGTTGGCAATGGTCGGTATCGAACTAGGAACCTTGTGATTTACTAGCCGAACGCTCTACCGACTGAGCTAACCCGGCCACACTTGAGCAAAATTGCCCGAAAAAATAGTTTAAAATGTATTAAAAATTAATTACATGTGTAATATTATTTTGCTATTTTTACTGATGTAAAACTTTATGTTACTATTTTTCGACTTAGACAAAAATTTGTCCTTAAACAATTGATTTAATTAATTTTAATTCGTTTTTAAAATTAAAAGTAGACGACAAATTGGCAATGCCTAAGCTTACTACAATGTCACAGTGACCCACATTAGCCATCAGGTCACGTGTTAGTTATTGTGAAAAACTTTTAAGAATTATAACCGTATAATTATTAATATTTTTCAGGTGGTTTTGTTGTGAAAATGAACCATGAAGAACCAACAATTTACCTAATCATTAGTGTATAACATTTATATTTGCATACTTATGTCATGCTATGTAAAAGATGAAGAGTACGGCTTTAAACCTGTACACATGGTTTGACATCCATACACTGTTTAAATAGATATTAATTAATCAATACTAAATGAAACTTCGGAAATTCAATAATATTTTACAAGGGAGATAATTGAAAGAATATTTTTTAAAATCGGGAATTATCTCCTTATATCATCCTTTTTTTTTAAATGTATACACTACTTCTGTGTGTGTGTGTGTGTGTGTGTGTGTGTGTGTGTGTGTGTGTGTGTGTGTGTGACAACCCTTTGTTTAATGGCATACGAATCTTCATGGGTTATTGAATGCCTAAGTCATCCTTGTAGAAGAACAGTAGTGGAACAATTTAACCCTTAGCTGGGGGATGAGATTGTTCATATCTTTCCAAATGGTATTACTAGGGATGTACAAATTCACGCACCTGTCAGTCGGGGGGATTACTGGAAATTCTTCAAAAAATTGTTTGTGTGTCTGAGGTGGAGTATCACACCTATCATCAGCTCCCCACTTTACCACATAGAGTTGGAGAAGACTGGTATCGAACCCTGAAACTTGTGGTTCCTAGGCGGATGTTCTACCGACTGGTGGATCAAATAGAGATATTTAGAAATTATTAATATTGTAAATTATTATTATTTAAATTATTAATAATGTAAATGTTTGATATCTTATAACTGTAAATTATTTGGATTAAGAATAGTTACTGAAAGCTCTAATCAATACCATACAACATGATCCCCAATGATGCTAACGCATTGTTAAAACCAGTTACTACAAAAGTGTAAATATAGATACACAACATATATTACTTCCTAATGAAGCGCGTGGTGTAATGGTTAAAGTCATGGCAAATGGACTCGTCGCCCCGAGTTCAAATCCTGGATGTGGTAATTGCATTTCACTTAGCGCTAATACCCTTGGGAAAAGTATGAATCCTACTCTCCCTCCAGCTATGGATAAATAGTAGGGCAGACTGGGCTCTTTAACCTTGGTTAGGCAACTGGTCTAGGAGAAGGAAAACTCTGAATTCAAACCTGTTGAACTCCGCTAAAGAAATTGACCTTGTCTTACATCCTGCTCGCGCGGAGGGGTTGGTAAATATATAATATATTACTTCCTAATCGTTAGGCATGACATAACCCAGACGGGTTGATATGCCGTTAAAATCAAACAACCAACCAACAACCCAATCGGTTACTAAGGATTATTATTATTTATTTGAAATCATATAACTGTGTGCAAACAAATGACCATTATCAGATAGAAATAATTACTTGAAACAATATGATTATTAGTATTACATAGGAATACTTGATATCATATAACTGTGTGCAAATTTATTGTTAGATAGGGATGACTGATACATAAATGTGCAAATTAATTGCATTAGAAATACTTGATATCATATAAGTGTTTGCAAATTAATTGTACTAGCAAATATATGCACCCCCCGGGTGCAAATATTTAATTTTAATGTAATAAAATATTATATTAAATTAGAAAGGCTAATGAAACTAAATAAGAATGCAGATAAAAAGATTTGAAACATGGGGGGGGGTATAATCGAAAAATAAAACAACTAAATCTTACTTTTCCATCACTCCCGTATTTCATTGCTAAATTTTCATAATTTAACTATTTAGTTAAATTAGGAAGTAAAGAATAAAATGACAGTTATTTCTTCTTGTTAATGGATTTCTTTTAAGATTTACTGAAGAGATTTTTGCACATATTTATTAAAATAAAACCAGACGATTAGAAATCAATAATACTAAGCACATATTTATTAACATCAATTTTTTAAATATCAATATAAAAATTAGCCTTCCTGTAAAACGCTATTTTATCGGAAATCTAATAGAGAATTATCTTCCCCTGCATCTAGAGGGTGAATCGCCAATACAATGTTGGCGCCAGAATCAAACCCCGGCTCTTGTCTGTAGGCCGTCGACCTGGACGGAGGCGTTTTTTAACCAGCATACTTTCTAAGGCTGTCTAATAGCATACTACTAAAGGCCGTTTCGACAGCATACTTATCAGAAGGCTGAGGACCTAAATAGTCAATTTAAGAAGTTAATGAGGCATCCACCGTCATTTAAAAGAACAGTTACCCGGGCGAGAAGCTTCTAAAAGAGCATCCCCTACTTTTACTTATCGGACGAGAACCGACAAAACGGACGCGTCTCTACAAAACTCTACAACCACAGCGACCAGTATTCCCTTTCTAGAGCCACTTCTCCAACGAACATTATTTCCCCTCACAGATAAGTCTCGTAGCAAATGCCATCAAAATTTGCAACAACATTTCTGTACTTTTTGATAATACATGTGTCTGTATTTTATATTCGTGTTTGTTTCCTTCTTTCGTCCGAACAATAACCACTAACGGAGAATAAGGACTCCAACGAAATCCCGTAAATACTCTTGATTTTGTTGTATATATAAATACAATTGCATGATATTAGTATGTAATTAAGGTTAACAGTATTGATAATATAAAACAATTTTATTAATAATTGAAGTTTAAATAAAAATAAAATCATGGAGAATAACAAAAGAAATCTCTTAAGAGACAACACAAAATGTAAATATAAATGTACAATGAACCCAATTTCTTAAGCTCTCGGCATAAAGTAACTCTAGATGTATTGGCATGCCGTTAAAAACAATCAATCAATTATGAAGTTGGATTAAGATAAAGTAAACGCGTTTAAAAAAATCACAAACTGCACTGATAACGAAACTCCTAAGATGAACGGATGTTATAATTTCTTCTCTGCTTTTTTTTAATACCCTGTCGGTGGCAAAAGCTGCTTGGTAGCGCTGTGAGTGACAGTCCCGCCTTGAGCTACCGAAACTGTGCTATCACTCATAGTCGGCGGCTGATGGGTACAGGGTATCACACGTGCTATCACACGTTGTATGATGAAAATAAGAAAAAAAAATCGTGTTGCAGGCAAGTCGCGCTGAAAGTACCTATTTCCACTAGCTCACCGTAGTTAAGCATGAGTTTATTCTAATAATTAGATGGGTGACCAATTAAGCAACTGTTGTTACTGTAAGCATCAATGTTTAAAATAAAAATAAAAACTATTTCTCTGAATTTTTGAGATGAGGCTTGATAATTTGCATCAAAGGGAATAAAGGGTTTGGTGAAGGCTCCCGATTACGACATGAAGGCTCCCGAACGACAGAAGGCTCCGAGTTCGACAAGAAGGTTCCAGAGTTCGAAGAGAAGGTTCCCAAGTTCGAGGAAGGGGTTCCAGAGTTGGAGAATGTTCCCGAGTCTGACAAGAAATACCTGAAGAAGACCGGAGGGCACATCGACCGAAACGTTATGCAGATAACAATGAAAACAATAATCCGAATAATCCAAATAATCCAAAACTAGAATTCATATTTCTCATATATATGTTGATATTTCCAGGCGCTTTACTTTGAATTTTTTTTCGATGGGGCTTGATAATTTGTACTATTTGGATTTTTCGGGCTGTTGTCCTCATCTTTATTGTTATATACACAATGTTTCGGCCAATGTGCCCTCCGGCCTTCTTCGTGTTTTTCTTGTCAAACTCTGGAACCTTCTCGGACTCGAGAACCTTCTCTTCGAACACAGGAACCTTCTTGTCAAACCCAAGAGCCTTCATGTCGAAATCTGGAACCTTCACGGAACTTCGAACCGAACCCTTTATTCAATCCACTCGGCTAGGCTGTTCTTATTCCGTTAATCGTGACTGGGTACAAGTGTTAAGATATGTTGAGTATTCATTGTTATTATTGCCCTTGTCTAGGATTGAACCTGCAACCTACAGATGATTGTCACTTTAAACTGTATTAACTCAAACTTTGTATCCATTGCGCCTTTACTTAGTCAAGTGCACGGGCTTTTTATTCACCTGTACCCCGGTTTCGAACGGGGGGTCTGGTGGCTTCGGCCCTGGACCGCGTAAGCTAACATCGTTGATCCCATGCCCCCCCCCAGGCAACACCTAACCCTCGATTTAAAGGGCTGGTTTTATTGCCCGGTACCTGAGGCGCCGGCCATGAGGGGGAATGTCGACGGGATCAAAGCATTTTTTGCACCCGCTTCTCATGAGCTTTGTTTCGTGGGTGGTCCCACATTAATAGGACCTTGTACCTAACCTGTACACGTGGGGTACGTGGTAAATATTCACGGGCTTTTTATTCACTGGTAGAATTTGATATATCTAAGCGGGGACTCATCTCAGAACTAAACAGTTTCCTTATCAGTACATTCAGCGTCACTTATAATAATTTTGGTATTTATCATTGTTCAATACTCATAGTCAGAATTGAGGACAGCACCCATATGGGCGAGGCTTACATTTCGTCAATGCTACTGTAGTGGTTGTCTCCCATTTGGTCCAGAAGAGTTATCTTCCCTTGCAGCAGGTTTTCTGCCGCTAGGGGGCCATGGTATTTAATCAGCAAACCGCGAATTTTGAGTTCTCTTTTCTCTGTAGTTAATGTTCAAATTACCTTATTGTCGAGTCAATACTTGTATTTTTGCAAGCTATTAGTTATCATTTAGAGTATTAAAGCGGAGTTTTGTCTCCTCCGATCAATCGGCTGGTCACGTTAAGCCCCAGCACCTATATGATTCTCCCAACCCTATTGCTCCTATGTCTTAATATAGTCTTTGAACTGCTTTGTGGGGCTCCTGTTCCCCGCGTACCATCTGTAAGTTCACTGTAAAGCAATTTACGGGAGAGTCTGTCTGCAGGCATGCGGATGGTATGACCCAACCATCGCAGTTGGCGTTGCGATAGGATGGTTTCAATTGGGTCAATGCGTGCTCTGCTTTAAGCGTGGAAGATCTAGCCTCCAACAGACAGAGTTGACGAGACGCCTGCCGCACAGGAGATAAGCAGCTCAATAATTAGATAAACAGGACTGCAGAGCGGCGACGTCTTCGTCGTCATGAACATCCAAATGTAGATGGGAATTTCTCCTGCAATGTGTGTGACCGCATCTGCAAGTCTAGAATTGGACTAATGAGCTACCATAGGGTCCATAACTGAAGATATGGAGTGACGTCATCGTCGTCTGCGACGGACTTCCAAAAGAAAAGAAAGCAAGATTGCTATTATGGCAAACCCCCAACTCTTTTATCATGTATGTGCTATAAGGCGGTGACTGAGGGTCATATTGTTAGGAATATGACGTTAAACTACATCTAGTGGTGAAGTTTCAATTCTGGGGAATGTGGAGTACCCCTTTATCGCCATTATTCCCAGGTTCACTCTTACCCGGGGTGGTAGTAACTGTTTGGTTAAATAGAAAAAAGGAGTTAAAAATGTGTTTAAAAATCGAGTTTAAAAAAATAATTTCAATACCCATCAAGAATGTATAAAACAAAACGTCTTCGGCATAAAATAACCCAATAAGGGTTGACAAACCGTAAAATCCAACCAATCAAATCAATCTCGCGGTCAAATAACTTTGAAAGCACAATTTCCCGCTAGATCAATGAGCTCCTTGGCCGGGTTGTGGCCCTAATACAATAGGTAACCAGACATTTCCCCTTCGGTGGTCATACCTAAGTTCCCCGACGGCATAACTTGACAATACAATGTTTACACCACCCTGCCGCGCTTATGGTCAAGTCATGTTGAAAACACCGGTTCCCGCTAAATCAACGAAGTTAAGCAGCGATGAACCTGTTCAATACTTAAATGGGTGACCACTTGAGCAACAGCAGGTACTATAAGCAACCTTATATCAAAATGACTTCATCCGGCATTAAATGACCCGAAATGGGTTGATATGCCGTAAAACCAACCAACCAACCAACAACCAACCACCCTGCCGCAATGAGGAGGGGTTGGGCTTTATGTCATAAAGGAAAAACAACAACAACAAAAAAAACAACAAAGTTGTGAAAGTTAGCCTCCAGCCCCTAACATGTTTTTGTTTGTTTTTGTACATATCGTCAGACGATGTCACCTGATTTTGCGGCTTAATTAATTGAAAGAATTTTTATACGCAACAGGAATTTTAAAATGATGTTTTATAGTGAACGGTCATTTTCGCCAGACTGAAAAAAATATCTAAAAGAGTATGGGAAGTATATATATATATATATATATATATATATTATATATATATATATATATATATATAGATAGAGAGAGAGAGAGAGAGAGAGAGAGAAGTGGGGAGAGAAATACATAGATATTCACACCAAAAAGGAGTGTCTGGGGTATGATACTAAATTTTAAGAATTATATATAATATATATATATATATATATATATATATATATATATATATATATATATATATACCACTTCATTAGTAGATGAGTTATCATTCTTTTGGATCAATTTTCTCGCTCAATTTCCTCAGATGAAAAGCTTTCATGACTACAACTATCCCCCCCCCCCCAGGGCGTATTCATCGGCTTTTTTTGAAAGCGTATACACAATTTCATCAAGATTAAACGCACAAAGAATATAACTGGATTACAGATAGTGACTGTGGGGGTGTCAAAGTTTAGGTACCGGACATGTATGCTGAAAAAGTAGGGGTCCCTTAAGGAAACATTTTTATATAGTAAAAAGTACCTGGTACCTCTTGCTTAACTATAACATTTATTATCAGAAAACACCCTCCGGGCGTCGTAAAAATCAATTTTTGAAAGACATTGCCTGAGAGGGTGGGAGTTAAAAATCAATGTCAGAGGGTTTGTATCATAAGTAAGACAAATCCTCATATTTATTAAAGGAGTAAAAAAAAAATAAATAAATAAAACAATTTGAAATGAAAACTGAGCCCCATCCCTCTCAAATAAAATGTTGCGTGCATGTAATAATCAAACAATTATTTTGAATATTTTCCACACCAATTTTACACAAAATCGTAGGTATTTATTTATTTGTAAACTTTTTACTTAACTTCTTGTTACTGTAAAAAAAGGGACGAGAGTAAAAAAAAACAATTTTAAAAATTGCTTACTCAAATTTGGGGTGTATATAGCATAATAATATTGTGACGTAAGCTGTGACGTAAGAGCTATGGCGTAGTTTTTGTTACAGACAGAAATACAGACAATCTCCATTATTAATAGATGTAGATATAATACAAATAATTTATTATATATCTAGATAATACATTAGAATAATTTATGATAAATTATTTTCGTTTTTTAGTTTGGGACAACAACAAGCTCACTCTCCGTACAAAGGTACAAGTGTATAGGGCATGTGTTATCAGCACCCTCATGTATGGAAGTGAAACATGGACCCTGTACTCGCACTAGGAGCGGCGGCTAAATAGCTTCTACCTTCGCTACCTTAGACGTATACTTGGCATCACCTGGAGGGACAGGATCACTAACACAGCAGTTCTAGAGAGAGCTCAACTCCCCAGCTTTTATTCTCTACTGAGACAGCGTCGTCTCCGATGGCTGGTCATGTCCACCGAATGGATGATGGATGAATCCCGAAGGACATCGCTATGCAGAGCTTTCGTCTGGTAAGAGACAGATTGGTCGCCCCCAGCTGCGTTTTAGGGACGTCTGCAAGAATGATCTCAGATGCTTTGGCATTGCCCCTTCAAGCTGGGAAAATTTAGCTCAGACCGCCCTCGAAGGCGGCAGGCTCTCCGTAGAGATTGTTCATGTCTGAAGTCACCCTGGCGCAAGACCATAAAGCTAAGAGGTCTAGAAGAAAGCAGTGACAACAAAGCACCGGTACATCAACATCTTCAGAGACAGCCTTCAAATGCGACATCTGTGGTCGAGAATGTTTTTCGAACATTGGACTTCACAGTCACAGGAGGCGCTGTAACTTCAGGGACACAAGAACTATCTAATAGTCTTCCGAGACTGAAATGCTAATTGATATATTTCAGTTTTTTTAATGCATGTCATTATGTCATTTTTTATATTAACTTTAACTTTTAACTCAACTAATCAAGTCATTTAGAGTTTAATAAAGATTTATCATTCAATCGTGACATATGGAAATCTAATAGATTGCTATGGAGTTGTCAGAATAATAATTAGAATAATTTTATTCATTTTCTTATTGTCTAAAAGAACTACAATGGTTAGATTACCAAAATACTAATAGTACTGGATACTTGCTTGGTTACCTCATTTTAGGAACGATATTTAGAACGATAGGTATTTCTTGTTGGACTCGGGAGCCTTCTCGAACTCGGGAACCTTCTTTTCGAACCCGGGAACTTCTTGTCATATTCGGGAGCCATTACGGAACTTTGAACCCAACCTTTTATTCAATCCACGGGGGTATCCTGTTCTTATTCCACTAATCATAGCTGGGGTACTGATGTTAAGTTGTGTTAATTGTTATTCTATGTTACTGTTGCTCTTGACAGGATTGAACCTGCAGCATAGAGATAACTGTCTCTAAGAACTGCCTTAACCAACGCCTTTATCCACTACGCTATGTGTGCAAGAAATACCTGAAGAAGGCCGGAGGGCACATTGACCGAAACGTTGTACAGATAACAATAAAGAATAGTCCGAATAATCCTAATAATAAGAAGAAAAGGTCTTGTTCGTTGATAAAACCTAACAACGAACACAGACAGGAAAAATCCCAAGAAATCCCAACGAGAAAAGGAAGACCAAAAGAATAGAGATAAGCCAACTCAGCTACCCAGAAGAAGAAGAAGAAGAAGAAGAAGAACGAAGAAGAACAAGAAGAACAAGAAGGGTGATGATGACGAGGATATGACGATGATGATAATAATAATAATAATAATAATCAGAAGACATGGACATGGCTAAGAAAAGGAAATCTCAAAAGAGAAACCGAATCCCTTATAATCGCAGCACAAGACAATGCCATTAGAACAAACTATATAAAAGCAAAAATAGATAAGATGCATCAGAATAGCAAGAACAGAATTTGAGGAAATGGAGAGTCGAAACAGTCAATCATACAATAAGCGACTTCATCAAACTAGGACAAAGAGAGTATAAGACTGGGCACGACTCTGTGGGGAAGGTGATCCACTGAGAACTGTGCAAGAAATTAAATTTTCACCATACAACCATATGGTGTATGCACAAACCTAAACCTGTCCTAGAGAACGAGACGCACAAAATTCTCTGGGACTTCGAGGTACAGACGGATCACCTAAGGAGACGGACAGGAGACCTGACCTAGTATTGATTGACAAGAAAAAGAAAAGTGAAAATGAAAGAAAGCGAAAAGATAGACAAATACTTAGACCTTGCCAGAGAACTGAGGAAGCTGTGGAACATGAAGGTGAATATCATGCCAATTGGAATTGGTGCCCTTGGAATGGTCCCCAAGGCTCTGGAAAAGAATTTGGGTGAACTAGAAATCAGAGGAAGAATCGAGACCATCCAAAATACAGCATTGTTGGTATCGGCTAGAATACTCAGAAGAGTCCTGGAGATCTGAGGCGACTTGCTGTCACTCAGCCTCCAGTGAACCACCAGCTACGGCAGGTGTGAAAAACTACTACTACTACTACTACTACTACTACTAATAATAATAATAATAATATCATGAAACAATGAACAGGCTATGTAGCCGTAATCCTAACGATTAGTTGGTTAGATTTTTACAGCATGTCAACCCGTGGGTTATTTCATGTCGAAAACGTTTTTGTTTTATTCATTTTTGTAGGGTATTCAGCCAACATGACAAAAGACTTAAAAATTGGTAAATTCTAAGATATGATTTTCAAGTTTTCTTGAGGGGTTAAATTAGAAGAGATTATCTCCGTATTTACTATACAAGCTTTGTACGGCATATATGTAATAGAAAGATCATATATGTAATATAAAGTATGTAGACCCGCCCAACGGGGTGGGGGTCCAGTGGCTTCGGTCCTGGATCTTTACAAGTTAATAGCGTCGATCCCAGGGGGCTTTACCCCCAGGCAATACCTGCCCCCTTGACTTAAAGGGGCAGGGCTGGGTTTATTGCCCAGAGCCTGAGGCGCCCCTCTTGAGGGGAATGCCGAAGGGATCGACGCAATTTTTTTCTTTCCCACCCATGAGCTTCGGCTTGTGGGTGGGCCCACGTTAAAACGAGGCCTTATGCCCAGCCCATACAAGTGGGGTATGAGGCAAATACCTGTAATAGAAAGATCGTGTTACGCCAATCTTCGAAACAGAGAGTACCTCGATGATCAGAGATGGAAAAAAAGAAAAGGGAAATAGCAACTGTTTTAACACGAGAAACTCTTTATGTTATACAAGACTTTTTCGACAGATTCTACACATACTACACATACCTCATGCTACTTGTGCAGCTTACTTGATAACTTATCAGATATATATATATATATATATATATATATATATATATAATCTAATGAGTTAGACGTACTATTAGTTTCGCATAAAGCTCTTCAGGGCTAAAATCTGACAGATTTTAGCCCTGAACATTAAGCGAAACTAATAGTAGGTTCGTCTGACTCATTAGATTATCTTTATTATTGGCTCTACTTAGGTATCGAGCACTTTTTACATATTAGCTTCCTCCTAGTGGTAATATGAATATATATATATATATCTTATATACATATATATACATATAAATTGTTTTTTCTTTTGGCCAAATACTGTACCAATAGATTATTTTTGTTGGTACGATTATCTTGGTCCTTTCTTTTTTTTTCTTCCTATGTTTGGTAGTATATTTTTACAATCAAACTTTCTGCTGGTTTAAGGATCTAAACACGCTTGGTATATATATAATATATATATATATATATATATATATATATATATATATATATATATATATTTGTGTGTGTGTGTGTGTGTGCTAGAATACCGTGGCTTTTCACGTCCTGGATTTGATGGTAAACCCGATGGTGAAATTCCAATCCTAGTTTTGGTAAAAGTACCCCTACACACACACACACACACACACACACACACACATAATATATATATATATATATATATATATATATATATAGTATCACTGTATTTATAGGAATGGAACGTTAATTTTTCACAAGAAAAAGCACAAAAAATCTCGATACACAACTTATATATATATATATATATATATATATATATATAGGGGAGTAAAATAAGGAAACCAACACGACAGGAGGTGGAGAAATGTAGACAAACACGGGATGTTACAATAGATGGAAGTTTATTACTGGTGATGTCGACATCATCATCTGTAATAATCTTCCCATATATATATATATATATATTATAGAGTACAATGCATTTAAGGTGCGATTGTTACCATTAGTTTTAAAGCAGCGTATAAGCTACTTATCAAGGCGCATTGTTTTGATGATAAGTGGCTAATATGCTGCTTTGAAACCAATGGTAACAATCGCACGTTAAATATATTGAACTTGAGGGGGTACATTTTGTTGGAATTATTTTGGATATAAGGTGTGCTCTAATTCCACACCTGGATTTACAGACTAGCCAAGATCACGTGAGCTATTCTTGCAGCCAAACACTAGCAATACTGCGTGGCTGATAGAATACTTAACCCCCCATTGGACATAATTCTAACTGCACTCTTGAGGACGGACTTATACGATTACCAGAGTAACCAAAGGATTCATTATCGAAGGACTCTATACCAATAATCCACTGGCCAAGGATGGTCCTTAAAAACTTAACAGCTAGTCCATAACAAAAAGTTTTAACACATTGTTGCCATCTTCAAATAACAAAAGTGTGCTTAACCATGGCGTAGCAGTTAGCAAGTTAGTCTTAGTGAGTTTGATTCTCACCAAGAATTCTATCTTATTCTATAAATAGTCCTGGACCAGCGCATTCCCTCTCTACGTAAGGTGCGCTAGGCTAGTGTTGGAATAGACTAGCCAAGGTCACGTGTGTTATTCTTGCAGCCAATCACTAGCAATACTGCATGGCTGATAGAATACTTAAACCCCCCACATTGGATATAATTCTAACTGCACTCTTTGAGGACGGACTTATGCGATTACCAGAGTAACCAAAAGATTCATTATCAAAGGACTCTTTACCAGGAACTGAGAACTCTTTACCAGAGTAACCAAAGGATTCATTATCGAAGGACTCTTTACCAGGAACTGAGAACTCTTTACCAGAGTAACCAAAGGATTCGTTATCGAAGGACACTTTACCAGGAACTGAGAACTCTTTACCAGAGTAACCAAAGGATTCATTATCGAAGGACTCTATACCAGGAACTGAGAACTCTTTACCAGAGGAACCAAAGGATTCATTATCGAAGGACTCTATACCAGGAATGAGAACTCTTTACCAGAGTAACCAAAGGATTCATTATCGAAGGACTCTTTACCATAAAACTGAGAACTCTTTACCAGAGTAACCAAAGGATTCATTATCGAAGGACTCTTTACCATAACTGAGAACTCTTTACCAGAGTAACCAAAGGATTCGTTATCGAAGGACTCTTTACTGAGAACTCTTTACCAGAGTAACCAAAGGATTCATTATCGAAGGACTCTATACTGAGAACTCTTTACCAGAGTAACCAAAGGATTCATTATCGAAGGACTCTTTACCTATAACTGAGAACTCTTTACCAGAGGAACCAAAGGATTCATTATCGAAGGACTCTTTACCTATAAACTGAGAACTCTTTCCCCGAGGAACCAAAGGATTCATTAGCGAAGGACTCTTTACCTATAAACTGAGAACTCTTTACCAGAGGAACCAAAGGATTCGTTATCGAGGGACTCTTTACTAATAATCCACTAGCCAAGGATGGCCCTTACAAACTTAACACATTTTTAAGAGAGTATCTCCATATTTACTAATCTAGCTTTATACGACATATCAGTAATAGGAAGATCGTATTACGCCATTCTTCGACACGGGGTGTACTTGGTCGCTTTCTGCCTAGATAATCAGTATTCAAAAACATGCCTTTCACGCGAGATAGAAAACCGATCTCTGGTGCGGGTGGCAAGTGCAATAACTGTCTCGATTACAAGGAGAGGTTATTGGAAGAACCGCCGTGTCTCATAGAAGGGCGTTGTCCAAGAAATTTTGGGGTAATTTCCTTCTTTGATGAGAGTAGGCGGGAAGTTAATGACTGACACCTGGATGCTTGGCGCGAAGATGCAGCTGTGTTGACGAAGGTGAAGCTTGGACAGAAAATGTTTTAATGGGCACGAGCACCTCCTTTCACCTGCACCGGAAGTGAGCATATAAATGACCAAATTAAGAGATGGATTCAATTGCTCTCTTCACCCCCTCTCTCTTTCTCTTCCCCCTCTCTGTTTCTCTGTCTCTCTGTCTCTTTTTCGTACACACACACACGCGCAGACACACACACACACTGTTGCGTTAAAACTGTTAAATATAGTAAAAGTAAAGTCTCTCTCTCTCTCACACACACACCCACACACACACAGATACACACACACACACACACACACACACACTGATAAACAGACACACACACACTCAGTCTCTCCCCCCTCTCTCTCTATTTTGCAAACGAACACAAACACTAACACACGCACACACACACACAAACACACACTGATGAACAGATACACACACCCAGTATCTCTCTCTGTCTTTCTGTCTCTTTCTCGTACACACACAGACACACACACACACACACACTGTTGCGTTAAAACCGATTGATAAAAAAAACAGAACCCAAATTATTTATTTATTTTCTCATTAAACTAACCCTAAACCCCAACCCCAACCCTAACCCTAACCCTAACCCCTAACCCTAACCCTAACATCCCCTAGTTAAAATTAACAGTTTTATTACAAGATTTGTGGGTTCTGTTTTTTTCTGAGTCACCCTAATTTTCCGACCAATTTGCAAGTTTAGCCATAGAATTTTGATATCTTGTGACACAATTCAATTCAAAATATTAACATTGAAAAAAAAAAACCCAAAAAAAACAAAAGACAAAAACAAAAATGTCGGTTTTGTTACGAATATTAGTCACGATCAATTTTGTGATTTTATTAAAGACGAAATAAAATATGAAAATATCCCAAAAGAAAGAAAGAAAAAGTCTCACCGTTCATCGTGTGAAATTCCCCGCCTTTTGAATCCGCACACAAAATATTTTCCCGCGGCCTTTGGGGTTGGTAGAGGAGTGCCGTGTCATCTACAAACGGGTTCGTCCCGTCTCCGAGCGTGGCGCACCAAAGCAAAAAAGCAGGGCGAGCCTGGATCTCGTGATATTTTTTTGTCTTAGTCTATGCATTTGCCACTGCCCCCTTTAAATTGAACGTATTCCATACTACAACTGAAGGTTATATATATATATATATATATATATATATATATATATATATATAGTTGTAGAAAGGTTATTTCTCTACCACGGTTTCGGTGTTCTTAGTACACCGTCTTGTGTTTACAAGAAAAGTTAGAGATAATTAGATTCCCAAATAAGAGTGAATTAGTGAATAAAAAGGATGAATTCCTAGGGAAATGCATGCACAGGTTATGTAACGCATTAATGTATCACTAAGATTAATTTAGAAATAATATGATAAATATAATAAATGCACCAAGAATATATATATATATATGGAAAAAGTTAGACAAACACGGCATGTTGTACAAAATGGATGTTATTGTAGACATTTCAATTCAATTCAACTTTTCCAACTTTGCAATATCCCATAGTACAGGTAAATAGATAGTCAACTTGCAATATCCCATAGTACAGGTCAGTACATCAAAGAGTTCATTTTCGATGTATGACAGGTTGCTAAATTCAACTGAATTATCTACTGAATGGTTGTTTTTAAAATCCATGGTATTCAAAATAGAATGATAAATACATTAAAATTGTCCACGTGAAAAGAAAAGGAGTTAGATGAAACACCTGTACTATAAGGGGAGGGTAGTCTTACTGTAAAAGTATTCATCAGGTTAGAAACTGGCTAACAAGATAAAGTCCGACACACTCTCATCAGGTAGCGATGCAGGAATATACCATTTGTACAGCAAGTACCAAAGCCTTGGTACAGCCATCTTTGCAATATCCCATAGTACACGTTAAAAAAATACTTTAGTACAACCCTGCAAAGAGTTAACAGGCTCATTTCGATGTATGAATTTATTTATAAGAAATCAGGTTGCTAAATTCAACTGAATTATCTACTGAATGGTTGTTTTTAAAATCCATGGTATTCAAAAATAGAATGATAAATACTGTTTATTAAAATTGTCCACGTGAAAAGAAAAGGAGTTAGATGAAACACCTGTACTATAAGGGGAGGGTAGTCTTACTGTAAAAGTATTCACACCAGTCAACTCCCTCACCCCACACACAAAATATTAAAATAAAAATAAACCTTATTTAAGTTTCTATAATTATTCGTTATAAAGAAACTGGCTAACAAGATAAAGTCTATTTAAATTTGGAGGAGAAGACGACAAAAAGTGTTTCACTAATAGAAAATGTTATATATATAATATATATTATATATATATATATATATATATATATATATATATGAGGTAAAATAAGGAATGAAAGAACAAAACTCAGACAAAAATGTGTAGTATATTTCGCTGGAGCTTTGAACTCAGCTTCTTCTACTTATCCTCCAGCGAAATATACTACACGTTTCTGTCTGAGTTTTGTTCTTTCATTTTATTTTTACCTCATTCTCTTCGGATTCATTCCAACCCACTTTTCCTCATATATATATATATATATATATATATATATATATATATATATATATATATATATATAATAAATGAAGATAAAATTTTAAACTTGCTTCATTACAATAATTTATTTCAACCGTATTAATACGGCATCTTCAGGTAATCACAAGAACATGACTCTTACTGAGAATTTCCCAAAGTAACATCGCTTTTAAATCTATCAATTTGGGGGAGGGAGGGTTGGTGTCTTAGTTTGAGATAGGCAGGATTAGTTTCTTTGAATGAGGTGGGGAGGTCTATGCTTTGGATGGGGTGTGGCTTAGATGTGGAAATGATTTCTTGGAAAATAGTTGTAAAAGTTTACATACAAAAACGATGTTACTTTGGAAAATTCTCAGTAAGAGTCATTTTCTTGTGATTACCTGAAGATGCCGTAGTAATACGGTTAAAATAAATTATTGTAACGAAGCAAGTTTAGAGTTTTTTCCTTCATTTACTGAATATCTTGCTCTGTCCTTCCATTCAGTGGCACTAGGCAAATTGAGCTCTCCTTACGGTCTACACGCATCAGCTTGGTTAAACCACACATGGAAAGTTCCTAACTACCGGAAAAATATATAGTAAAAGATATAACAGAAGATATATATATATATATATATATATATATATATATATATATATTAAAAAATATAACAGAAGATTTAGATTTTTGCTTTATTGTCTATTTCAGGAAGCCTAGACCAAACGTCTAGTGTTCCCAATCCTGAAATAGGCTATAACGCAAAAAATTTAAATCTTCTGTTATGTTTTTTACTTACATAATTTTGTTCTGTGACCCTGACAATAAGAGCACACATTGAGCTCTGCAAACTACGATACCTTTTTAATGTCGTAAGAAATATTTATTCTCCGGATTTTTGGATTATATATATATATATATTTATGGTTCAAACTCTCCGACATTGTTTTTTATTTTGCTAGTAATTACAATTGTTCGATTTCTAAAAAAATATAAATAAGATTCGTACACCACGTGACTTAAAATTGTTTTCTTGGTTGTAAAAAAAAAAAAAAATAAAATTGATGTCATGTTTTAAAATAGATTTTTAAAAAAATTACCTTAATTATTAATTTTAAAATGTATAGGGTCAAAGGAGGAAACAAATAAAATACTTGTAAGTAAAAATTTAGGAAGAGTCTATTTAGGTAAAATAGAAAAAAATACTTTTATGCTTATTTTACTATTATGCTATCATGGTAGAAAATAAGCACCGAAAATGGGAAAATAAAATGTCAAATAAAAATTAAAAAATTAAATTTTGTAGATTTTTTTTTACTCTTTTAGATTTACTTGGGTATTATCTTATAAAAGAAAAAAAATATACATCGATATTTGTTATGTTTAAAAGGAAGGGGGCCTAAATTTTCAATAGAGTGTTTCTATAAAAAGTATTAGATAACAATAATAAACTAAAGTAATTATTAAATAAATATTTGTTTTTAGAATCTAAAAATATGAAATACCTAATTAAATCAGAAAGTTTTCAAATAAAATAACTGATGCATTATAAAATTTATTTATTGATTTTTAGATCCTCTTAGACAGCGTTGACGGTCATGTATTTGCGTAAAAATTGACCGAAAAAATTGTTTAAAATATATCAAAAATAAATTACATTATTGTGATTTTTCCAACAATCTAACCCGAATTCAATGGGTGACCCAACAGGTCACGTTTTTTTCTAGTATATATATATATTATATATATATATATATATATATATATATTATATATATATATATATATATGTGTGCTTAATTGGAGTCGTACCTAATTTTGAAAATTAATTAATTAATAATGAATTAGGCGGGAATACCTATTAAATGTATGGCTAAACAAATCGAGAAAAATCATTATTTTTCTCGATTTGTTTAGCCATACATTTAATAGGTATTCCCGCCTAATTCATTATTAATTAATTAATTTTCAAAATTAGGTACGACTCCAATTAAGCACTTATTCTCCCAAAAATTATCGGCAAAAAGCCATTCCAAAACAAACCGTGTTTACATATATATATATATATATATATATATATATATATATATATATATATATATATATAACCAAGAATATCTACAAGTATCTTCAAATTGTGTGTGCGTGTTTGAAATAATATATATATATATATATATATATAATATATATATATATTATTAATAAGTCTTTAATAAGTCATCCACATATTTGTGCAGTTGTATGTACGCACCTGCATAAATGTGTGTACATTTAAAATAAGGCAAGGAATTTGGAGATATATACAGTAGTGTGTGTGTGTGTGTGTGTGTGTGTGTAAACCAAAAATATCTACAAATTTCTTCGAATTGTGTGCAAGTATTTGAAATATGGGATAGAATATATATATATATATATATATTATATATATATATATATTTATTTATTTGTGCAGTTGTATGTACGCACCTGCATAAATGTGAGTATATTTAAAATAAGGCAAGGAATTTGAAGATATTTACTATATATATATATATATATATATATATATATGAACCAAAAATATATGTGTGTGTGTCTGTGTGTCTCTGTGTGTCTCTGTCGTGTGTGTATGTGTTCACACGTACGTAAGCACGTGCGTAAATCAAGATGTATCATATGCGCGCCTACGTTGGTTTATGTGAATGGTCCTGAAACTGCAGCTGATGAAACTGTCTGAATTTTTTATAGCACCTGGCCCTATTTGCTCTCCGGCTGTATCAATCCGATCCCCAAAGGATATTACTTACCCAATTACAGCTGCTTCACCCCAAATGTATGGGATTGGCCTTAAAGGTTATTCAAGACACTCCCAATATTTACCTTTTAGGACTGACCTGCATCTGTGGTTCTATAAACTTGGCTCAAATAAGAGGAATGTTTTCAATCATATCCAAGCATTTAATCTAATAAATATAAATCTTGCCATAGCACAGGGGTTGCCAGACTTGCATAATATGAGCTACAAATGATAAAACCCAGATGTTAAAGAACCGCAAGACATGCACAAAAATTTACACATACTTTATTATTATTATTATTATGGGGATCTAATCGGGGCGTAATGGTTAGCAAGCTAGTCTCGCAGATCCATTACTACTGAATAGCGAATTCGATCCTTGCTGGATGACCCATACTTGTGACACTGTGTCCTATACGTGGTGAATGGATTGGGTACAAAAATAGGGCGTCCCACTTTGCTGCAATCCATTACTACGGAATATCATGTTTGATATTCGCTGGTTAAATCGAACTTAACGGACCTAAATTCCTCCGTCGTATGTCACCTTGTCGAAAGAAAAAAAAAATATCAAAAATCAGGGAATTAACCGAAATTAATGAAATTTTCAGCATCGATATATTAATGAATAAAGGAGATAATGTATTACTTATTTTATTTAAAAACTTTTACTTTTTTCAGGTCAGTTAACTTTGAACCACGTATCTTTGAGAATCTGTGTTACGCCTCAAAGATACGTGGTTCAAAGTTAACTGAACTGAAAAATAAAATAACTGGTACATGATATTTTTTATTCATTAATGTATCAATACTGAAAATTTCATGAAATTTTGTTAATTCTCTGATTTTTGGTATTTTTTTTTCTTCTTTCGACGGGATGACATACCAAGGTGGAATTTAGGTCCGTTAAGTTCAATTTAACCTGGCTAATACCTGGGACCTTTTGTCACATCCTACACGTACTGAACGGAGTGGGCAAAGAAAGGGTCCCATCGTGGTGTCATGGTTAGCAAGCTAATATCGCAGATCCATTACTACTGAATAGCGAGTTCTATGGGTAAATAGTAGGGCAGACTGGGCTCTTTAACCTTGGTTAGGCAATCAGTCTAGAAGAGGGAAATCTTTGAATTCAAAACTTAAACTCCCCCTTCATTACTAGAATAGGCAGTAATAATTAGTGATCTGTTTTACTAATATGCTATGCGTATGCTGACTTCAATTTCAGTAGATGAGATATTGCTACCGAAGTATAACTAATATCAATATATCATATCAATAGCGAGGAATGTGGCCGTACAGTTGCTGTTTTGCAGTCTGCTGCTTCCGGGATTCGTTGGTGGTGCAGCCATACAGTAGCGCTGACACGGTTCCAGCTAGGAAGCTTTCTCGCTTTATCTTATCAGGGAAAATCAGTAAGAAATGATAGAGTTATTATGTGCCACGTTTCTGTCACTCCTGAAATATCACGTTACTCATGTGTGAACCACGCCTCTTCCTTTTCTACGCCCCCCCCAGCCAAAAAAAAAAAAAGAAATATTGTACACTTCACCGAGATTAGATTCAGATGTTGCTGCATTGGCGAATATACATTTTAAAAGATGATTTAATTATGGCAAATTTCGCCATCGGCATAATATGTGTGTTTGAAAGGAAAAGAAAAGGGGCGAGGTTTGACTATCTTTGACTTATATGTGGTGATATATGACGTCAGGGCATCTGGCTTAATTATGTTATTTTTCAATCTCCCGCGGTAACGGGATTGACATACGGGTGCTTGTATAGAATAGTTCAATAGAGAACATTTATGTGGTTTTATATATATATATATATATATATATATATATATATAATATATATATATATATAAAGGCCCTGAATAGAATTATTCCCACCAACAACTATTCTGGTCCTTTGTATACGTATATATATATATATATATATATATATATATATATATACAAAAGACCAGAAGAGTTGGTGGTGGGAATGATTCTATTATATATATATATATATATATATATATATATATATATATATATATGGAAAATAAGAGGAAATTAATCCGACAGTGCGAATTTGATATATTGAAAAAACAAATGATGTTTACAAATGCTTGGGATCATCAGGAGAGAATGTGCACCGTTTCGGGCCTTCCTCTCAACGGTTTTAACTGCACATCGGTTTTAACTGCATATCCGAGGGACCTCACAACATTGAGGGGGGTATCGATGTGCAGTTAAAACCGTTGAGAGGAAGGCCCCGAAACGGTGCACATTCTCTCCTGATGATCCCAAACATTTGTAAACTTCATTTGTTTTTTCAATATATATATATATATATATATATATATATATATATATATATATATATATATATATGGTGAGTCTGGTTCTCAGTGTATATATTATATTAGTATATATGTTATGTATATATAACTTTCTATAATATATATTATTTGGGATTCAGTGTGAAGCATGGGGTGTGAAATATATAAGAAACTCAGTTTGTGGGATGTTAAGTTTCGTTTTATTTCATTCTAATATTTCGGAGACTTGACTCTCCTTCTTCAGAGGAATGTAGACTGACTGTTTTGTGTTGTTTTTTGTTCTTGAGGACGTGGTTATCTTCTAGTGGGGGTAGCTCCTTCTAAGGAACAGCCAGAAGCCAGCAACACTACTGACCTTACACAGTCTGAAGAAGGGAGCATAAAAGTCCGGAAAATTTACTACTACTAAATAAACGAAACTCTACTAAAAAACAATCGAGTTTCTGATATTTCTTTCTTTAATGCTTCATACAATTGCCCAAATCTGATATATGTACCTCCCACAAACGATACATATACTAAAATAATCACAAATATATATACTTACTAGAAGCATACGGAGACTCTTAGACAACACCATATATATATATATATATATATATATATAATATATATATATATATATATATATATATATATATATACTTTGGTGCGGTACCAAGTTTCTTGGTACAAGGTGATTCTAGGTGGGTCCTAATTCTCTACCAGAAGTTTGTTGTAGAGTTCAGGTTCCGTATGAGAGCTCAATGTTTAATTATTGTAAACAGAGCAAAGTTATTTGGGAATAAAAAGGCCTTAAATACCATGGGTATCGTGGTTATGGACCATTTCCACTCGCGAGTATGCTCACGAGCTTCTTCCGACCACTGACATATTTAAAAAGTAAAAGTAAAGTCATCGGGGCGGCCTAATGTCAATATATTATATATATATATATATATATATATATATATATATATATATATATATATATAAGTATAGATAAAAGGATATGAAAACACTCAATGCTGTTAAAATGAAAATATCTTATATCATATTCATAGCTAATATTGAACAATATTTCGATTAATAAAAATCGTCATCAGAGCTTGTTTTTAATCCGGACTCATCGAGAGAGAAGCACAAAATAATTTAAATTCAAAACGAAAACATTGATGTTCCAAAAAGCGTACAAGACATGCGATCGTTTCGTCATTAGCACATCCGCTACGCGTTTCTCCAGCGGATGTGCTAATGTCGGAACGATCGCATGACTTGCACGCTTTTTGGAACATCAATGTTTTCGTTTTGAATTTAAATTTCAAATGATTTTTATAAATCGAAATATTGTTCAATATTAGCTATGAATATGATATAAAATATTTTCATTTTAACAGCATTGTGTGTTTTCATATCCTTTTATCTATACTTATACCGTCGGATTCATTTCCTTACTCTTAACTATATATATATATATATATATATATATATATATATATATATATATATATATGTGTGTGTGTGTGTGTGTGTGTGTGTGTGTGTGTGAATAAAAGGAAGTGAATCCGACGGTATGTAGTATGATAAAAAAAATTTGAAAAAACACAGGTTTCAATGAGTTAAGTGGTGAGTTTATTGGCCGACGCAGCAGTGTTTCGATCTATTAAATAGATCATCTTCAGGGCTTTTGTTGGTATGGAGAGGGGCAGTCGACAGGGCTTGAAAGCCTGGATTAAATATCCTAGCGTTTAATGTTGTCAGGCTCTATCTATCTATCTATCTATTTATCTAATCATTAATATATATCTACCTATCTATCTGTCTAATTGTCAATATCTATCTATCTATCTATCTATCTATCTATCTAATCATTAATCTATCTATCTATCTATCTATCTCATTGTCAATATCTATCTATCTATCTATCTATCTAATCATTAATATATATCTACATATCTATCTCATTGTCAATATCTATCTATCTATCTATCTATCTACTTATGTATGTATGTATGTATCTAATCGTTAATTGCTATCTATCTATCTATCTATCTAATCGTTGATACCTACCTATCTATCTCATTGTCAATATCTATCTATCTATCTATCTATCTATCTAATCGTTGATATCTTTCTACCTATCTATCTCATTGTCAATATCTATCTATCTATCTATCTATCTATCTATCTATCTATCTATCCAATCGTTAATATATATCTATCTATCTAATCGTTAATATATATATATACCTATCTATATCATTTTGAATATCTATCTATCTATCTAATCGTTAATCTCTCTCTCTCTCTCTCTCTCTCTCTCTCTCTGTCTCTCTATCTATCTATCTATCTATCTATCTATCTATATCTGCATGAATTTGGTGGGGTTATCCGGTATAAAGATATTAACAATTTTAATCCTTAAGGTTGGGCCCAACTAAGCCACATCAAGCACCCAGAAAGGATGTATCATTAATGACAAACAGCAAAAAATATTTTAAAAGAGATTATAATTCTTATGAAGTCGTTGAAGACATGAAACAAACGTCGACAATCAAAGTAGAACTATATATATATATATATATGTATACTTCGGCAGCATTTTTTCTTTTATACAAGTTCGGTTAAACGCCACAGACAATTCAAGTCTGAGGAGTTTTTTCATGGTCCTTTCTATTTTTCTTGCGATCTTTTTAGTGTTTGGGTGGAGAAGTTGTAATGGTCCACCAAATCCTTTTATTCGAGCGCTTTCGGCTGGTTTATCAGCCATCATCAGGTGGGAAACGATGTTAAGTTTTTTTTCCAAGTGCCTCGTTTTTTATAGAAGAACGAGTAGTAGCTTAAAAAGTGGTGGTGGTAGTTAGTACGAAACAATGGATTAATGTTTTTTTTTTTTTTTTTTTTTTTTTTTTGAGGGGGGTACAGAATTGTGAGGAAGGGAGGGGGAATGGTTAGAGTGGGATTGTTTATAAGCATTGGAGGATGTGTCTACTGGTTTGAAAGTTTATTTTGTTTAAGGTAGGTCTTTTTAATTTGATATAGAGTGCTTCCATTATTTGCAATTTTTGTTTGTTTTTTTCTTTATGGAGTGTGAGTGTGTTTTCTGTTAAAATTATATATATATATATATAGTCTTCTATATATCAATACTCGTGTTCCTACAAAATACAACCGGTACCATCTTGCAACAACCTCTGATTAAAATGTGGCCATCCAAATTGTCCCTAGTGAAATGCAAAAAATGTAAATCCTCATTATCTGTTGTTGTTTATCCGCATAATTCTTATTTCTTATAAGTGTCGTTACCTAAGCTAAATAATGTAGCATTCTGTAGAGAGGCGATCGGAGAGACCTGTTGAGAATTTTCGTATATAAGGTGTGTGCTAGATACCCGCTCTTACTTATAGACTAGGCCGGAATCATGTGATCTAACTCTGGCCAATCACTGGCAGTACTCTGAGGTTGATACAATATTTAAACCAACCATACTTGTCATAATTACGCAGATATTCTTTGACGATGGACATAGGATTAAATCACTGGACCTTTACCAATACGCAGGATAGGACTTATACGCTTACCAAAGGATTCCATAACACAGGACTTTCTTTAAGCCCTTTTCAACTGGCCAAGGATGGCATTTAAAAAACTTTACAGGTTATGGGCCCAGCACGCTTCCTTCCGAACAATCGGCTAGCATTTATATGATTATCCAAACCATGTTGCTCTTATGCCAAGCACCTTACACTTTTATCATATGTGGTAGAAGGTGGTGGTTCGGGGTCTTATTGTCCTGTGTATGACGTTAAACTCCATTTAATGGTAAAGTTCCAATTCTGGAGATCTGGGGAGTGCAGATTATCTCTTTATTGACATTACTCCCAGGTCCACTCTGACCCGGAACAGTAGTACCTGTTAGGGTCCCATCTATGGATTGAATAGATAAAAAATGAGTTAAATATGGGTTTAAAAAAAAAACTGAGTTTAAAGAAATTGCATACCCATCAAGAATGAATAAAACAAAACGTCTTCGGCATAAAATAACCCAACATGGGTTGACATGCCATAAATCCAACCAACCAACCAACCAACCAACCAGAGATCTCACGAATGATATCTGTATTTAGAAAGTACAGGAACAAGAAAAAAATTAATGTGACATGCATGATGGGAAGACAATCCCGTTTCCCAGATCATCAGGGTAATAAGATCCTTTCATTTTGTCGGATTGTACCGGCAGACCTAATGGTTGCTGACTGATGTGGTTTATGCTAAATAATAATAATGACAATAATAATAATAATAATAATAATAATAATAATAATAATAATACAAAACAGTAAATATAGACTATGCGGTGACAAGGATGTGGCTGTAAACCATGTATTAAACGAATGTAGCAAACTAGCACAATGGGAATACAAAATTAGGCTCGACTGGGTTGGGAAGGTGATCCACTGGGAATTATGCAAAAAAATAATTTTTACCATGCAGCAAAATGGTATATGCATAAACCAGAATGTTCTTGAGAATGAATGAATATGAAAGTCAAAGTGATACCAGTTGTAGTTGGTGCACTTTTTGGGACCGTTCCAAGTGCACTGGTATCACTTTGACTTTCATATTCATTCATTCTCAAGAACATTCTGGTTTATGCATATACCATTTTGCTGCATGGTAAAAATTATTTTTTTGCATAATTCCCAGTGGATCACCTTCCCAACCCAGTCTTGGAAAAAGACTTAAGGATCTGGAAATCAGAGGAAGAATTGAGACCATCCATAATACTGCATTGCTGCAATCTGCTAGAATACTCAGAAGTGTCCTGGACACCTGAGGAGATTTTTTGTCACTCAGACTCCAGTGAAATATCATCAGCTAACGCTGGTATGAAAAACTATAATAATAATAATAATAATAATAATAATAATAATAATAATAATTCCTATGTATTTGAAATTTTCTTTTCCAACAAGTGATTTTATAGTGTCCTGATTTGGTAGTTGTATTCTGTTCATTAATTTTCTTTCTCCCTTTCTTTATTACTAGCATGGCACATTTTTCAATTCCGAATTCCATCCCTATATCTTGGCTATATATTCTAATGGTTTGTACTAGGGTTTCTAATTCTTTTTCACTTTTTGCAAACGATTTTATGTCATCCATTTACATAAGGTGGTTTATTTTTTCCTGTGAGTTGGTGAATTTGCATCCCTCTCTGCATTTTCTAAGTATATGATTGAGTGGCATCATTGCTATAATAAACAGTAGTGGTAATAAAGAGTCTCCTTGGAAAATACCTCTTTGGATTTTTACTTCTGCCAAGGATTGCCCTCTTGCTTTTAATTGGACTCGCTAGAAGCAGACAATATCAAGCATACAGAAATGAAAGGAAAAGTTAAAAAAGAATACCCCAGGAGAACAAGAAAACTTCTAGAAACCAAGCTCAACAGCAGAAATCAAAGGAATACATACCTGGGCCATCCCCATTATAAGATATTCTGGGCCATTCTTAAAATGAACAAAAGAAGAACTCAGACAAATTAACCAAAGGACTAGAAAATTAATGACAATGCACAAAGCTTTACACCCTAGAGACGATGAAGATAGGCTATACGTATCAAGAAAGGAGGATGGAAGAGGTCTTGTCAACATAGAGGACTGCGTAGAGACCACAATCCAATGACTAGAAGAATACACAAAAAAGAACAAAGAAAGATTACTTATGGCAGCCAATAATAGCAGATGCAACATATGGACAAACAGAAAAAACAACGAGAACTAGAAAACAACGATGGAAAGAAAAAACAATTATATAGATACTTCAAACGACAAATTGGAGAGGTTGCACATAAAAAAGACTTGGACATAGTTAAAAAGAGGAAACCTCAAGAGAGAAATTGAATCACTAATAATTGCTGCATAAAACAATGCCATAAGAACAACTTATATCAAAGCAAAAATTGATAAGACACAACAAAACAGTAAATGTAGACTTTATGGTGATAGAGATGAGACCATAAAACATGTATTAAGCGAATGTAGGAAACTAGCACAATGGGAATACAAAGCAAGGCACAACTGGGTTGGAAAGGTGATTCACTGCGAATTATGCAAAAAATTAACTTTTGACTATACAACAAAATGGTATATGCATAAACCAGAATCTCTTCTTGAGAATGAAATGCATGAAATTCTCTGGGACTTCGAGATAAAGACGGATCACGTTATCCCAGCCAGGAGACCAGTTGATTAAAAAAAAAAGGAAAAAAGAAAGGAGAACGTGTCAACTGGTGGACTTTGCAGTTCTAGCAGATCACTGGGTGAAGATGAAGAAAAATGAAAAGATGGATAAATATCTGGACCTTGCCAAAGAATTGAAAAAGCTGTGGAATATGAGAGTGAAAGTGATACCAATCGTCGTTGGTGCACTTGGAACAATAAACCTGGAAAAAAGACTGAAGGATTTGGAAATCAGAGGAAGAATTGAGACCATCCAGACCACTGCACTGCTGCAATCAGCTAGAATACTCAGAAGAGTCCTGGAGACCTGAGGAAACTTGTTGTCACTCAGACTTGTCAACTGGTAGATTTTGCAGTTCATATTAACGTTACTACGGACTTAACAATTTACGCACATGCGTCTTAGACTGTTTTTCTATCGTAAGCATTTACTAAGATTGCATGGTTCTTAATTGTCATCGTGTTTACTTTGATGTCTGCTTTCTGGTCTCTGCCTGAAGGGCTTAAGTATATTTTTCAGAACTAACATGGTTTTAGAATTGGCATCGTTACCATAAAGAACGTCCTAGTTATTATTTTTTTAACCACAGATCTTATATAAAGTGCAGACAATAGTCTAACGACGAGAGGCCACATTCAGAGTTAAAAATCTCAGAATTACGTGACCTGAGAAGGAGTCTAAACAGTATCCAGTGATGAGGCTCGTGTTCTGGGGCTCTGGGGAGTGTAAAGTCACCAATCGTAGCCATTATTCTAAGGTCCACCTTGACCTGGAGTGGTAATATACCTTTTAAGGTTCCATCTATAAATCAAATAGGCAAATTATTTGTATCAAATAGGAATACTTGAAATTAAAAAAAACTGTGTGCAAACAAATTATCATTGCAAGTCTCCTCTGGTTTTCAGGACACTTATTCTATATTCTTATTCAGTATTCTAGCCCAGGGATTACCAAACTTTTTTCACGGAGGGCCGGATAATTGAAAAAATAACGAACGCGGGCCACATTATTATTGTGTTTAATACTTGCTAGACAGAACGAAAGATCTGAGAAAAAGATGTAAAACAAAATTTATCTTTCCATGTTATATGAGTGACATAAGATGCACGAAAACAAATTTAATCTACATTTTTATTTTCAAAACATTATCAAAGAACGCAACATTCAAATACCGTCGGTGGGCCTGATGAAATGCCTTCGCGAGGCGGATCCGGCCCGTGTGCCGTAGTTTGGTGACCCATGTTCTAGCTGATCTCAACAATACTGTTTGGATTTGTCTTCCTCTAATTTCCAATTCACCCAGACTCTTTTTCCAAACACCTGGGGACCGTTCCAAGCGCACCAATTATTATTATTATTATTATTATTATTATTATTATTATTATTATGAGTTTTTTTTACACCTGCCGTAGCTGGTGGTTCACTGGAAACTGAGTGACAGCAAGTCTCCTCAGGTCTCCAGGACTCTTCTGAGTATTCTAGCCGATCCCAACAGTGCTGTAGTTTGGATGGTCTCGGTTTTTCATATCAACCCTTGTGAGTTTTTCACACCAGCGTTAGCCAGTGGTCTTTCACTGGCGTCTGAGTGAGAACAATTTTCAGTTCTCCAGGACTCATCTGAGTATTCTAGCCGATCTTAACAGTCTTCTGGATGATCTCGATTCCTCCTCTGATTTTCTTTTCCTCCGTTTCTCTTCACAAGCCTTTGGAGACCGTTCCAAGCGCACCAGTCTCAATTAGTATCACGTTTACACTCACGTTCCACGCTTTTTTTTGTTTTGTTTTAGTTCTCTGGCAGGGTCTTGTTATTTGTCAATCGTTTCGCTTCCTTTCATTTTCACATCTGTTGTACATCGGAGCAGCAGAATCTACGAAAATTATTTCTTTCTTGTTAATTAATACTAGGTCTGGTCTTCTGGCCTGAATTAGATGATCCGTTTGCATCTCAAAGTCTCAGAGAATTTTATTCGTCACATTCTCTAGGACTGATTCTAGTTTGTGTGTATACCATTTGGTAAGTAAAGTAAAGTCGTCGGGGTGGCCTAAAGTCCGTATCAGCCAGTGTGGTATATTGGTTAATAAGAAACGGAAGCACCGTTTCGGCCATCTTTTGTTATTGTGACGGAAGTGATTACTTCTCCTTGGTTAACATCAACTGGACTACTTGTGTTATTTATTTCGATAAGCAAGCTACAACAGCCAGACAGCGAGAGAGTCTATCCCCTTTTCACTAGCGCTAGACCAAGGAGATCGTTTAGGCGTCTGAAGCGGAGCGCCACTCCTACCATCAACCCCCCCTTTACCGCACATATCCATATGCTACTCATACGCTGAGTTGGCGAGGACCGAAATCGAACCAGGAACCTCAAGGTTTCCAGCCGGGCACTCTACCGACTGAGCTAAGCCGACCCTACTACCCTGGTAGTACGTTCAAAATTTGATTTCTTGCACAATTACCAGTCAATCTAATTTCCCAGACATTCTTGCCCAGTTTTGCACTCCTATTGTGCCAGTTTGCTATACTTATTATTGAGTATTTCATACCAGTGTTAGCTGATGATCTTTCACTGGAGTCTGAGTGACAACAAGTCTCTAGGACTCTTCTGATTATTCTAGCCGATCTCAAAAATGCTGCTCTGGATGATCTCAATTCTAAAAACAGATTATTACATTCTCATTATTTAGGTACTGTATGACAAACCTATTTGTTTTGTTTTTGCGTTGTTAGAGGGAACACACACACACACACACACACACACACACATGCACAGTAAGACCTTCCGAGGGTGTCCTTGCTTTAATAGGTAAATGCTGGCTTTATATCTTTGCTTTAAATTCGTCTTTGTTGTGGGACAAAAGTTCATAATTTCCGAAGAAGGGACTATTAGTGCTAAAAGTAATTAGAATAAAAAGGACTAATGATTGATAAAAGATCGATAAAAATGCACAGATCGATTAAACTTGTTAAACCAATCAGAGATAAAACGCTTCGAGGTCGTCAGTTAAGAAGACTAAAAAAAGATCAGTTGAAAACTAATTCTGACTAAAAAAATAAAAAAAAGATTTAATTTGGGAGAGTTCATTATGATGAAAAAACACATCACAACAGAACACACACACACACACACACACACACACACACACACACACACACACACACAAAGAAACACACACACACACATACACATACACACACACACACATAGTAAGACCTTCCGAGGGTTTCCTTGTTTAAATAGGTAAATGCTGCCGTTATCTTTGCTTTCAATTGGTCTTTGGCGTAGGACAGAAGTTTCTTAGCCTCTGACATAACAGAGCCACACATGATAATCAAGGTACTGCTATTTGGGGAGTTAGGGGTGATGACGTCGCAGAATTTTTCTCACAGTCAGCATAGGTTCAGCTGCTTTTTTTCACAGACAGACAGACAGACAGACAGACACAGAAACCCCTCAGTCTGTCTATCTGTCTGTCTGTCTCTGTCTCTCTCTTTCAATATATATATATATATATATATATATATATATATATATATATAATTATATATTAATGTACATATATATATAAACATATCTATATATACAAATGTATAGATATGTATAAATGTATAGAAATATAAATGCATATATATACATATTTATGCATGTATATGTGTGTATATGTGTGTGTGTATGCATCTTCTAAGGAATGGAGCACTTTGTGACGGCCTTTACACGCAAAGCGATGTGTGTATTAAAACAGTTAAAATCCCCTTCCCATTCTGTAAGTGAAGACAGCCTAATGGTTACGGTGCCGGACTGACACCCAACCGATCGGATTTCAATTCCGGCTGTAGGTAGCTTACAAAATGTCTAGCCACACTGAGGAGACTTGATAAGTCGAAACACGTGTCTGTGGATGACCCTATATATATATATATATATATGTGTGTGTATATTTTCTGACAGTCAACATAGGTTATGCTGCTTGTGTGGCAGGGCACATAATCTCTCTCTTTCTTTCTCTCTCTCTCTATATATATATATCATACTTTATTGATCAGCAATTTTAAACAAATAAAAAGAAAAGAGAGCGAAAGAAGGAGAAAATTAAGGGCCCTTTAGACCGGTGCTTTTTCATATATATATATGCATATAAATCTATATATGTATAAGTATAATATGTATATGTATATATATGTGTGTGGGGGGAGTGCGTGTGTTTGACTTCTTACTTATGTAGATACCAACACATAGATATACATATAGGTATAATGATAATTCAATAGTTACTGGTACAAACACACAAAAGCATGCGCGAGCATGCGCACGTACTTGCTCATTAACTGACAAATTTCTTCACGTACAAACCTACACAAACCTACACACCCTCAAGACTATTTTTTCTTAAAAAATAAATAAACGAAGTCAAACACCCTTTCAATGGTTGACACTCGTTCTAATTCATCCAGAAAGACGCCAATGGGTATTAGCATCACGTATATACCCACTCACACACACACACGTCCGATAATATCAACGACACAACAAAATAAAAACAAATAATACGTCTCCATTTAAACCTACGACCACTATTGCACACAGTTGGTCAATATGCTCCCAGCGCCCTCTACTGGAAATGTCAGAAAATGTAACGGGGTCACATTGCAAAAAAGAATTGGTTCCTCTTGTTGTTTTCTTTTTTGTTTGTTTTATTTTAATTCCCGAATTTTTGTCCAATTTGTCGTCTGCCGTGTCAAACAGCACCCTAAGTACGTTCTACAACAGAAGCAATGTACGTGTGTGTATATATATATATATATATATATATATATATATATATATATATAAATATATATATATATATATATATATATATATACAACAGAAGTAATGTATATTTGTTTTGTATTTTATTCTTATTATATATATATATATGTGTGTGTGTAGAAATATATATATATATATATATATATATATATATATATATATATACACATATATATTTATTTTATTCTTTATTTTGTATTTTATTCTTATTATATATATATATATATATATATATATATATGTAGAAATATATATATATATATATATATATATATATATATATATATATATATATATATATGTATATATATATACACATATATTTATTTTATTCTTTATTTTGTATTTTATTCTTATTATATATATATATATATATATATATATATATATAAACAGAAGCAATATATAAATATATATATATATGTATATGTATATATATATATATATAAAGAATGAAAGAAAAAATAAAAGTCAGTGAGAACGAGATACAAATAAAAGAGAAAAAATATAAACAACCATTTTATAAAAAACAAAACAAAAAAACAAATAAAATTAAAACAAAAGGAGAGAACTAAAATAAATAAAAAAGAGAATTAAAAAAAAGTTGTTCCATTTGTAAAATGGCCTGCCGTCATCACTAGTGTAGACAGGGTCGTCTCTAGTAAAGAGGAGCACGACATTCGTGTGAAAAATACTAGTTGTCTGGTACGTAATAGACAAGTTTATGGGAGATCATGGCGTCCATATGTTAGAAACCCTCAAATTACTCAACGTTTTATTTATAGAAACGTTCACTTTTCATATTCTACTTTATTTTTATTTCATTTTACTAATCAACTTTTTCTCTTTCCTGGGAATAATGGCGATGAGGACACACTCCCCAGAGATCCAGAATTGAAACTTCACCATTAGATGCAATTTAACATCATACCCAGAACATTAATATTTTGGGCTAGTCGGGCGGTCGGAGAAACCCCCTCCGATCAATCGGCTGGTCACGTCAAGCCCTAGCACCTATATGATTTTCCCAACCCTATTGCCCTTATGGCAAGCCCCAACCCCTTTTTATCATATGGGTGCTAGAAGGCGGTGACTGAGGGTCTACATGTCCTGGGAATGACGTTAAACTCTATCTGATGGTGAGGTTCTAGTTTTGGAGGTTTGGGGAATGTGGAGCACCCCTTCATCACCATTGCTCCCTGGTCCACTCTGACCCGGAGTGGTAGTACCTGTTAGGGTCCCATCTATGGGTTAAATAGAAAAACAGGAGTTGATAAACAAAATTGTATTATCCATTAAGAATTGATTTATTTGAAAAATTTTTGTCGGCATTAAATGACCCACTGAGGTTGATATGCCGTAAAACCAAACAAACCAAACAAACCAAAACCAGGACATTAAACCCATCACCCACCGCCATCTAGCACATATATGATAAAAAGGGTTGGGTATTTGTGATATTGGGTTGGAAACATCATATAGGTGCTAGAGCTTGACGTGGCCAGCTGATTGATCAGTGTGGGCCTCTCCGACCGCTTGTCTAGCCTAAGTAAGAAACAAAGTGGAGGGTTGCATGTCATGGACTGTTCATCCACTAGGATTCCGTCCTTAAGCACCACGGGTCGCCACCCACTGTTAAAAGGTGGCTTCATTGGGGAGGGATACCCGTCTGTAGAGGTACTGTCTGCGTATTCTACTGCCCCAGAGGACAAGGTGGGTATCAGTTATTTTAAAGCAAACAATATGAAAGATCTGTTTGAAAATGTCAACATGGAGGATGTTCTCTCTTTTTTTAGGGAAATAAAATTATACCATAGAATATAGACATGAAACAAATCAATGCCATACACTATAATCCCCAATAATGCTAACACATTGTTAAAACCAATTACTAAAAGTAAAAATATAGATACACAAGATATATTACTTCCTAATCGTTAGGCATGACATAACCCCAGATGGGTTGATATGCCGCTAAAATCAATATACCAACCAACCAAACATCGGAGCCCCATGCTGCTTTGTGCTAAACAAAGCTTAGTAAATAGTTCTCGCTTGATACCATACTTGTGAACTTGTGTCACATCCTACCCGTGGAGACAAACTTTAAGAAAGTCTAGAAAGGAACAAGTCATTGTGTCCTGATTACGCATTGGTCTCACAAGACTAACGCACTCCTATATACTCAAACAAGAACAACAACCACAATGTGAAACATGTCAAACACTTTTGACAGTTAACCACTTATTCATGGAATGCAGATTTTTCAGAAACCGTTATTTTAAAGTAAACAATATGAAAGATCTGTTTGAAAATGTCAACATGGAGGATATTCTCTCTTTTTTGAGGGAAATAAAATTATACCATAGAATATAGACATGAAACAAATCAATACCATACAACATAATCCCCAATAATGCTAACACATTGTTAAAACCAATTACTAAAAAGTATAAATATAAATACATGATATGTATAACTTCATGACATAACCCCAGACGGATTGATATGCCATTAAAATCAATAAACAAACATAGAAACAAACAAACAAACAAACAAGCGAGTGACAACTCGTAACTCGAAATACTCATAAGGGGGTTTACGGTCAAGACATGCTGAAATCACCGGTTTCCTCTAGATCACCGAAGTTAAGCAGCGATGAGCCTGTTCAAAACTTAATTGGGTGACTTGATTTAATAACCCGAAAAAATGTTGATATGCTATAAAATAAAAGAAATAAAAAATTGTAAGTAGTGCAGTCATACAGTAGTAAGAGAAAACGGACCATATTACCTTTAGGCACCTCTTTTTGATCTCGATTAAGAAAGGACATGTTTTTTCATTTACACCGTCAATATCCGGTTGTTTGTTAGGGGTTAGGGTTAGTAGGTAGGGTTAGGGGTTAGTTTTATAATTTAAAAAAATCTAAAAATCGTCTGTTAAAACAACCGGATATTGACGGTGTAAATAATAAATGTCCTTTCCTAATCGAGATCAAAAAGGGGTGCCTAATGGTCATATGGTTCGAGAAAAAAAAAACACTGAATTCAAAACTGTTAAACCTCGCTTAAGAAATTGATCTTTTATCACATCCTGCTCGTGTGGAGGGGTTCGTAAATATGCGCAAGGACGGCTTTGGCATTAAATAACCCATCAAGGTTGATACCCTATTAAACAAGAACGCAAGTAAAATCTCCAGTCATCTTTCCTATTCATTTATCACAACCTATCGTCATATCATGTAACCTTTTGTTGAATAATGGACAATTTGGCCTTGTTTTTTTTAGAGTGACGCTTAGTAATAGATAAAAGATAGATAAATATAGAAAATAATGAGAGAGAGAGAGAGAGAGAGAGAGAGAGAGAGAGAGAGAGAGAGAGAGAGAGAGAGAGAGAGTTTACAAATTTCAAACTGCATCTTCCTCATCTTTCGCCGCTTGAGACGCAATCTCACTGACACACATTCTCACGCGCGACTGTACACTCATATTTGAATTCCAGATTAAATTTGTTTAAACATCTAAGCGACAATAGATATAACAAGTCTATAAAATATGCAAAACAATGATATATATATATATATATATAATTCAGTCAGTGGAGCGTCCGCCTGGGAACTACTGGGAGCCAACTCAGCATATGAGTAGCATAGGGATCTGTGCTGCAAAGGGAGGAGCTGGGGGTAGGTGTGGTGCTTCATCACATTCGCTACTAAAACAATGTCCTTGGTCTAGCGTTAGTGAAAACGGGATAGACTCCCTCGCTGTCTGCCTGAAACCAAATTTAGGCCACCCAACTTTTCTAAGGAGCACTCTGTGACGGCCTTTACACACAAAGCGATGTGTGTATTAAAACAGTTAAAATTCCCTTCCCATTCTGTAAGTGAAGCCTAATGGTTGAGGTGTCGGACTGACACTCAACCGATCGGATTTCAATTCCGGCTGTAGGTAGCTTACAAAATGTTCTAGCCACACTGAAGAGACTTGATAAGCCGAAACACGTGTCTGTGGATGACCCTATATATATATATATATATATATATATATATATATATATATTAAGGAACCGGAGTGATAAAAACTCAGTCGGGTTTCGTTCCAGGCTAGAAGAGACGTGAAACGTCGAAAACAGGTGTCTGTGAATGACTATATATATATATATATATATATATATATATATATATTGTAAATTGGGGCACTTGTAAGTCAAGGCACACTTGTAAGTCAAGGCACAACTATATATATATATATATATATATATATATATATATATGCGCGCGCGCGTGTGTGTATATACACATACACACACACACACATATATATATATATATATATATATATATATATATATATATATATGTGTGTGTGTGTGTGTGTGTGTGTTGAAAAGATAATTGAAATAAAAGTATATTCTGCTATGGATGAAATTTATTAGTTACTAGAAGCGGCTACCGCGACGTCGCCTGGGTAGAAGGTGGGGTGCAGAAAAGTTTATCTCGCAGGTCCATTATTACTGAATCGTGAGTTAGATCCTCACAGAATGCCCCATTAAAATCCTTACATAAAAAGATTTTGCGTTGATCCGGCCTGGTGGTGTGTCAGAAAAAAAAGTACACAGGTACTGTGAAAAAAAAAAATAATGTCTTCTATTTAAAATAGTCGATGCAAAGAAATTCCATGGTGTAACTATTTTTTTTCTCTCTAATTATCTTCACGAATATAAATCAAATCTTCATTAACAAAAATCAAAATATGGTGATAGTGAATGATGCGAGTAATGTAAACAAACCCGAAACAATACTTTTTATTCATTTTTATTTTCATGTTAGCCATTGTTTATAGAATAATCACGTTAATTTATTTATTCTAATATTAAAGATAAAAATAAAATCAGTTTACTAATGTAGAATAGCGCGCAAGAGATAATATTAGATTACGTATAAAATGTATTACATTTCACGAGAATTTCCGAAACGAACGGGTTAGGGTACTTCGGGAGTTTCCGTAAACTAATGTTATTTACACGTAAAATGCGATTCTAATGATGTTATTTCATTAGAATGAATCGGTATATTTGTCGTTAATTGTTTCATTTTCGTAGTTGCCTAGGTAGAGAAAAATTAACCCCCCCCCAAAAAAAAAACAAAAAAAAACAAACGTGGTGTAATGGTTAGCAAGCTAGTCTTGCAGATCCATTAATACTGAATAGTGAGTTCGATCTCCGCAGAATGCCTCATAAAAATCCCCACGCAAAAAGACCTTCTGTTAATACGGCCTGGTGTGTGTGTGTGTGTGTGGGGGGGGGCAGTGAATTTTTGTTTTCGTCAGGGTAGAGGAAATGACATCACATATAACAATATACTAAGACATTGTTAATTTAATATTAACAATTTTAAAAAATAAATAAAATAAATGAATCGATTTGTTAAATTGATATTTCAAACAAAAAAAAAAAAAAAAAAATCATACGAAAAAAAATTAAATAAAGTATTTTTTTAAAATAATCGAAACTTATTTTATTAGGGAGAATTTTTAATTTGTTTAAAAAAAAATGTCTGATCTTATTTTATGTACGGAGTTAGCGAGAAATGCCAATGGCTAAGGCCGCGATTCTAGTGTTATCTTAACGTAAATTTGGTATTAATAGTCTTAAAATATAGATTAAATCTTAATAATTATCATGACGAAATAGGAGATATGGTGATAGCGAGTGTATATATATTTACTTTGTCGTTAATTGTTTTATTTTCGAAGTTTCTTCCGGACATACATACACACAACTGCTCTTTATATATGTATAGATAGATGTGTCGACGAGTGTTAAGCTTCCTTTAAGCGCCCATGTAATGGGTGGCTAGTTTGTCGTTGAATAGGTGTAGTTCGTGACACAAGGATTATGAGAGCATACGAATGGAGAACAAACTGGTGGTATCAGCGACGTTTCTTCCTTTGCTCTGGATTTGTCGGACCACCACACACACACACACACACACACACACACACACACACACACATATATATATATATATAATATATATATATATAGCATATATATATATATATATATATATATATATATATATATATATATATATTATATATACTAGCAAAAGTACCCGGTCCATGACCGGACGAAGACATTTTTAGGAACAATTTTTAAAAATCACCGAAAATGTATGTATTACAGTGTTTATTCTAAGGAATTTTTTTTTTAACATTGAAAATATTTTAAAAAATGTAATCCTGAATTTTTTTTAGTGTTTTGAAACAATTTTATGTCATAAATATTGACTTTTTGGCTGAACTTGCACAAAGGTGTCAAAATTAGTGTGACCCAGATAAAACAGAACCCACATTATTTATTTATTTTCCCATTAAACTAAACTTAAACTTCAACCCCAACCTTAACACTAACCCCTAACCCTAACCCTAACCCCTAACCCTAACCCTAAACCCCCTAGTTAAAATTAACAGTTTTATTACAAAATTTGTGGGTTCTGTTTTTTCTGGGTCACCGGTGTGACCCGGAAAAAAGAAGCCAAATTATTTATACCTTTTCGCATTAAACTAACCCTAAACCCCAACCCTAATCCTAACCCTAACCCTAACCATAACCATAACCCTAGACCCCCATAGTAAAAATTAACAGTTTTATTACAAAATCTGTGGGTTCTGTTTTTTCTGGGTCACCCTAATTTTGACACCTTTGTGCAAGTTCAGCCGACTTTTTTTAGTAGAATTCAGAATACATGTTTTTTTTTTCTTTTACTAAAAAAAAAAAAGAAAAAAAAAACGTATAGAAACTTATAAAAATCTTCTGATATAAATAATTCAGACTATTATCTTTATAGAAAAGAAAATTAAAAATCGTTTTTTATCTGTTTCTTTTTTTCAGATTTCATAAAATATAATAATCGTAAAAAATATTTCCTCTCACATATTTTAAGAAAAAAAATCTATTTCAAACCTATTTTCATTTTTCATAGAATTTGTCAAAAAAAACAAAAACAACCGGTAGTCAGTTGATTTAACGGTACGAAAATGTAAACAGTAAACATTGCTTTCGTTCATAATTTTCATTATTTCTGTAAACTGAATTATCGTATTGCAATATCTATTTTTGCTTAAACTCAAGATAGTAAAAACATTGTTTTAAAACGTTTTCATTAGTTCTCTAAAAAATGAAGATTTTTTTTACCGTTAGTATTAATTACAAAACAACTCGTTTTATCATTTTTTATTTACGTTTAATATATATATACAACCATATACAGGTGAATATTTCAAAACACTTTCACTATATTTTCATTTACATTTAAAATCTTATTTTTTTAAAATTAACCGTAAACTTGTGTTTTGAAACAATTTAAACTTTTCTACAATTTTTTGTGCATGACAATTTAAATTAAAGTGAGTGTACAATATGGATAAAGATTAGATTTTACGTTAAAAGTTAGTCTGAAAAATCATACTTCGTATATTAAAACCATACTTTGTATATTAAAATATTTTTAACACGCTGTAAAAAATAATTCAATGGATAAAAACTCATACAAATTACATATTTAGAAAGATTATTTTCTTTTCTTTTTAACCAAATAAATATTTTAAAGATTGTACAAAAAAAAAAAATTGATTTTTACGTTAAAATTTGGTCATAGTTGTAGCGGACATTTTGAATGACTAGTAGCCAACACGCAGCTGATATCCTTTCTTTCTTTCTTCTTCTTCGGGCTGCTGAAATAAGCAGCAACCAAGCTTCTGCTGATACACCCAGCAACAGGAACAGCTTACGATACTTTCCGAAAATAGTTTGATTTTTGTTTAATCAATTAATCATATCCCTTAATTCGTAAAAATCAATAACCAAATTTGGCGTGTTTCTGAGTTTGAAGATTATCAAGGTGTATGCAAGATTTCGAATCTGATTGACCTCCCGTTTTGGAGTTATACGTCGACACGACCATACCAAACTTCCTTATATATATATATATATATATATATATTATGTTAACAACTAAGCCAGGACAAGGACAATTAGAATGTCCGCTGTCTTGCGGTCGCACGCAGTCACGGGGAAAAACTTCGGGAGTGACACCGGTGGACGTCACACGAATCAATTGCCACAATTCCTTCATGAACATGCTTGCAAGATAATGCGTAGTCCCCCTCTCTCTCTCTTGTTTTTCCTACTTTCAAATCATACTTCCCGTTTTAATTAAGAGTGGGTGTCTCCTCCCACCTAAAAAAATAAAAATACCCATTCATGATTTGTTTTATAGTATTCGACGTGGGTTATCTCAATTCAATTTCTAAATAAATAGATAAGAAAGAAAAGAAAAGACCGCAATTGGCTGATTCGTCGCTCAGCATGACGTCATTATCATTAAAATGTGTATATTTGGACAGCAAAGAGTGCCAGAAAAAGGGAGATAAAAACAGCAGCCCCAGAAAGCATCACAGTTTGTGTGCAGTCAGTGTACCAAAGATTGTCACTCAGGGATAGGCCTGCACAGTCACTTGCGCAGATGCAGATATTTATCTATTTATTTATTATTGCTGGCTTGGGCATATCAGGGGGGTGGAAAATGGCTGCATCCCAAAAGATCTTTTGTATTGCAAATTAGTAAAAGGCTCCCGATTGGTAGGTAGACCACGCCTACACTTTAAATATGTCTGTAGGAGAGACATAAGGATATGCCACATTTACACAAACACATGGGAGGTAGATACAGAAAATCGAGCAGCCTGACGCCTTAACGTTAAGCAAGGCACGAAGAGGAGTGAGGTGGAGAGGAGAGTTGCCTCGAAAGTCCAGAAAGAGGGAAAAAAACAGCAGCCCCAGGAAGCATCACAGTTTGTGTGCAGTCAGTGCACCAAAGACTGTCACTCGGGGATAGGCCTACACAGCCACTTGTGCATATATTATTATTATTATTATTATTATTATTATTATTATTATTATTATTTTGGACGCTACGCCATCGTCCTTAGTGGGCGGAAAGGTGTCAAAAACAAAGTATATTTGAAAATAAATTGTTGAAACTAATGCTGAAATTATTTGTCTGTATTTTTTAGATGAGGCTTGATGTCATGAATAAAGAAATTGATGAAAAACCCACATATATAAAGAACCAAATAAAAAAATTATCAAGAAAAGATGACAACAACGTTGAAATAGTAGTGCACCGAACAAATCATTATCAATTAAGCCAACAGTAGGAGAATGGAAGCCAGGATATAGAAAATCCCCCGAGGAAGATGTAATACTGGCTCGGCGGCGCATTGACCATACAAGACTTACACACTCTTTTTTGCTCAAGCAGGAGGATTAATCACGGCGACGGACATACCAAATAACCTACTGTATCAAATATTTCATCGTGGAGTGTGGAGCTTTTGCTTCAATCAAAAATTAATATTTCAAAAACAAAAATTAATAAATAAATACCTAACAAGAATGAATAAAACAAACGTCTTCGGCATAAAATAACCCAACAGGGGTTGAAATGTTTTATGATTGATGAGGCTTTGGTAAGACAAAGATACTTTACAGGGTCAGACTTTATTTCTAGGTTCATAGCTATTTCTTGGAGAGGAGATTTCTCCTGAGCTAATGAATAACATGTGTTTATAGTAAGGTCTGCGTTAAGAATGACCGGGGGTTCTTTTTGGTGCCATGAAACGGCCTTTTTCTCTGTGTATGCCCAGAGGGTTCTTCCTGTCTGGTGCCTCCTGGGAGATTGTGAATTTTTTATTTTTCATTTAATTTTCTTTTCTTTTCTTTTAATTCCCATACATACCGTAAAATCCAGCCAATCAACCAAACCAACCAACCAACCAACCAACTAACCAGCCAACCAGCCGACCAGCCGACCAACCAGCCAGCCAACCAGCCCAACCAGCCAACAGCCAACCAGCAAACCAGCCAACAGCCCTCCAACCAACCAACCAACCAGCCAACCAACCAACCAGCCAACCAGCCTCTCCTCCTCCAACAACCAACCAACAACCAACCGACCAACCAACCAACCAGCCCCCCCTGCCAAACAACCACCAACCAGCCCAGCCCCTCCCCCCCCTGCCAACCAACCCAGCCAACCAAAACCAGCCAACCAGCCCTCCTCCTTCCAACATCTAACAAACCAACCAACTAGTGTTCAACAAACTAAACGCTTCAAGTGTAATTTTTTGAAAAAAAAATGGTAGAAAAAAAAAATGTCATTCCCATTATCAAACTTGACAGGACTCATTTGTTTTGTTTTGATAGGTTCAAAATTCAAAACAAACACATTTTAAGATACATCAAAAATAAATATCAAAGAAAAAAACAATCAAATGAAGTTTTGTTTGAGTATCCTGTCTCTTATCAGTCCAAATTCTTTTTCCTATGCGATTCTGTCATATTAGAAAATAAATAACTAAATAGATAAATAATAATAAAAATAAATGAATAAATAATAAAAATAATAATAAAATAATAAGAATAAATAATAAAAATTATAAAAATAAATAAATAACAAAATAATAATCAACATAAATAAATAGATACTAAAACTAATAATAGAATAAATAAATATCAAATAATGATAATAATGATAAATAATAATAATAATAATAATAATAATAATAATAATAATAATAATGATAAATAAATAATAATAATAATAATAAAATAGATAAGTAAATAAATAATAAACATAATAAAAATAGATAAATAAATATATAATAAAAATAATAGAAATAAATAATAAAAATAATAATAGAATAAATAAATAAATAATAAAAATAAATGTATAAATGATAATAATAACAATAAAAGTAAATAAATAAATAATAAAAAATAATAGAATAAAAAATAAAAGTTATAATAAAAATAAATGAATAAATAATAAAGATAATAACTAGAAACAAATAAATAGAAATAAAAAAGATATCTTTGATTTGCTATTGTTTCATCCACTGATCTCATTTTTGCCTTCCTTTAAGATATGTTTTTGTTTTAAAAAAAATTGTTATCACTCTCGTTATCCCCGCAGGAAAAGACAGTATTTTATTTGCATGCTCCCGGGGTTTCCCATTTCCCAACCCAAAATCTGAATGTTTTCCCATGAATTACTTCCTTTGGATTTAATCTTCAAAATTCCGTGATGAGCTGTTCGGCAACGTTTGTTCTTTTTTTTCCTTCCTTGTCATATATATATATATATAAAAACAAAAAAAAACCAAACAAACAAAACACCAGGAGGCAAATGTTTGCATATTTATTAAGTTGTCAATGTTAAATTTCTATTTACTTTTATTGCTAACACACGATTCGCGCTTCCTTCGATAAATTTATTATCCCATTGACTTTTACACACATATATATATATTTCTTACCCCTTCGCACGAGCAGGATGTGACACAAGGTCAATTTCTTAAGTAGTGTTTAACAGGTTAGAATTAAGAGTTTTTATTCTCCTAAACTGGTTGCCTAACCAAAATTAAATAGCCCCCCAAAAAATGGATCGCTTCACGAATTTGCATGTTATCCTTGCACAGGGGTCCATGCAAATCTTCTCTGTATCATTCCAATTTTATTATATGTACAGACGAAACTCGTACTGCTTGAGATATAGTCAGTTGTAGAATGAACCAATGGGCAAATGGAGGGTTTGACGGATGAGTTGGACAAACTCAGGAAGCATAAGAAGGCATATATTTAAGTTTTCATTGTTTTATTTTTGTAGTTTCCTGCAGGCATACTGTTATAGGTGATATAACCTATGGATATAAACCGAATGCGCCGACTACTACTATAAGTAGCAGGAACAATTGTGGCTTGACACGAAGCAATGCAAGTCACTGTATGGTCGGACGCAATCTGCACTTTCTTTTCTGTAATTTCTACTCCTTTTTGTTCAATACATTTGTATCCATTGTTACTAGTCGTTTGTCTTATTTTTGACCCTTAAAACCCCACAACACATACATACATACATACATACATACATACACACCAACTGTCCTTTATATATGTATAGAAGATGAAAATTTGAAGAATAATGTTTGCCTTCAGATTACCATCTCTTCGGCCCCATGAAAGAGGGTTTGAGAAGCAAACATTATTCCAGTGACGAGGAAATGAAATCTGTAGTGAAGAAGTGGTTTAAAGAACAGTCAACATAATTTTACGGGGCAGGGATACATGCTCTCACTCGAAGGTGGAACATTGTTATTGAGAGAAACAGTGACTATGTGGAGAAGTAGGGATGTGATCCACAGAAGACCAGCTTCATTTTGATGGTATAAACCTGTCCTAAACAAAATGGCATTATGTTTTTTTTTTACTAATCTAGGTCTATAGAATCGAATGTACATTTCATTACATTGTCATTCTTTTCTTGTTTGGATTGAAAGTTTTCATTACACTCTATAAGATATTCAACTCTTTCGCTAGGATGTGACACACGGTCACAAATATGGGGCATCCAGCGAAGATGAAACTCACTATTCACAAGTAATGGATCTGCGAGACTAGCTTGCTAACAATTACACGACTATAGGACATCCTGGTATTTAGCCAACCTTTTCGCCACGGGTAAAATGTGACACAAGGTTGCAAGTATGGAACATATAGCGATGATGGAACTCACTATTCACAAGTTATAGAGATTCGCTTTCTAACCATTACACCACGCTTTGACATCCTGATATTTACCCAACACATTCACCACAAGTAGGATGTGAAACAAGCTCGCAAGTATGGAGCATTCAACGAGGATCGAACTCGCTATTCTGTAGTAATGGATATGCGAGACTAGCTTGCTAACCATTACACTACGAAATGCATTTTCCTGTAGGTACTCACTTGACCCGTTCGCTGCGGGTAGGATGTGACACAATGTCTCAAGTATGGGGCATCCAGCGACGATCGAACACGATATTCAGTAGTAGACTAGCTTGCTACACACTCTTGTAGTATATCAACACGACTAAGGGTCGATTTAGCTCGGTCGGTAGAGGATCCGCCTAGGAAACGCAAGGTTCCTGGTTCGATACCGGCCCTCGCCAACTCAGCGTATGAGTTGCAAAGGGAGCTGATGGTAGGTGTGGCGCTCCACCTCAGGCGCAAAACAACTTCTTGGTCTAGCACAACTGAAAAGTGGATAGACTCTTTCGCTGCCTGGCTGATACCGACTTTAGGCCATCCCGATGTCTTTACTAATAAGTTTCGTTTAGCTTTTTCGTCATTATTCCAAAAGATGTCTTGATATGTGCGTAGTGTGACTTGTAAGTACCACCAATTTGTGAAATTTACCCCCCCCCCAATATTTAACACAATGAAATTTGCATAAAGATTAATATTATCTTGAAAATGTTTGTCTATTCAAAAGAAGTATTAAAAAACTCCAGATGATTTAAAAAAAAAATAAATCAGCTTACGGAAATAATGAAAATTATGAACGAAAACAATGTTTACATTTTTGCACCGTTAAATCAATTGAAATTTAACGTAGCCAAAAACAAGTTACGACTAGAGATTTTTAAAAAAAATTCTATGAAAAATCAATTTTTGGTCCAATTTTCCTGAAAATTTCCATAATTACTTACCTTTTGATAAAAATATATTTGAAATAGGTTTTTCCTAAAAAATATCAGGGGAATATTTTTTATGGGGCCTCTCACCCTATTTTATTTTATGAAATATGAAAAAAATGAACCTACAAAATTTTTTTAACTTTTTTTTCTATAAAGATAAGAGTTTGAATAATTATATCAGATTTTTATAAGTTTCTATAGGGGAGTTTTTTTTTTTTAGTAAAAGAACCATGAATACAGAATTCTGCTAAAAATATATCAATAAAGAAATTGAACCTGTTGTAAAAAAACGGACTGTTTTACTTATTTTTCAAGATAATGGTGAGTAATTTTCCCCAATCGGATAATTTGATCTTTGAATTAACTGTTTTTTTTTTGTAACAACTCTTTATGTCCGTTTTTTTTTAATGAGATTTACGTTTCTTCAATATTGTTTAAACCGATCACGTAACTTATTTTGGTGGTACCTAGTGACTTGATATTAATTTAGAGAAGGAAAACTGTGAATTCAAATCAGCTGTATCCCACTTTAAAAATACCCCCTGTGTCATTTCCTGCCCGTGGGGTGAAGTGAGATGTTGAGTGATATATTTGTAATCCTATTTTTCTGTCACGCCGTTCAGATGATATGATGCATCATGGGTAATGTGACTTGATATCAATGTGCGCATGTCATGGTTTTTTCCCTAGTCTATGAATATGTGCTTTTTACGCATGTGAGAACGTCTAGTTTCGTAAACACTTGCTTTTTTGTATTTTCTTTTTGTGTCATTAATCCCAAGCAAAATGACTCTACAAATCACCAAACTTTTTTCTTTCTTTCTTTAGTAAAAGAAAAAAAATGTCGGGAACTCCGGAGGCTTAAAATAGAAAATATAGCTCACTGATACATAGTGTGTCTGAATCTCACACCCCTTTCTTTCCCTGTCGTCGGCGCTGAAAGCCGTTATCTAAAGTTACCTTACAAAGGAAATGATAAATAAATTAAATAAATGAATAAATAAAAAAATAGAAACATTTAATTTCCCCCCTTCAACTATTTTTTCTAATTCAAAACATATCGCAGCTGTTTCTTTTGTCATCCCTGTTTCTTCTAGTGGAAATCCAGTCGCTTTTTATACGTTTTCATCATCAAAATGACGTAATCCTGACGTGTTATTTACGTCATACGAATAGATCATGTAGGAAGCGCGTGGTGTGATGGTTAAAGTCATGGGAAATGGATTCGTCACCCCGAGTTCAAATCCTGGACGTGGTAATTGCATTTCACTTAGCGCTAGTACCCTTGGGAAAGGTATGAATCCTACTCTCCCTCCAGCTATTGGTAAATAGTAGGGCAGACTGGGCTCTTTAATCTTGGTTAGGCAACTGGTCTAAGAGAAGGAAAACTCTGAATTCAAACCTGTTGAACTCCGCTTAAGAAATTGACCTTATGTCACATCCTGCTCGTGCGGAGGGGTTGGTAAAAAAATTAATAGATCATGTGATTTGACTACATTGACCACGTGCATTATTTATCCCTTTTTTTAAAACTAAAAATAACTTCAGTTTAGCACAGGGCCACAAGTATAGGGCACCCAGTGAGGATCGAACTCACTAAGTAATAATCGATTGTCAAGGCTCAGTTACTAATTATTACACGACAATGACATGCCCCTAAAAACCAAACTATGCATAGTTTAGATTTTACACAAGACGGCAAGAATGGGTCACTCAGTGATGATCGATTTCACTACTCAGTAGTAATTGATTATCAAGACTCTCTTGCTTACTTAACCACTGCAACAAGATGTCCAATTTTTTAAAACTATTTTTTCTATTCAGCCCATAGATGGGACCCTAACAGGTACTACCAATCCGGGCTAGTATGTATAATGAAAAAGGGTTGGGGCTTTGCGATAAGGTCAATAGAGTTGGGTTAATCATGACGTGACAAGTCGCTTGATCAGATGAAGACTGCCACCGCCCGCCCGTCTAGCCCAAGTTAGAGTCAAATGTTCATATATTCATATATACCTACATCATCATCATCATCATCATCATGTCACGCAATTAGCACGGATATCCATGACCATCTCTCGCCAACCTTCCCTATCATTCATTGTCACAGGGAGGTCCTCTACGCAGCATCCAGCATCTTTGCATAGTTGGTCAATGTAGGTCCTTGCTGGGCGGCTCACACTAGCATGCCCGTGTGTTGGCTTCCATAGGAGAACGTCGCTTATGAGCTCGTTCTTGCTTCTTCAGCAGTGTCCAGCATGCCTTGTCCGTCTCACTCGAACGGTTTGTGAGATGGGGGGCAGGTGACCGTACAGCTGTTTCCTTGTGGGGTGCTGTTTCCACGATTAGTTCAAGACTGCATGCAACATTCTTGTGCAGCTTCCATCCAGCTTATTCTCAAGGAGCCTCGTTAGGGTCCAGGTGGTGAAGTATCAGTAATATGGAAATCCGATCTCACTAACAAGTTAAAGCGACAATTCTTCCAGGCTGTGGTTATATCAGTGCTGCTGTATAGCTGCACCCACATCATACATTAGGTATATAATATATATATATATATATATATATATATATTATATATATAGAGAGAGAGAGAGAGAGAGAGGAGAGAGAGACAGAGAGAGAGAGACAGAGAGAGAGAGACAGACAGACAGACAGACAGAGTCATTAGAGCCGACAATCGCTATGCACTCCTTCAACATCGGGTCGCGAATAAAACACGTCTTCAGCATAAAATAACCCAAGGGTTGACATGCCATAAAATCCAACGGTTATATACTCATATATACCTACATCATACGTCGTATATAATGTACAAGAGAGTGATCTCGGTTATATAATAGACAGACAGACAGATTAGATTATAGGGCTAAACTTGCAATTAAAACGGAAACTTTTTGGTGGTTCCTCAGGACAATTTAACAAACAGTGAATGAACATTTTGCGAATTAGGTTACGGTTAGGAGTTTGGGATTAAGGTTTTTTAATTACGTATTGCTTAAAAACCCACCAAAACCCCCCAAATTACTATACATTTGATTAACGATTGGAATTAATTATTGAACTCAACGGTAGACACATTAGTCTCAGTTGTTTGTGTTAGTATTGCAATGTATAATTTCAATTAAACTTGGTTAAAAATTTTTTTAAATGTATAGTAATTTGTTTTTTTTTTTAAGCAATACGTAATTAAAAACAAAAGTTCATTCATACACTGTAGTTAAACTGTCATGGAGGACCACCAATTTGCAAGTTTAGCCAGATATATATGATATGATGGTCTTTCTTACTTGTTACACTTCTACTTACTGCTTCTTCTGGTTCTATCTCGACCGCCATTTTCTTCCATCTAGAAGTGGGCTTCTGCTGGTGGGTGATTTACTTCTTTATGCTGGGCTGGACATTGCTTGTTTTAACATTTAATTAACACAACGAGACTTGGTTGTTTCTTGATCAAGCTTTTATTTTCAACCCTGCCCATTTAATTCTGCTGCGGTGAGTTTCGAACCCTAAAAGATAGGGTGCCGGCTCGCATCTCTAACTAAACTAAAACTTATTCTCACGCCTGTATACCGGAAGGTCAGTTGGAATGTCACCATTCACTCATCGGCTCCGGTAACTTTCCACAGACCCCGTCATTTTAAAGTTGAACAGACCCCGTAATCAAAATTCTAACACAGGACTTCATAATTTATAAACTGCTCATAAATTATGTGTAACAGAAAGTGGAGTGTTGCATATTATGGACTGCTCAGTCACCAAGAATCCGTCCTTAAGCATCACGGTCGCCACTCACGCCAACAGAGCTCCATTATTAGGTTTATTTATTCTATTCATGAAATTACAAACTTTTCCTCATCATGATGAATAAATTGCGATGAAATGAAAGTTATTGAAATCAATATGTTTTAGTTTATTTAAAACTTTTGACACTTCAATAGTTTGTCATTCATTTGTTTTTGGTCTCCAGTTTAAAGTTAATGACAGTACTAAGCCCCACAAAACAACCGGACCATATTGCCTTTAGGCACCCCTTTTTGATCTCGATTAAGAAAGGACATGTTTTTCATTTACATCGTCAATATCCGCTTGTTTTAACAGACGATTTTTAGATTTAAAAAAAATCATGAAACTAACCCCTAACCCTAACCCCTAACCCTAACCCCTAACAAACAACCGGATATTGACGGTGTAAATGAAAAACATGTCCTTTCTTAATCGAGATCAAAAAGGGGTGCCTAAAGGTAATATGGTCCAGTTGTTTTGTGTGGTGTGGTATTGTCATATTAACTTTAACTGGAGACCAAAAAGCAATGAATCACAAAACTATTGAAGTGACAAAAGTTTTAAATGAAAAACATGTCCTTTCTTAATCGAGATCAAAAAGGGGTGCCTAAAGGTAATAGGGTCCAGTTGTTTTGTGTGGCGTGGTATTGTCATATTAACTTTAACTGGAGACCAAAAAGCAATGAATCACAAAACTATTGAAGTGTCAAAAGTTTTAAATGAAAAACATGTCCTTTCTTAATCGAGATCAAAAAGGGGTGCCTAAAGGTAATATGGTCCAGTTGTTTTGTGGGGCTTGGTATTGTCATTAACTTTAACTGGAGACCAAAAAGCAATGAATCACAAAACTGTTTAAGTGTCAAAAGTTTTAAATGAAAAACATGTCCTTTCTTAATCGAGATCAAAAAGGGGTGCCTAAATGTAATATGGTCCAAACAACTTATCACAGGAGTAAAAAAAAGAAATCCTTTATTTCGACAGTTTAATTTAGTATTTTTAATTGTATTCTTCAGCTCAAGTTGAGAAGGCGGAGACTTGTTGTCACTGGGACTTTCAATAAAGGCCAACACAGTGAGTTCTGATATGAAAACTCACACAGAGTAAATGATAAAAACAAACATTTGAAAAAAAAAAAAAGTCTTCTGGAATTTGCGTGTTTGAATTGTTCAGTCTAACCACGACATTTCAGTATCGAATTACAATACCAAAGCATACCACTTTCATCCAGGGATCACACACACACACACACACACCACACACACACACACACATTATATATATATATATATATTATATATATATATATACATATGCTAATAAACTTCCATCCAGTGTAACATCCAATGTTGTCTACATTTTTTCACATACTGTCGGATTGATTTTCTCATCTACTCCCATGTATATATATATATATATATATAAAGATAATTTTCCTGAAGAACCATTCGGGTGAAATCTAGGTAGACAGTGACTGACTCATGCTCTACTTAATGTATTGAGCACTTTCTACTCCCCCGCTGTTTTTCTTTTGGCCAATACATACGATACTGATGATTATTTTCAGAAAGTACGAATGAGCCGGTCTTTTCTTTATTTAATTTTTTTTTTTCAGATGTGTTTGAAAAAAAAAGAAGTTTATTTTGAAAAACTGAATTACCAGGGTTTTTCCACACTGGTAATGTTTATAAGTAATATATATATATATATATATATATATATATATATATATATAATATATATATATTAGATTTACATTCGCTTCTGTTGCACCTGAAAATTTGTTGCAGTCTTTGATCACATAATGTGTGTGTTGTTCTCGTGTTTAATATCGGTAGCGCACTTGACTAAATAAACTTCTAATAACCTAAGATTACTCAGCTGAATGAGAATTCAGAACGGCAAACATTATCTAAATGTTTACATACGTCAACTGAAAACAGTTGATTTTACCCCAGGGTTGCCAACCTGAAAAAAAAGAAAGAAAATAGAACAACTTTCAAGTCTCTTCAGATTTCTAAAATTATTCTAAGTATTCATACCGATCTAAACAGTGCTGTGACTCAGTCCGTCACCAGGTCTCTAGGCTCAAAATCTAGGATTCTATCTATCAATCTATCTATCTATGTATCTATCTATATTATTCTTATCTTTTTATTTCTGTTAGATTTTTAGATCTATACATTTCTTTTCTCTCACTCTCTTTTATATATATATATATAATATATATATATATATAATATATATATATATATAGACCAAAAATACAAACACAGACGACACACACAACACACACACACACACACACACACATATATATATATATATATAAAAGAGAGAAAACTTAGGATTCTATAGCCGTTAGTAACGTTCTATTTCAAAAGAGACAAAACGTAGGATTCTATAGCTGTTTGTAACGTTCTTTTTCAAGAGACAAATTTCAGGATTCTATAGCTGTTAATATTATGTTCCGATCTATCTCACTCTCTGCACACACACACACACACACACACACACACACACACACACACACACACATATATATATATATATATATATATATATATATATGCATAAATCATCCACAGACACGTGTTTCGGCGTTCCTCGCCCTTTCAGTGTGGCTAGACACAACAACTATTGGTTGGCTAGGGTCGAACTCAGACTGGTTGTTTGCCTGCCTGATATCTTATCCCCTCGTCCACTCGTGACAGCTGTAACGGGACTGGTGTTTTTCAACTATTAAATACATAGGTTTGTTTATGTATTTTACGGTTACTGAAAGATCAAGTTTCCGGGGAAACGATCATTGCTTATATGCTAGTAATGAGAGTTAATTTAAATTACCAATTAGAGAGCTCTTACCAAATTTATGGGAGCATATATATATATATATATATAATATATATATATAAAACTTAGGATTCTATACCCGTTAGTAGCGTTCTTTTTCAAAAGAGACAAAAGTAAAATTGTCATCTTCAATTTTTCTGAAATTTACAGGTATGAACTGTGTTAAAGTTTGACATCCCCCAAAATTTGAGCTTCCAATTCCAAAAATTGGTGGACTTAAGTCGATTTTTAGCTTTTCAAATTTGAGGGGATGGCGACTTTTTGTAATCAATTTTTGTCTGTAAAATGAGTTTTGAAGCTTTCCTGCTCCAAAAATTGGTTTACAAAAGCATTTTTACACAAGGAATCCAAAAATGATATTGAAAAAGTCTGAAAGTCAACCAATTTTTAGTAATGGAGGATTTCTGATTTTGCATATCAAGATCAATATCCCGATGTGGTACTGAATTTAAGACATTTTTTCTATTATTATTTCACATATACTAAACATTATTTGTACCAAAAAGATAGTTTGATATTTGCCCAGAACCGAAGCTACAACATCAGTTAAAATTTTGCAAATCAGAAATCATTAATCATTTAAAACTGGTTAACTACCAGACTTTTGATAGCATTTTTGGATTCCTTGGGCAAAAATACTTTCATAAACCAATTTGTAGGAGTAGGGAAGCTCAAGAACTCATTTTACAGACAAAGAGCTTAAGTTTTGTCTAACTTTAAGATAGTCCATACCTGGATAAAATTTCAGAAAAATTGAAGTGATAAATTTTAACAAATGTTGTAACTCCGGTTCTGAGCAACAACCAAACTATCTTTTTTGTATGAATAATGTTCAATAAATATGAAATAATAATAGAAAAGATCTTTGTCATAGATGCAGTGTCACATTGAGATATCTATCTATCTATCTATCTATCTATCTATCGCAACCAATTTTTACTAATAGGGAAGCTCTAGAACTCATTTTACAGACAAAAATAGATTACAAAAGTCACCTCAAATTTGGAGAGCAAATAATCAACATAACTCAGCCAATTCTTGGAATTGGAAACTCAAATTTTGGGGATTTTCTAACTTTAACATAGTCCACACTTGTACAAAATTTCAGAAAAATTGAAGGGGTTTGGGTGACATGGCCTGGATGATTTGACATCGAATTACCCAAAACTGAGGATTCTATCGCCGTTGATAGCGTCTATTTCAAAAGTGACAAAATTTAGGATTCTATAGCTGTTTATTTTATGTAATTATATATATATATATATATATATACTAGCCCTCGCCAACTCAGCGTATGAGTAGCACAGGGATCTGTGCGGTAAAGTAAGGAGCTGATGGTGGGCATGGCGCTCCACCTCAGACGCCCAAAAAATCTCCTTGTCTATCGCTAGTAAAAAGAGGATAGCCTCCTTCGCTGATTGGTTGATACTGACTTTAGGCCACCCCGACGACTTTATATATATATATATATATATATATATATATATATATATATTGGATCTCTCTGGCGATCGTAAAATATATAAAGAAACGTATGTATTTAATAGTTTAAACACCACCCTCGTTACGGCAGCTGTCAAAATGGCCGTCAGAGTTCGCTTCTGGTCATAAGTAGTTGTTGTGTCTAGCCACACTGAAGAGGCCTGAAACGCCCAAAACGTGTCTGTGGATGACTTATTAATATATATATATATATATATGCATATATATATGTATATATATATATATATATATATATATATTTCAAGAGACACCAAACTCAGGATTTTATAGCCGTCAGTTAGCGTTCTGTTTCAGAGTTCGCTCCTGGTCATAAGTAGTTGTTGTGTCTAGCCACACTGAAGAGGCCCGAAACGCCCAAAAACGTGTCTGTGGATGACTTATTAATATATATATATATATCTTATTATAATGGAGATTGTGTGTTTTTCTGTCTGTAACCGAAACTATATTACTACTCAAGTCACAATTCCCTTAATTATTTACCTCAATTTCTCCATGATTTCATTCTTTTAAACCTTCAGTTATTAATAAAAATTGTTTTACATTATTAATACTGTTGACCATATCTACGTGCTAATAACATGCAATTGTATTTATATATACAACAAAATAGCGGTTTACAGTTTGAACGAGAAGGCTAATTTGCATATTGATATTTAAAATTTTATTTTAATAAATATGTGCTTGGTATTATTGATTTCTAATTGTTTGGTTTTATCTTAAGAAATATAAACAAAAATCTCGTGGATAAATCTTAAAAGAAATTTATTTACAAGAAGAAATAACTGTAATATTATCCTTTACTTCCTATTTTAACTAAATAGTTAAATTAGGAAAATTTACCAATGAAAGAGGGGAGTAATGGAAAATGATGGAATATTTAGTTTCAAAGTTGTTCTATTTTTCGATTATACCCCCTCTGTTGCAGATCTTTTTATCAACATTCTTAGTCAGTTTCATTAGCCTTTCTAATTTAAGATGATATTTTATTATATCAAAACTTAAATACTTGCACCCGGAGGGTGCATATATTTGCTAGTATATATATATATATATATATATATATATATATATATATTTTTTTTTCAAGAGACACCAAACTCAGGATTTTATAGCCGTCAGTTAGCGTTCTGTTTCAAAATCAAAAAATGTGACTGTCTGAAACTGTACCGTCGATTTATTGCACATCATTTTATTTGGGTGAATTCCTTTTTTCAAATTCTATTTTGTTTTCCCTTCTTTCTTTTTCTTTCCTTTTCTCTTCTCTCCTGTCCTTGTTGAGAATGCAATATAAGCAAGTTCCTTAATATGGCGTCAGTCGGATGGAGGTGGAGGCAATTTTAGACATACTCACCTCATCCCTCGAAGAAAGCCTGGAGGAAGCGGAATATCATTCCCTCCCCCATTTCCATCCTTTTAAATTTTTTTCACTGCTCAATGATGCGGCAGTTTGGTGCACTGTGGCTGAATCAAATAAAGTCATCTGCTGAGATGATGACAGACGCCGGTAGAATGTCGGTCAGAAGGTTTTAAAAATGATTCCAACCCATTTTGGTGGAGACGAGAAAGAGGAAGGGAAAGAGGGTAAAGAATAAGAAAGACAGAGAGAGGGGGGAAGTGGATAAAGAATAAGAAAGACAGAGAGAGGGGGGAAGTGGAAAAGAAGAAGAAGAAGAAGAAGAAGAAGAAGAAGAAGAAGAAGAAGAAGAAGAAGAAGATGAGGATATTAAGAAGAAAGGGTAGGAAGAAGAAGAGGAAGAAAAAGAAGAAGAGAAAGAAGGAGAAAAAAGATGATGAGAAGAAGAAGAAGAAGAAGAAGAAGAAGAAGAAGAAGAAGAAGAAGAAGAAGAAAGAGAAAAGAAGATGAGGATATGAAGAAGAAAGGGGAGGAAGAAGAAGAGGAAGAAAAAGAAGAAGAGAAAGAAGGAGAAAAAAGATGAGAAGAAGAAGAAGAAGAAGAAAGAGAAAAAAAGCTGAGGATATGAATAATAATAATAATAATAATAATAATAATAAGAAGAAGAAGAAGAAGAAGAAGAAGAAGAAAAGAAAGAGAAGAGAAGATGAGGATATGAAGAAGAAAGGGGAGGAAGAAGAAGAAGAAGAAGAAGAAGGAAGAAAAGGAAGAGGAGAAACGATGGAGAGAAGAAGAAGAAGAAGAAGGAATTGGAGAAAAGATGGAGAAAAGAAGATGGGGATATGAAGAAAAAAGGAAAAGAAGAAAAGAAGAAGAGGAAGAAGGGGGAAGAAGGAGGAAGTGGAGAAAAGCATGTGTCCAGCATGTCTTGTTCGTCTTACCCGGATGGTTTCTGTGATAGGACGCAAGTGGCCGTACAGTTCCTCTTTTGTGGGATGCTGTTTCCGAGATTTGTTCAAGACAACACACAGCATCCTTGTACATTTCCCATCTTACCTTTTCTCTATGCGTTTTGTTAGAGTCCAAAGGGTTCAGCCGTATAGTAGCACTAACATGGCTATAGCTTAGAAGAATTCTTGCTTTATCTTATCAGTGAGATCAAATTTCCATACGATCGATAATCTATTTATTGCAATGCATGTATTTCTTATGCATATATTGTAAATAAGCTATGGGTAAATAGTAGGACAGACTTTAATCTTGGTGAGGCAACTAGTTTGGAGAAGGAAAGCTCTGAATTCAAAGCTGTTAAACTGCGCTTAAGAAATTGACATTGTGTCTCATCCTGCTCGTGCGGAGGTATATATATATATGTGTGTGTGTGTGTGTGTGTGTGTGTGTGTGTGTAAAAATGGAATTGGAATTGAATCCGACGATATGAGTATTGGAGTTAGTTAGTCTACTGTTGGTTTAATAACAGCAGCTAAGTAGAACTCCAGCAGTGTCCAAGACAGCTGGTATAAATAGGAATCAAGAATGATCCATTCATGAATCAGGGTGATTTGGGTCATTCCATTCCTTGAGTTCTGATTGGTTGCTTGACTGCTTGATTTGAATGACATTGTGGAGTCTTATATATACTTTGTCATTTTGCAGTGGACTTTGTAGCATTTCGAGTTTGTATTTAAGTTACAATCGCTTGCTGCCTTGTCTTCCCAGTTCGACGGTAATTGGAACTTATTCTTCAATGAGGAAGAATGAATAAAGAAAAGAAAGTACAGAATGGATAATAAAAGATGAATTTAATCAATATCACTTACGCATGTGTTTCGGTCAGTTTATCTATGTGTACACGATTCAAACTATTATTATTATTAAATAAACAAATGAAATGAAATAATAATAATAGAAAAATGTAAAAATATTCCGTACACAGAGAAAACTCGACCTTCATCAGAGTGAAATTTTTATTTTGAATGAAAAAATTCGTTTGAGAAAAACGGAGAATTTTTAAAAATGTTCGAAGAGAATTTTTTAAAATTCACTTTCAGGAGGCTGAACGATATAGAGCCGTTAGCAAAATCTCGAGAATTTGAATATTTGATTTTTCTAGGAGTTATGGTAGATACAATTATGTATTGCAAAAATAAAGTGTTATTATTTATCCCTAACTTTTTGATATATATATATATATATATATATTATATATATATATATATATTTATTATTTATATATATATATATATATATATATATATATATATATTATATATATATATATATATATATATATATATATATATATTTATATATATTTATATATATATTATATATATTTTATATATATATTTTTTATTTATATATATATATATATATTTATATATATATTTTATATATATATATATATATTATATATATATATATATATATATATATATTATATTTGTTCATTTTTTGTTTTGAAATTATGACATGCTCACACGGTCGCAACACATCGCAACACATTGCAACATCTTACCGGATGTCAGCCTTGTTCTCAACAAACTTTTAAGAAAGTAAAAAAGAAAGAGAGAAATAAGAAATTACAGTTATTTGCCCATTCATAAAGGAGGAGAAGAAGAAAGAGAGGAAAAAAAAGAGAGAAAAGGAAATAAGAAGAGAAATTATAACCACACAAATAAAAAAAAAAACATAAGCACGTCATTTCTGAAAAAATCTCTGATGATAAAGCTTCGGTTTGAAATCGATTAGACATATAAAACATCTTTTTGTCTTATTTTTTACGCATTGTATTGCCTTCGAATTTTATTATTTATAATATATATAATATATATATATATATATATATATATATATATAATATAAGCCATCCACAGACACGTGTTTCGGCGTTTCACGCCTCTTTCAGTGTGGCTACACACAACAACTATCCTTGGCTAGGGTCGGACTCAGACTGACTGTTTGCCAGCCTGATATCTTATCCCCTCGGTCACTGACAGCTGTAGCGGGACTGGTGTTTTTAAACTATTAAATACATAGGTTTGTTTATGTATTTTACGGTCACAGAGAAAGTTTCCGGGGAAACGATCTTCCCATCTTTGAATATTGCGTGTAATATTTCATCTCTTTGTAATTCAATGAGATTCTCTTTGTAAAGAAATGCCTAAATCTCCGTTTAAATTTACGACACTGTCAAATGCAAAGTTTTTTCTTCTTCTATTTGTAATGAAATATATCAAATTAAGAATTTAACAGCATGTGTAGAAACATCTTAACATTATATGTTGAATGTTTAATTTTTTTCTTTTCTTTTCATGTATAGAAATTCCCTTCACTTGAAAAGAAAATATGTTTATACTTCGAACATTGAGCATAAAATGTTGAGTTGTTTCAATACATGCTGTAAAATTTGGAAAAATTATTAACTTTCGAAATTATAAATTTCTCTGAAATATCTGGTATAAATATTTTAGCTACGTACTCGTATATCAACAGTTCCTTTATAGACAATTCTATGAAGCTTATGAGCAAATGATCATCCTCTTACCGTTAAGTATGGAAGAGGATTCATAAATGCCACGAGTTTACTTTGTTAAGAAACATTGATCGTATCAAAAGGATCACTAAACGAAAAGGTTGTCTAGGGATTAATACTAACAAAATTAAATAAGAACGCATATAAAAATATTATACTTATTTCAATTATATTTTAATTGGTTTCTATATAAAAAATCATTCATGGGATTGATTTTGATACGTTGGAGAATAAAACAATAATATTAGAGATCAATAACACCGGGTTGGTTATTTATTAAACCCGGTTTGTTAAAACCTGAATTCAAATTAATCACACTATATATTATGCAAACATTTATTTATTTTTAACATAACGCCAGGTGGTTATTAATTAAACCCGGTTTGTTAAAACCTGAATTCAAGTTAATCACCCTATATATTATGCAAACATTTATTTATTTTTAATATAACACCAGGTGGTTATTTATTAAATCCGGTTTGTTAAAACCTAAATGCAAATTAATCACACTATATATTATGTAAACCTTTATTTATTTTTTAGTGATATTAGACACATTGCAGGAGATTAAACGCACTAATAACATGGGCCTTTCGGGGCCTGTGTTTGTTGATGAAATTAATAGCGTCGATCCCAGGGGGCTATCCCCCAGGCAACACTTGCCCCCTCGATTTAACGGGGCAGGGCTGGGTTTATTGCCCAGCGCCTGAGGCGCCCCCTTGAAGGGAATGCCGAAGGGATCGACGCAATTTTTGTTCTTCCTCACCTATGAGCTTCGGCTTGTGGGTGGGCCCACATTAAAACGAGGCCTTGTGCCCAGCTCATACAAGTGGGTTATGAGGCAAATACATCCCCCCCCAGGCAACACCTGCCCCCTCGATTTAAAGGGGCAAGGCTGGGTTTATTGCCAGCGCCTGAGGCGCCCCCTTGAGGGATATTGCCGACGGGAACGACGCATTTTCGTGTCTACCACCCACGAGCTTCGGCTTGTGGGTGGGCCCACGCAAAAATTTCCTTGTGTCACGCTCTCATAAGTGGGGTGAGAGGCAAATACCATAACATGGGCTGTTTTGAGGCAAATCTAACTCAGATTTTCATACAGACATTGTTAATAAATATAATGTATTCTATTTATTAATGATCTTAGCTATAAATTAGATACACATTGATAAACTTACGCAGTTCCTGAGTATATTGTGATATAAGCAGTGACATAGTTTTGATCAGAGTCGGACAGACATCGAATCTCCATTATAATAAGATATGGCGTAGATGAATTTCAAAGTATTTATGATGTCACGACGCATATGGTGGCCTGATGGTTTAAATATCTTTCTTAACTTCAAGAACAGAGGCGAAGTTGGGGATATATATATATATATATCCCCAAATGAGCCTGTGTTCTCTCACTCTACTTCTCTCTCTCTCTCTCTCTCTCTCTCTCTCTCTCTCTCTCTATATATATATTATATATATATATATAATTATATTATATATATATATATATTATATATTATAGAAGAAAACACTTAACTGTGGGTGGCAAGCACGTACTTCAAAGAACTGGAGGGTGGGAGATAAGCAATATACAGACAAGCGGAAATTAATATTGCTCGCAGCATAATTGACTTAAATGAAGACAATTAATTGTTTTTTGTTAATGTATTATTATTATTATTATTATTATTATTATTATTATTTATTCATAAAAATTACACAATTTATGTCAGACGTTTTAAAATAGTTACCTCAATATCTTCTGCACACAGCCCTAAACTGGGGCAAATCGTTATTTTCCCTCCTTTTGAGTTTTTTTTACATCAGCTGATGGTCTTTCACTGAAGGCTGAGGGACAACAAGTCTCCTCAGGTCTCCAGGACTTTTATGAGTATTCTAGCCAATTGCAGCAGTACAGTAGTCTGGATGATCTCAATTCTTCCTCTGATTTCCAGATCCTCCAGTCTTTTTTCCAAGTTTATTGGGACCGTTCCAAGTGCACCAACTACAATTGGTATCACTTTCACTCTCATATTCCACAGCGTTTTCAATTCTCTGGCAAGGTTTAGGTATTTATCCATCTTTTCATTTTTCTCCAGCTTCACCCTGTGATCTGCTGGAACCGCAAAGTCCACCAGTGGACACTTTTTTTTTTGTTAATCAACACTAGGTGTGTTTTCCTGGTTGGGATAGGGTGATCCGTCTTCATCTCAAATTCCCAGTTATTATTATTATTATTATTATTATTATTATTATTATTATTATTATTATCATTTCACTCCTTTTGAGTTTTTCACACCAGCTGATGGTCTTTCACTGGAGGCTGAGTGACAGCAGGTCTCCTCAGGTCCCCAGGAGTCTTCTGAGTATTCTAGCCAATTGCAGCAGTGCAGGAGTCTGGATGGACTCAATCATTCCTATGATTTCCAGATCATCCAGTATTTTTTCCAAGTTTATTGGGTCAGTTCCAAGTGCACCAACTACAATTGGTATTACTTTCACTTTCATATTCAATTCTCTGGCAATTATTATTATTATTATTATTATTATTATTATTATTATTATTATTATTAACATTTCACGCCATAATGTTTTTCACACCCGCGTTACCCAGTGGTTCACTGTAGACTGAGTGACAGCCAATTCCCTCGGGTGTCCATGACTCTTCTGTCTATTCTAGCCGATCTTAACAATGCTGTTGTTTGAGGGGGGTCTCTATTCTTCCTCTGATTTCCAGTTCATCCATACTCTTTCCTAAACCATTGAACACCATTCCAAGGGTACTAATAACAATTGGTATCACTTTCACCCTCATATTCCACAATTTTTTCAGTTCTCCAGCAAGGTTCAGGTATTTGTATATCTTTTCATTTTTTTTTCATCTTCATCCTGTGATCTGCTGGGACTGCAAAATATTTCCTATTGAAATAAACTGAAATGCCATTAATCCTTTGCAGCCCCACCCCCAAAAGCACCCTAATTTTTTGTTAGTTTTTTTTTAATAAGAAAAATAACACTATATTGTATAAAAACATAATAAAATACGAGGGTGAGTCAAAAAGTAATGCCATTTTGTTTAGGACAGTTATAATTACCAACACAGGAACATGTATCATACATCAAAATGAAGCTGGGCCTCTGTAGATCACACCCTTACTTCTCCACATAGTCACCATTTCTCTCAATAGCAATGTTCCACCTTCGAATGAGAACATGTATCTCTTCCCCGTAAAATCTATTGACTGTTCTTTGAGCCACTTCTTCACTATAGATTTCACTTCCTCGTCACTGTTATGTAGAATGTTATGAATCATGTGCAGCAGTATGTTTTCATGTTTATTTTATTTTTTTTTTTTATAAATGATATTTTTCTTTGGTGCAATAAATTTGGAAACTTGTTATACGTATTATAATCTGACTTATTTTTATTTTTTATTTTTCAGGTTGGCAACATTGATCTAATCTGACCATAGTTCTCACTTATGTCTCATTTTAAACAGTTGGTTTTAATTATCAACACAAATCCACAGTGACAGCTTGTAACTCAGAAAACTCGTAAGTTGGGGCATACGTGAGTAAAGGAACCACTTTTATGTGCGTACTACGTCGCATAAATTCCCTTCAAAGTTGCCACCTGTTGACCATGGGTGGCAACAAACGATGCTTAAGGACGGAATCCTGTTGGCCAAAGTGTCCATGACATGCAAGACGGTTAGACGGGCTGTTGGAGAGGAACTCTTCGATCAATCGGCCTCTTCATGTCAAGCCATAGTTCTTATATGATTGTCCCAACCCTATTGCCCTTATGGCAAACCTCCAATCCTTTTTTATCATACATGTACTAGAAGGTGGTGGCCAAGGGGCTTAGTAACTGTATCTAATGAAGACGTTAACATTCTGGAGCTCTGGGGAGTGTGAGGTATTCCTTCATCGCTATTACTTCCAGGCCCACACATACCTACAGTGGTATTACCGGTTAGGGTCCCATCTATGGATTAGATAGAAAGAAATGAGTTTTAAAAAAATTGTCAAAAAATTGAGTTTTAAAAACATTGAACACCCATCAAGCATGAATAGAACAAAACGTCTTCAGAATAACAAGGGTTAACATGCCGTGCAATCCAACAAACATTGTGGAGTTTGAAGAAAATAAAAACAGAATTAAGAGGGAATGGAAATTAACTATAAAAGGCGAGAGATATATCTTATTATAATGGAGATTGGGTGTATGTCTGTGTGTAATCTAAACTATATCACTACTCAAGTCACAATCCCCTTTATTATTTACGTCACATTTTCCATGATTTTATTTTTCTGTAAAGCCTCAATTATGAATAAAATTGTTTTACATTATTAATTCTGTTGGTCATATCTACATATTAGGATATTTACCACGTCCCCCACGTGTAGGGGTTAGGCACAATACCCTGTTGATATGTGACCACACACGAACCGAAGCTCAGGGGTAGCGGGATGCAAAAAATTTGTTGATCCTGTCGGCATTCCCCCTCAAGGTGGCGCCTCAGGCACTAGGCAATAAACCCAGCCAAGCCCCTTTAAATTAAGGGGACATGTGTTGCCTGGGGGGGGATTCCCCCTGGGATCAACGATGTAAGCTCGTACAGTCCATGGCCGAAGCCACTAGGCCCCGCTGTCGAAACTGGAATATTTACCACGTTCCCAACGTGTACGGGTTAGGCACAAGGCCCTATTAATGTGGGATCACCACGAACCGAAGCTCATGGTGTGGCGGGTACAAAATGCGTTGACCCCGTCAGCATTGCTCGCTATGTGGCGCCTCAAACACCGGGCAATAAACCCAGCGCTGCTCCTTTAAATCGAGGGGGCAGGTGTTGCCTGGGGGGATGGCCCCAAGGGATCAACGATGTTAGCACACTGGACCCCGAAGTCGAAACTGGAGTTAGATATGTTTGGACATACTAATGACATGGAATTGTATTTATATATACAACAAAATGGCGGTTTACAGTGTGAACGAGAATGCTAATTTGCATATTGATATAAAAAATTGGATTTTGATTAATTTATGCTTAATATTATTGATTTCTAATTGTTTGGTTTTATCTTAATGAATATGAGCAAAAAATCTCGAGGATAAATCTTAAAAGAAATATATTAACAAGAAGAAATAACTGTAATTTTATTCTTTGCTTCCTATTTTAACTAAATAGTTAAATAAGGAAAATTTAGCAATGAAAAACGGGAATGATGGAAGAGTAAGCTTCAGTTCTTCTATTTTTCGATTATACCCCGCTCTGTTTCAAATCTTTTAATCTGCATTCTTATTTAGTTTCATTAGCCTTTCTAATTTAATATGATATTTTATCACATTAAAACTTAAATACTTTCACCCGGAGGATGCATATATTTACTAGTTTACTTTATTTACCAAGAATCATTAGAAATCTTCGTTGTATAGTTTGATTTTTGGGTAACGAGGAACCCGACTTTTTGCGGCTCTTCAAATGGAGACAAAAACTAACTTACCCCCCCCCCAAAAAAAAAACCCAACAAAAAACAAAGTGATTGTTGTTTTCAAAATTACACTTCTCATTAATTCAACATTGTTGCTCTGGACAAAAACAAATCGACATTTCTCAATAATAGTCTCGGGTGGGTGGGTGTTGGGCTGATGAAATCCGTGGGTCTAAAAAAGCAAAATTTGCACCATTTTTTCGACTTCCTGTCATTAGTCAAATCCATATTCTTCAAAATTACCGATAATTGTTACTTTGACAAAAGAGAATAATTTGTAACGAATTAAATAAAAACCACAACACTTCGAGGTATGTTTAAGGCGGTAAATCATTTATACACATATGTAAAGTATGCTAAATACCAGTACAAACACACACACACAATATATACATATATATATATATATATATCATGTCGTGCAGGCAGCACGGATATCCATGACAATCTCTCGCCAACCTTCCCTATCATTCATCGCCCCTGGGAGTTCTTCCTCGTTGCATCTTTACATAGCTGGTCAATGCTTCTTGCCTTTCTTAATGTAAAACCTTTTTCTTTTATGGTTCGGAGTACATAGTCTAGGTATATTATAAATATATATGGTGCTAATGTATCTCCTTGTAGGACTCCTGCGGCGATGTCAAAGAAATCTGTGTCGCCATCAGGTGAGCGTACTATTACCTTACTGTCTTTGTAGAGCATCATTATAGCGGCAACCGTTTCTTTGGGGAGACCATATGCAAATAATATTTGTTCCATTTTAGTATATGTATCTATATATGTGTCATTTTCCAACGATATATATATATATATATGGGTAAATTTGGCTCAGGACCGCCCTCGGTGGTGGCTGAATCTCCGTAGAGGACTGTACGTGTCAGAAGTCAACCTGACACAACATCATGAAGCTAAGAGGTCCAGAAGAATGCAGCGACAACAATGCATCGGAACATCAACATCTTCAAGGACAGCCTTCAAATGCAAAATCTGTGGTCGAGAATGTTTTTCAAAGGAGGTGCTTTAACTTCAGGGGCACATAAAAACGTTATCATAGTTTTCCGAGACTGAAATGCCAATGAGTTATATATATATATATATATATATATATATATAATATATATATATATATTATATATATATATTTAGGAATGGACTCGTCGATCCGAGTTTAAATCCTAGACGAGGCTGTTTGCATTTCCCATATCGCTAATACCCTTGGGAAAGGTATGAGTCAAACTTCTCTCCCTCCAGCTATGGATAAATTGTAAGGCATATTGATCTCTTTAACCTTAGCCAGGTAACCAGTCTTGGAGAATTCACACCGTTTAAACCCCGCTTAAGAAATTGACCTTGTGTCGCATCCCCTCGTGCTGAGGGTCGATATATATATATATATATATATATATATATATATATATATATAATTATTCTAGCCTTTGTACCTTTCAATTGTTGAATCCTTTAGCTGTCCGTTCGTAAAGGATTGTCTGTAGTTATATAATCGAAGTTTCTAGGGCGTGTTGGTGCTGCCTAAATATATCAATTTTCTTCAGTTGCATTTGAATTGATATCGAGGAAACCCCACACTTAGAAATAGTGTTTCTGAGTTGTTCACATTTTGAACGATCGTAAGGGTCAACCCAACCAAGGTGCAATGGCCGGGTCTCACTCTGGAAGAACAGAGATATTCTGGTCCAAGTAACATTCATTGAAGTAGCTCTTCTAAAGGGGTAGGCAATTATCTAATGATTACGAGCATGTAAGATAAGAGTTACCAAAATCCAAAGTTTTCGAAAACTTGACCATGAAAATTAAAAGAAACAAAAATAAAATAAATAGTTAATAGATCTGTTCTTTAAAAGGTCCGTTTACTGCACAAGTTCACAATACATATCACAAAGTAAAGCATTTAAGTTTGTCAGACTAAAATTTTAACATTTTTAATATGAGATTTCTGAAGAAAACAAATGATTCTTTGAATTCTTTGTTAACTTTACACTTCTTTCGTTTAAATATATATATTTACCAAACCCTCCGCACGATCAGGATGGTCAATTTTATAAGCGGAGTTTAACAGGTTTGAATTCAGACTAGACTGGTGACCTAGTCATGGTTAAAGGGCCCAGTCTACCCAGCTATTTACCCATAGCTGGAGGGAGAATTGGATTCGTACCTTTCCCAAGGTATTAGTGCCATGTGAAATGCAAACAGCTTCGTCCAGGAATTGAACTCTGGTCAACGATTCTATTTCCCACGACTCTAACCATTAGAGCACGGGCCTCCATAATTCATTTAAATATATACAGTTAAAAAAAGGTAAAAAAAAAAGTTCCAGGCGTTTCGGAGTAGAGGAAACGGAGACGAAACAAAACAAAAAAAAAAAAAGACAACTAAAATATTACCAATATATAAAAATTGTAACATTAAACAATATATAAGTTTTGTTTAAAGCACAAATAACTCCAGAAATGATGACCAATTTCATAAAGATTTCTACTGAGGATCATACATCTAAAATCTTTCTGGTTAGTTTTGGATATTATCTAATATTTTAGAATTATTTCTCTGATTTTGTGCTTTGAATTCGAAATGAAAGTTCTTGAGTTTGAAAAGTTCGAGAAGGCTCTCGAGTCCAAAAAGTAATACCTGAAGAAGCCTGAAGGACACATCGGCTGAAATGTTGTACAGATAACAATAAAGATGAGGACAATAGTCCAAATAATCCAAAAAATACAAATTTTAGAATTACTTTGAATTTTTGTTTCTGCACATGGCTGCTGCATAGCATGGACATTATTAAATTGATGTTTAGATGTTTCCTTTTCTTTTTTTCAGATAATGAAAGAATAATATTTTCCTTGTTTTTCTTTAGAATTTGGAAAAAAAACCTCTCTGTACCAAAGTAAGTATTTTCCGACATCCTACCATGTCAGATGAACACACTCTTCATAATCAAACCGACTTTGGGAGACTGGATATTGGATATAGATATTGGACAGACGAGACCAGTAGTTAGTTAGTTAATTAGTATGAAAATACTAGCGAATAAATATATTATTACGAAGCTCTTGAATTCCTTCTTATTCAATTTACATATATCTTTCATCTCTTTGTGAGTTAGTAAATTGGTCGCCTTACTCACGACACAAAAGTGGCTCTAGATTTGATCCCCGACAAATTTAAGATACCATATACTGAGTTAAAACCTAAAATTAATAGATTCCTTCATACAAAATGGCAACAACACTGGAATAACAACACCCACAATAAACTCTTCCTAATCAAACCCATTTTGGGAGACTGGAGACCAACTTTAAGGAAGTCTAGAAAGGAACAAATCATTGTGTCCCGATTACGCATTGGTCACACAAGTCTAACGCACTGCTATATACTCAAACAAGAACAACAAACACAATGTGAAACATGTCAAAAGTTTCATACAACTGTTAAACACTAATTTATGGAATGCAGGTTTTTTGCTCACATCAAAAACTGTTATTTTAATGCAAACAATAGGAAAGATTTATTTGAAAATGTCAACATGGAGGACATTTTTGAGGGAAATAAAATTATACCATAGAATATAGACATGAAACAAATCAATACCATACAACATGATCCCCAATAATGCTAACACATTGTTAAAACCAATTACTAAAAAGTATAAATATAAATACACAACATATATTACTTCCTGACCGTTAGGCATGACATAACCCCAGACAGGATGATATGCCGTTAAAATCAATAAACCAACCAACAAAATCTGATTATTGCGGGGGGTGGGGGTGGAGAGTCACGTACAAACTGAAGTTCGTGCAATGGTTAGTGTAAAAATTGCGTGTATCCCGTCGGCATTCGATCCAATGGTCAAAGCCAATAGACACAAGTTTCGAAGAACAAGGTAAGTATAGAAAAATATGTCAACAATATATATTCTAGCAGGAACGTCACTTAATTTTTAGCATCCCCGAAAAAAAGCCTGTTAACGCTTAAAACCTTATATATTATATATAAAATTTTCCTACAATTATTGATGCTCTGTATTTATGAAATATATTAGGTACTTTTTGAATATATTACTCATGCTACAATAGCGGAAACGCTAGACGAGCAATAGAACACTATATATTATATATATATAATATATATAATATATATATATATTATATATATATATATATAGTGTTCTATTGCTAATAATTTTATATATATACTAATATTATTATTCATACATATATATAGTATTTGCCAATGTATCTTATAGGTATAGTATCATTCATAATTATGACATACTTCTGTATAATACTTCTGTCTATCACACCGCATCACATTGCGACTACGCTAATTTTTGTCTGCTCGCCTATA
>CM042150.1:32101485-32108937 GCA_023376005.1 Doryteuthis pealeii | reverse complement strand
AAGAGAGAGATATCTATCTCATTGTCATATCTATCTATCTATCTATCTACCTATCTATCTATCTACTTATGTATGTATGTATGTATCTAATCGTTAATTGCTATCTATCTATCTATCTATCTATCTCTCTATCTATCTCTCTATCTAATCGTTGATACCTACCTATCTATCTATCTCATTGTCAATATCTATCTATCTATCTATCTATCTATCTATCTATCTAATCGTTGATATCTTTCTACCTATCTATCTCATTGTCAATATCTATCTATCTATCTATCTATCTATCCAATCGTTAATATATATCTATCTATCTAATCGTTAATATATATATATACCTATCGTTAATCTCTCTCTCTCTCTCTCTCTGTATCTATCTATCTATCTATCTATCTATCTATCTATATCTGCATGAATTTGGTGGGGTTATCCGGTATAAAGATATTAACAATTCTAATCCTTAAGGTTGGGCCCAACTAAGCCACATCAAGCACCCAGAAAGGATGTATCATTAATGACAAACAGCAAAAAATATTTTAAAAGAGATTATAATTCTTATGAAGTCGTTGAAGACATGAAACAAACGTCGACAATCAAAGTAGAACTATATATATATATATATATATATATATATATATATATATATATATTATATATATATCAATACTCGTGTTCCTACAAAATACGACCGGTACCATCTTGCAACAACCTCTGATTAAAATGTGGCCATCCAAATTGTCCCTAGTGAAATGCAAAAAATGTAAATCCTCATTATCTGTTGTTGTTTATCCGCATAATTCTTATTTCTTATGAGTGTCGTTACCTCAACTAAATAATGTAGCATTCTGTAGAGAGGCGATCGGAGAGACCTGTTGAGAATTTTCGTATATAAGGTGTGTGCTAGATGCCCGCTCTTACTTATAGACTAGGCCGGAATCATGTGATCTAACTCTTGGCCAATCACTGGCAGTACTCTGAGGTTGATACAATACTTAAACCAACCCTACTGGTCATAATTAAGCAGACATTCTTTGACGATGGACATAGGATTAAATCACTGGACCTTTACCAATACGCAGGATAGGACTTATATGCTCACTAAAGGATTCCATAACACAGGACTTTCTTTAAGCCCTTTTCAACTGGCCAAGGATGGCATTTAAAAAACTTTACAGGTTATGGGCCCAGCACGCTTCCTTCCGAACAATCGGCTAGCATTTATATGATAATCCAAACCATGTTGCTCTTATGCCAAGCACCTTACTCTTTTATCATATGTGGTAGAAGGTGGTGGTTCGGGGTCTTATTGTCCTGTGTATGACGTTAAACTCCATTTAATGGTAAAGTTCCAATTCAGGAGATCTGGGGAGTGCAGATTATCTCTTTATTGACATTACTCCCAGGTCCACTCTGACCCGGAACAGTAGTACCTGTTAGGGTCCCATTTATGGATTGAATAGATAAAAAATGAGTTGAATATGGGTTTAAAAAAACTGAGTTTAAAGAAATTGCATACCCATCAAGAATGAATCAAACAAAATGTCTTCGGCATAAAATAACCCAACATGGGTTGACATGCCATAAATCCAACCAACCAACCAACCAACCAACCAGAGATCTCACGAATGATATCTGTATTTAGAAAGTACAGGAACAAGAAAAAAATTAATGTGACATGCATGATGGGAAGACAATCCCGTTTCCCAGATCATCAGGGTAATAAGATACTTTCATTTTGTCGGATTGTACCGGCAGACCTAATGGTTGCTGACTGATGTGGTTTATGCTAAATAATAATAATAATAATAATAATAATAATAATAATAATACAACAAACCAGTAAATATAGACTATGCGGTGACAAGGATGTGACTGTAAACCATGTATTAAACGAATGTAGCAAACTAGCACAATGGGAATACAAAATTAGGCTCGACTGGGTTGGGAAGGTGATCCACTGGGAATTATGCAAAAAAATAAATTTTTACCATGCAGCAAAAGGGTATATGCATAAACCAGAATCTGTTCTTGAGAATGAATGAATATGAAAGTCAAAGTGATACCAGTTGTAGTTGGTGCACTTGGAACAGTCCCAAAAAGCTTGGAAAAGGACTGGAGGATCTGGAAATCAGAGGAAGAATTGAGACCATCCATAATACTGCATTGCTGCAATCTGCTAGAATACTCAGAAGTATCCTGTATACCTAAGGAGATTTTTTGTCACTCAGACTCCAGTGAAATACCATCAGCTAACGCTAGTGTGAAAAACTATAATAATAATAATAATAATAATAATAATAATAATAATAATAATAATAATAATAATTCCTATGTATTTGAAATTTTCTTTTCCAACAAGTGATTTTATAGTGTCCTGATTTGGTAGTTGTATTCTGTTCATTAATTTTCTTTCTCCCTTTCTTTATTACTAGCATGGCACATTTTTCAATTCCGAATTCCATCCCTATATCTTGGCTATATATTCTAATGGTTTGTACTAGGGTTTCTAATTCTTTTTTCATTTTTAGCAAACGTTTTTATGTCATCCATGTACATAAGGTGGTTTATTTATTCCTGTGAGTTGGTGAATTTGCATCCCTCTCTGCATTTTCTAAGTATATGATTGAGTGGCATCATTGCTATAATAAACAGTAGTGGTAATAAAGAGTCTCCTTGGAAAATACCTCTTTGGATTTTTACTTCTGCCAAGGATTGCCCTCTTGCTTTTAATTGGACTCGCTAGAAGCAGACAATATCAAGCATACAGAAATGAAAGGAAAAGTTAAAAAAGAATACCCCAGGAGAACAAGAAAACTTCTAGAAACCAAGCTCAACAGCAGAAATCAAAGGAATACATACCTGGGCCATCCCCATTATAAGATATTCTGGGCCATTCTTAAAATGAACAAAAGAAGAACTCAGACAAATTAACCAAAGGACTAGAAAATTAATGACAATGCACAAAGCTTTACACCCTAGAGACGATGAAGATAGGCTATACGTATCAAGAAAGGAGGATGGAAGAGGTCTTGTCAACATAGAGGACTGCGTAGAGACCACAATCCAATGACTAGGAGAATACACAAAAAAGAACAAAGAAAGATTACTTATGGCAGCCAATAATAGCAGATGCAACATATGGACAAACAGAAAAAACAACGAGAACTAGAAAACAACGATGGAAAGAAAAAACAATTATATAGATACTTCAAACGACAAATTGGAGAGGTTGCACATAAAAAAGACTTGGACATAGTTAAAAAGAGGAAACCTCAAGAGAGAAATTGAATCACTAATAATTGCTGCATAAAACAATGCCATAAGAACAACTTATATCAAAGCAAAAATTGATAAGACACAACAAAACAGTAAATGTAGACTTTATGGTGACAGAGATGAGACCATAAAACATGTATTAAGCGAATGTAGGAAACTAGCACAATGGGAATACAAAACTAGGCTCAACTGGGTTGGGAAGGTGATCCACTGGGAATTATGCAAAAAATAAAATTTTTACCATGCAGCAAAATAATATATGCATAAACCAGAATTTCTTCTTGAGAATGAAACGCATAAAATTCTCTGGGACTTCGAGATAAAGACGGATCACGTTATCCCAGCAAGGAGACCAGTTGATTAAAAAAAAAAGGATAAAAGAATGGAGAACGTGTCAAGTGGTTGACTTTGCAGTTCTAGCAGATCACTGGGTGAAGATGAAGAAAAATGAAAAGATGGACAAATACCTGGACCTTGCCAGAGAATTGAAAAAGCTGAGAGTGAAAGTGATACCAATCGTAGTTGGTGCACTTGGAACGGTCCCAATAAACCTGGAAAAAAGACTGGAGGATTTGGAAATCAGAGGAAGAATTGAGACCATCCAGACCACTGCACTGCTGCAATCAGCTAGAATACTCAGAAGAGTCATGGAGACCTGAGGAAACTTGTTGTCACTCAGACTTGTCAACTGGTAGATTTTGCAGTTCATATTAACGTTACTACGGACTTAACAATTTACGCACATGTGTCTTAGACTGTTTTTCTATCGTAAGCATTTACTAAGATTGCATGGTTCTTAATTGTCATCGTGTTTACTTTGATGTCTGCTTTCTGGTCTCTGCCTGAAGGGATTAAGTATATTTTTCAGAACTAACATGGTTTTAGAATTGGCATCGTTACTATAAAGAACGTCCTAGTTATTATTTTTTTACCACAGATCTGATATAAAGTGCAGACAATAGTCTAACGACGAGAGGCCACATTCAGAGTTAAAAATCTCAGAATTACGTGACCTGAGAAGGAGTCTAAACAGTATCCAGTGATGAGGCTCGTGTTCTGGGGCTCTGTGGAGTGTAAAGTCACCAATCGTAGCCATTATTCTAAGGTCCACCTTGACCTGGAGTGGTAATATACCTTTTAAGGTTCCATCTATAAATCAAATAGACAGGCAAATTATTTGTATCAAATAGGAATACTTGAAACTAAAAAAACTGTGTGCAAACAAATTATTATTGCAAGTCTCCTCTGGTTTTCAGGACACTTATTCTATATTCTTATTCGGTATTATAGCCCAGGGATCACCAAACTTTTTTCACGGTGGGCCGGATAATTGAAAAAATAACGAACGCGGGCCACATTATTATTGTGTTTAATACTTGCTAGACAGAACGAAAGATCTGAGAAAAAGATGTAAAACAAAATTTATCTTTCCATGTTATATGAGTGGCGTAAGATGCACAAAAATAAATTTAACCTACATTTTTATTTTCAAAACATTATCAAAGAACGCAACATTCAAATACCGTCGGTGGGCCTGATGAAATGCCTTCGCGGGGCGGATCCATCCCGTGGGCCGTAGTTTGGTGACCCATGTTCTAGCCGATCTCAACAATACTGTTTGGATTTGTCTTCCTCTAATTTCCAATTCACCCAGACTCTTTTTCCAAACACCTGGGGACCGTTCCAAGCGCACCAATTATTATTATTATTATTATTATTATTATTATTATTATTATTATTATGAGTTTTTTTACACCTGCCGTAGCTGGTGGTTCACTGGAGACTGAGTGACAGCAAGTCTCCTCAGGTCTCCAGGACTCTTCTGAGTATTCTAGCCGATCCCAACAGTGCTGTAGTTTGGATGGTCTCGGTTTTTCATATCAACCCTTGTGAGTTTTTCACACCAGCGATAGCCAGTGGTCTTTCACTGGCGTCTGAGTGAGAACAATTTTCAGTTCTCCAGGACTCATCTGAGTATTCTAGCCGATCTTGACAATGCTGTGGATGATCTTAACAGTCTTCTGGATGATCTCGATTCCTCCTCTGATTTTCTTTTCCTCCGTTTCTCTTCACAAGCCTTTGGAGACCGTTCCAAGCGTACCAGTCTCAATTAGTATCACGTTTACACTCACGTTCCACGCTTTTTTTTTGTTTTGTTTTAGTTCTCTGGCAGGGTCTTGTTATTTGTCAATCGTTTCGCTTCCTTTCATTTTCACGCTGTTGTACATCAGCAAAATCTACGAAAATTATTTTTTTCTTGTTAATTAATACTAGGTCTGGTCTTCTAGCCTGAATTAAATGATCTATTTGTATCTCAAAGAGAATCTTATTCGTCACATTCTCTAGGACTGATTCTAGTTTGTGTGTATACCATTTGGTAAGTAAAGTAAAGTCGTCGGGGTGGCCTAAAGTCGGTATCAGCCAGTGTGGTATATTGGTTAATAAGAAACGTAATTGTTTTGTTAAGAAACGGAAGCACCGTTTCGGCCATCTTTTGTCATTCTGACGGAAGTGATTACCTCTCGTTGGTTAACGTCAGCTGAACTACTTGTGTTATTTATTTCGATAAGCAAGCTACAACAGCCAGACAGCGAGGGAGTCTATCCCCTTTTCGCTAGCGCTAGACCAAGATCGTTTGGGCGTCTGAAGCGGAGCACCACTCCTACCATCAGCTCCTCCCTTTACCGCACATATCCATGTGCTACTCATACGCTGAGTTGGCGAGGGCCGAAATCGAACCAGGAACCTCAAGGTTTCCAGCCGGGCATTCTACCGACTGAGCTAAGCCGGCCCTACAATACCATTTGGTAGTACGTTCAAAATTTGATTTCTTGCACAATTACCAGTCAATCTAATTTCCCAGACATTCTTGCCCAGTTTTGCACTCCTATTGTGCCAGTTTGCTATACTTATTATTGAGTATTTCATACCAGTGTTAGCTGATGATCTTGCACTGGAGTCTGATGAGTGACAACAAGTCTCTAGGACTCTTCTGATTATTCTAGCCGATTTCAACAATGCTGCTGTCTGGATGATCTCAATTCTAAAAACAGATGATTACATTCTCATTATTTAGGTACTGTATGACAAACCTATTTGTTTTATTTTTGCGTTGTTAGAGGGAACACACACACACACACACACACACACACACACACACACACACACACACACAGAGACAGACAGACACACACACACACACATGCACAGACCTTCCGAGGGTGTCCTTGCTTTAATAGGTAAATGCTGGCTTTATATCTTTGCTTTCAATTCGTCTTTGGTGTGGGACAAAAGTTCATAATTACCGAAGAAGGGGCTATCAGTGCTAAAAGTAATTAGAATAAAAAGGACTAATGATTGATAAAAGATCGATAAAAATGCACAGATCGATTAAACTTGTTAAACCAATCAGAGATAAAACGCTTCGAGGTCGTCAGTTAAGAAGACTAAAAAAAGATCAGTTGAAAACTAATTCTGACTAAAAAAAAAAAAAAAGATTTAATTTCGGAGAGTTCATTATGATTAAAAAAACACATCACAACAGAACACACACACACACACACACACACACACACACACACACACACACACACACACACACACACACAGAAACACACACACACATACACACACACACACTTTCCGAGGGTTTCCTTGTTTAAATCGGTAAATGCTACCGTTATCTTTGCTTTCAATTGATCTTTGGTGTAGGACAGAAGTTTATTAGCCTCTGACATAACAGAGCCACACATATGATAATCAAGGTACTGCTATTTGGGGAGTTAGGGGTGATGACGTCGCAGAAATTTTCTCACAGTCAACATAGGTTCTGCTGCTTTTTTTCACAGACAGACAGAGGGACAGAGGGACACAGAAACCCCTCAGTCTGTCTATCTGTCTGTCTGTCTGTCTCTGTCTCTCTCTTTCAATATATATATATATATATATATATATATAATATATATATATATATTATGTACATATATATATATAAATATATCTATATATACAAATGTATACATATGTATAAATGTATAGAAATATAATGCATATATATACATATATATGCATGTATATGTGTGTATATATATGTGTGTGTGTGCATATATATATATATATATATATATATATATGTGTGTGTGTGTGTGTGTATATTTTCTCACAGTCAACATAGGT
>CM042150.1:32078985-32096485 GCA_023376005.1 Doryteuthis pealeii | reverse complement strand
AAGGGAGGAGCTGGGGGTAGGTGTGGTGCTTCATCACATTCGCTACTAAAACAATGTCCTTGGTCTAGCGTTAGTGAAAACGGGATAGACTCCCTCGCTGTCTGCCTGATACCAAATTTAGGCCACCCAACTTATATATATATATATTAAAGAACCGGAGTGATAAAAACTCAGTCGGGTTTCGTTCCAGGCTAGAAGTAGTCGCTGGGTCTAGCCATACTGAAGAGACGTGAAACGTCGAAACACGGTGTCTGTGAATGAATATATATATATATATATATATATATATATATATATACGTATATTGTAAATTGGGGTACTTGTAAGTCAAGGCACACGTGTAAGTCAAGGCACAATATATAATATATATATATATATATATGTGTGTGTGTGTGTGTGTGTGTGTGTGTGTGTGTTGAAAAGATAATTGAAATAAAAGTATATTCTGCTATGGATGAAATTTATTAGTTACTAGAAGCGGCTACCCGACGTCGCCTGGGTAGAAGGTGGGGGTGCAGAAAAGTTTATCTCGCAGGTCCATTATTACTGAATCGTGAGTTAGATCCTCACAGAATGCCCCATTAAAATCCTTACATAAAAAGATTTTGCGTTGATCCGGCCTGGTGGTGTGTCAGAAAAAAAAAGTACACAGACACTGTGAAAATAAAAATTAATGTCTTCTATTTAAAATAGTCGATGCAAAGAAATTCCATGGTGTAACTATTTTATTTTTTATTCTCTAATTATCTTCACGAATATAAATCAAATCTTCATTATCAAAAATCAAAATATGGTGATAGTGAATGATGTGAGTAATGTAAACAAACCTGAAACAATACTTTTTATTCATTTTTATTTTCATGTTAGCCATTGTTTATAGAATAATCACGTTAATTTATTTATTCTAATATTAAAGATAAAAATAAAATCAGTTTACTAATGTAGAATAGCGCGCAAGAGATAATATGAGATTACGTATAAAATGTATTACATTTCACGAGAATTTCCGAAACGAACGGGTTAGGGTACTTCGGGAGTTTCCGTAAACTAATGTTATTTACACGTAAAATGCGATTCTAATGATGTTATTTCATTAGAATGAATCGGTATATTTGTCGTTAATTGTTTCATTTTCGTAGTTGCCTAGGTAGAGAACAAATTAACCCCCCCCCCAAAAAAAAACAAACAAACGTGGTGTAATGGTTAGCAAGCTAGTCTTGCAGATCCATTAATACTGAATAGTGAGTTCGATCTCCGCAGAATACCTCATAAAAATCCCCACGCAAAAAGACCTTCTGTTAATACGGCCTGGTGTGTGTGTGTGTGGGGGGGGGGGGGCAGTGAATTTTTGTTTTCGTCAGGTAGAGGAAATGACATCACATATAACAATATACTAAGACATTTTTAATTTAATAATTAATAATTTAAAAAAATAATAATAAATGAATCGATTTGTTAAATTGATATTTCAAACAAAAAAACAACAAAACCCCAAAAAATCATACGAAAAAAAATTAAATAAAGTATTTAAAAAAAATAATCGAAACTTATTTTATTAGGGAGAATTTTTAATGTGTTTAAAAGGTAAATTTAAAAAAGAAATGTAGGATCTTATTTTATGTACGGAGTTAGCGAGAAATGCCAATGGCTAAGGCCGCGATTCTAGCGTTATCTTAACGTAAATTTGATATTAATAGTCTTAAAATATAGATTAAATCTTCAATTATCATGACGAAATGGGAGATATGGTGATAGCGAGTGTATATATATTTACTTTGTCGTTAATTGTTTTATTTTCGAAGTTTCTTCCGGACATACATACACACAACTGCCCTTTATATATGTATAGATAGATGTGTCGATACGTGTTAAGCTTCCTTTAAGCGCCCATATAATGGGTGGGTAGTTTGTCGTTGAATAGGTGTAGTTCGTGACACAAGGATTATGCGAGCATACGAATGGAGAACAAACTGGTGGTATCAGCGACGTTTCTTCCTTTGCTCTGGATTTGTCGGACCACACACACACACACACACACACACACACACACACACACAACACACACATATATATATATATATATATATATATATATATATACTAGCAAAAGTACCCCGTCCATGACTGGACGAAAACATTTTTAGGAACAATTTTTAAAAATCACCGAAAATTTATGTATTACAGTGTTTATTTTAAGGAATTTTTTTTAACATTGAAAATATTTTTTTAAATGTATTGAATTTTTTAGTGTTTTGAAACAATTTTATGTCATAATATTGACTTATTGGCTGAACTTGCACAAAGGTGTCAAAATTAGGGTGACCCAGAAAAAACAGAACTCAAATTATTTATCTATTTTCCCATTAAACTAACCTTAATCCTCAACCCCAACCTTAGCCCTAACCCCTAAGCCTAACCCTAACCCCTAACACTAACCCTACCCCCACCCCCTAGTTAAAATTAACAGCTTTATTACAAAATTTGGGTTCTGTTTTTTCTGGGTCACCCTGTATACAGGGTGACCTAGAAAAAACAGAACCCAAATTATTTATTCCTTTTCACATTAAACTAACCCTAAACCCCAACCCTAACCCGAACTCTAACCCTAAAACCTAACCCTAGACCCCCATAGTTTAAAATTAACAGTTTTATTACAAAATCTGTGGGTTCTGTTTTTCTGGGTCACCCTAATTTTGACACCTTTGTGCAAGTTCAGCTGACGTTTTTTAGTGGAATTCAGAATTCATGTTTTTTTTTCTTTTACTAAAAAAAAAAAAAAAAAAAAAAAAATCCCGTATAGAAACTTATAAAAATCTTCTGATATAATTATTCAGACTATTATCTTTATAGAAAAGAAAATTAAAAATCGTTTTTTATCTGTTTATTTTTTTCAGATTTCTTAAAATATAATAATCGTAAAAAATATTTCCTCTAACATATTTTAAGAAAAAAAACCTATTTCAAACATATTTTCATTTTTCATAGAATTTGTTAAAAAAAACCGGTAGTCAGTTGATTTAACGGTACGAAAATTTAAACAGTAAACATTGTTTTCGTTCATAATTTTCATTATTTCTGTAAGCTGAATTATCGTATTGCAATATCTATTTTTGCTTAAACTCAAGATAGTATTTTAAAAACATATTGTTTTAAAACGTTTTCATTAGTTCTCTAAAAAATTAAGACTTTTTTTTTACCGTTAGTATCAATTACAAAACAACTCGTTTTATCATTTTTTATTTAAATTTAATATATATATATATACAACCATAAACGGGTGAATATTTCAAAACACTTTCATTATATTTTCTTTTTCATTTACATTTAAAATCTTATTTTTTTAAAAATGTAACCGTAAACTTGTGTTTTGAAACAATTTTAATTTTTCTACAATTTTTTGTGCATAGCAATTTAAATTAAAGTGAGTTAATCTGAAAAAAAAATCATACTTCGTATATTAAAACCATACTTTGTATATTAAAATATTTTTAACACGCTGTAAAAAATAATTCAATGGATAAAAACTCATACAAATTACATATTTAGAAAGATTATTTTCTTTTCTATCTAACCAAATAAATATTTTAAAGATTGCACAAAAAAAAAAAAGAATTTGATTTTACGTTAAAATTTAGTCATAGTTGTAGCGGACATTTTGAATGACTAGTAACCAACACGCAACTGATATTCATTCTTTCTTTCTTTCTTCTTCTTCGGGCAGCTGAAATAAGCAGCAGCCAAGCTTCTGCTGATACACCCAGCAACAGGAACAGTTTACGATACTTTCCGAAAATCGTTTGATTTTTGTTTAATCAATTAATTATATCCCTTAATTCGTAAAAATCAATAACCAAATTTGGCGTGTTTCTGAGTTAGAAGATTATCAAGGTGTATGCAAGATTTCGAATCTGAGTGACCTCCCGTTTTGGAGTTATATGTCGACACGACCATACCAAACTTCCTTATATATATATATATATATATATATATATATATATATATATATATATATATTATGTTAACAACTAAGCCAGGACAAGGACAATTAGAATGTCCGCTGTCTTGCGGTCGCACGCAGTCACGGGGAAAAACTTCGGGAGTGACACCGGTGGACGTCACACGAATCAAATTGCCACAATTCCTTCATGAACATGCTTGCAAGATAATGCGTAGTCCCCCTCTCTCTCTCTTTGTTTTTCCTACTTTCAAATCATACTTCCGTTTTAATTAAGAGTGGGTGTCTCCTCCCACCTAAAAAAATAAAAATACCCATTCATGATTTGTTTTATAGTATTCGACGTGGGTTATCTCAATTCAATTTCTAAAATAAATAGATAAAGAAAGAAAAGAAAAGACCGCAATTGGCTGATTCGTGGCTCAGCATGACGTCATTATCATTAAAATGTGTATATTTGGACAACAAAGAGTGCCAGAAAAAGGGAGATAAAAACAGCAGCCCCAGAAAGCATCACAGTTTGTGTGCAGTCAGTGTACCAAAGATTGTCACTCAGGGATAGGCCTGCACAGTCACTTGCGCAGATGCAGATATTTATCTATTTATTTATTATTGCTGGCTTGGGCATATCAGGGGGGATGGAAAATGGCTGCATCCCAAAAGATCTTTTGTATTGCAAATTAGTAAAAGGCTCCCGATTGGTAGGTAGACTACGCCTACACTTTAAATATGTCTGTAGGAGAGACATGAGGATATGCCACATTTACACAAACACATGGGAGGTAGATACAAAAAATCGAGTAGCCTGGCGCCTTAACGTTAAGCAAGGCATGAAGAGGAGTGAGGTGGAGAGGAGAGTTGCCTCGAAAGTCCAGAAAGAGGGAGAAAAGACAGCAGCCCCAGAAAGCATCACAGTTTGTGTGCAGTCAGTGCACCAAAGATTGTCACTCAAGGATAGGCCTGCACAGCCACTTGTGCAGAAGCAGATATTATTATTATTATTATTATTATTATTATTATTATTGTCACTACGCTATCGTACTTAGCGGGCGGAAAGGTGCCAACAACAAAGTATATTTGAATATAAATTGTTGAAACTAATACTGAAATTATTTATCTGTATTTTTGAGATGAGGCTTGATGTGAATAATTTTCGTGCTGTTGTTCTCATTTTTATTGTGATATGTATAAACACAATGTTCAGGTCGCTGTAACCTAGTTTAGGTGTTTCTTATCTACTTTAGAATAAAGTCATCATCAGATCTAACCAATATATTAATCACATTTCTGTCAATAAGTCTGGTGGCATTTTATGCTGCTTGGAGCGCCTTGAACTAGTGGTAACGATATTTAGGCTCCGAATCCTCGCTTGAACTCAAGGTTATCGTCTGATGATGAGTTTTTTTTTCTCTAAGATAAATTAGAAACACCTGAACAAGACCCGAGGTTACAGCGGCCTGAACGTTGTATTTATATATATATATCACAATAAAGATGACGACAACAGTCCGAAAAATCAAAATTAATACTGACCTCTTTAAAATGAATGACACTAAATCAAATAGATCGCCAATTACTCTTAGATTGGTTTGTTTTGTTTTACGGCATGTCAAACTCGGTGGGTCATTTAATGCCGACAAAGTTGTGAAATAAATTCATTCTTGATACATAATACAATTTTATTTATCAACTCATGTCTTTCTATTTAACCCATAGATGGGACCCTAACAGGTACTACCACTCCGGGTTAGAGTGGACCCGGTAGCAATGGTGATGAAGGGGTGCTCCACATTCCCCAAGCCTCCAAAACTGGAACCTCACCATCAGATAGAGTTTAACGTCATTCCCAAGACATGTAGACCCTCAGTTACAGCCTTCTAGCACCCATATGATAAAAAGGGGTTGGGGCTTCCCATAAGGGCAATAGGGTTGGGGCAATCATATAGGTGCTAAGGCTTGACGTGACCAGCTGATTGATCGGAGGGGGCCTCTCCGACCGCCCGTCTAGCCCAAGACAGGGCCAAAGTGGAGTATTGCAAGTCATGAACTGCTCATCTACCTGAGTTGTATCCTTAAGCATCACGGGTCGCCACCCACGGCCAACAGGTGGCCCCATTGGAAGAGTCTTACCCTCTGCAGCTGGTGCAGTCGGTGCATTCTAACACCCCAGTCGACAGGGCGAAATTACTCTTAGAATATAAGTTTATATCTCTAATAATAGACCCAAATGTCAATGTGTTACATCTTTTAACTTTACTCTTAGAGACCGAATCCCAACACATCATACCATTTTGAGCAAATTAAAACTGTGTTAAGGATTTATTGAGAATCAAGACTAAAGTTTTTAGGATAAAAGCTGTGATGTGTTGGATCCCAAGTCATGTTGAAATAACGGGAAATGACTAAGCCGATTCAGATGCAAAATATGTCATGAATAAAGAAATTGATGAAAAACCCATATACAGATCTAAAAAAAAAAAACAAACAAATAAAAAAAATTATCAAGAAAAAATGACAACAACGTTGAAATAGTATTGCACCGAACAAATCACTATCAATTAAGCCAACAGTAGGAGAATGGAAGCCAGGATATAGAAAATCACCCGAGGAAGATGTAATACTGGCTCGACTGCGCATTGGCCATATAGACCCAACACCAGCAAACCAGCCAACCAACCAACCAACCAACCAACCAGCCAACCAACCAGCCAAGACTTACACACTCTTTTTTGCTCAAGCAGGAGGATTAACCACGGCGACGTACATACCAAATAACCTACTCTGTCAAATATTTCATCGTGGAGTGTGGAGTTTTTGCTTCAATCAAAAATTAATATTTCAAAAACAAAAATTAATAAATAAATACCTAACAAGAATGAATAAAACAAACGTCTTCGGCATAAAATAACCCAACAGGGGTTGACATGTTTTATGAGTGATGAGGCTTTGATTATTTGAAAAAAGAAAAGACAAAGATACTTTACAGGGTCAGACTTTATTTCTAGGTTCATAGCTATTTCTTGGAGAGGAGATTTCTGCTGAGCTAATGAATAACATGTTTCTAGTAAGGTCTGCGTTAGGAATGATCAAGGGTTCTTTCTGGTGCCAGGAAGCGGCCCTTTTCTCTGCGCATGCCCAGAAGGTTCTTCCTGTTAGGTGCCTCCTAGGAGATTGTGATTTTTTATTTTTCATTTCATTTCATTTCATTTCATTTTTTTTTCTTTTATTTTAATTCCCACACATACCGTAAAATCCAGCCAACCAACCAACCAACCAACCAACCAGCTCTCCCCTACTTCCAACCAACCAACCACCCTCCCCTCCTGCTATTCAACCAACCAACCAACCAACCAACCAACCAGTCTTCCCCTCCACCAAACCAACCAACCAACCAGCCAACCAGCTCTCCCCTCCCTCCTACCAACCAACCAACCAACCAACCAGCCCTCCCCTCCTGCTATTCAACCAACCAACCAACCAACCAGCCTCCCCTCCTGCTAACCAACCAACCAACCAACCAACCAGCCCTCCCCCTCCTGCCAACCAACCAACCAGCCAACCAGCCAGCCAGCTCTCCCCTCCTTCCTACCAACCAACCAACCAACCAGCCAACCAGCCCTCCCCTCCAACCAACCAACCAACCAACCAACCAACCAACCAACCACCAACCACACCAAAACCAGCCAAACAGCCAACCAGCCCTCCCCTCCTTCCAACCAACCAACCAAACAACTAGTGTTCAACAACAAACTAAACGCTTCAAGTGTAATTTTTGGAAAAAAAATGGTAGAAAAAAATTGTCATTCCCATTATCAAACTTGACAGGACTCATTTGTTTTGTTTTGATAGGTTCAAAATTCAAAACAAAAACATTTTAAGATACAACAATAGTAAATATCAAAGAAAAAAAAAATCAAATGAAGTTTTGTTTGAGCATCCTGTCTCTTATCAGTCCAAATTCTTTTTCCTGTGCGATTCCGTCATATTAGAAAATAAATAACTAAATAGATAAATAAAAATAAAAATAAATAAATAAATAATAAAATTAATAATAAAATAATAAGAATAAATAATAAAAAATATAAAAATAAATAAATAACAAAAATAATAATCAACATAAATAAATAGATACTAAAACTAATAATAGAATAAATGAATATTAAATAATAATAATAATAATAATAATAATAATAATAATAATAATAATAATAATAATAATAATAATAATAATAATAAAATAAAAAAAAAGTTATGGAATATGAAAGTGAAAGTTATACCAATTGTAGTTGGTGCACTTGGAACAGTCCCAAAAGGATTAGAAAAAGGTTTGGAAAGTTTGGATATCAGAGGAAGGATTGAAACCATTCAGAACACTGCACTGCTGCAATCTGCCAGAATACTCAGAAGAGTCCTGGAGACCTGAGGAGACTTGCTGTCACTCAGACTCCAGTGAAAGACCATCAGCTAACACTGATGTGAAAACTCGAAAGGAATAATAATAATAATAATAATAATAATAATAATAATAATGATAAATAAATAATAAAAATAATAATAAAATAGATAAGTAAATAAATAATAAACATAATAATAAAAATAGATAAATAAATATATAATAAAAATAATAGAAATAAATAATAAAAATAATAATAGAATAAATAAATAATAAAAATAAATGTATAAATGATAATAATAACAATAAAAGTAAATAAATAAATAATAAAAAAGTTATAATAAAAATAAATGAATAAATAATAAAGATAATAAATAGAAACAAATAAATAGAAATAAAAAAGATATCTTTGATTTGCTATTGTTTCATACACTGATCTCATTTTGCCTTCCTTTAAGATATGTTTTTGTTTAAAAAAAAATTGTTATCACTCTCGTTATCCCCGCAGGAAAAGACAGTATTTTATTTGCATGCTCCCGGGGTTTCCCATTTCCCAACCCAAAATCTGAATGTTTTCCCATGAATTACTTCCTTTGGATTTAATCTTCAAAATTCCGTGATGAGCTGTTCGGCAACGTTTGTTCTTTTTTTTTCCTTCCTTGTCATATATATATATATAAAAACAAAAAAAAAAACAAAAACAAACAAAACACCAGGAGGCAAATGTTTGCATATTTATTAAGTTGTCAATGTTAAATTTCTATTTACTTTTATTGCTAACACACGATTCACGCTTCTTTCGATAAATTTATTACCTCATTGACTTTTACACACATATATATATATTTCTTACCCCTTCGCACGAGCAGGATGTGACACAAGGTCAATTTCTTAAGTAGTGTTTAACAGGTTAGAATTAAGAGTTTTTATTCTCCTAAACTGGTTGCCTAACCAAAATTAAATAGCCCCCCAAAAAATGGATCGCTTCACGAATTTGCATGTTATCCTTGCACAGGGGTCCATGCAAATCTTCTCTGTATCATTCCAATTTTATTATATGTACAGACGAAACTTGTACTGCTTGAGATATAGTCAGTTGTAGAACGAAACATTGGGTCAATGGAGGGTTTGACTTTGACTTCCTGACCGATGAGTTGGACAAACTCAGAAAGCATAAGAAGGCATATATTTACGTTTTCGTTAATTGTTTTATTTTTGTAGTTTCCTGCAGGCATACTGTTATAGGTGATATAACCTATGGACATAAATCGAATGTGCCGACTACTACTATAAGTAGCAGGAACAACTGTCGCTTGACACGAAGCAATGCGAGTCAGCTCGTAACTGTATGGTCGGATGCAATCTCCACTTTCTTTGCTGTAATTTCTACTCCTTTTTATTCAATACATTTGTATCCATTGTTACCAGTCGTTTGTCTTATTTTTACCCTTAAAAACCCCACAACACATACATACATACATACATACATACATACATACACACCAACTGTCCTTTATATATGTATAGAAGATGAAAATTTGAAGAATAATGTTTGCCTTCAGATTATCATCTCTTCGGCCCCATGAAAGAAGGTTTGAGAAGCAAACATTATTCCAGTGAAAAGGAAATAAAATCTGTAGTGAAGAAGTGGCTCAAAGAACAGTCAACATAATTTTACGGGGCAGGGATACATGCTCTCATTCGAAAGTGGAACATTGTTATTTAGAGAAACGGTGACTATGTGGAGAAGTAGGGATGTGATCCACAGAAGACCAGCTTCATTTTGATGGTATAAACCTGTCCTAAACAAAATGGCATTATTTTCTTTTACTAATCTAGGTATATAGAATCGAATGTACATTTCATTACATTGTCATTCTTTTCTTGTTTGGATTGAAAAGTTTTCATTACACTCTATAAGATATTCAACCAACTCTTTCGCTAGGATGTGACACACGGTCACAAATATGGGGCATCCAGCGAAGATGAAACTCACTATTCACAAGTAATGGATCTGCGAGACTAGCTTGCTAACAATTACACGACTATAGGACATCCTGGTATTTAGCCAACCTTTTCGCCACGGGTAAAATGTGACACAAGGTTGCAAGTATGGAACATATAGCGATGATGGAACTCACTATTCACAAGTTATAGAGATTCGCTTTCTAACCATTACACCACGCTTTGACATCCTGATATTTACCCAACACATTCACCACAAGTAGGATGTGAAACAAGCTCACAAGTATGGAGCATTCAACGAGGATCGAACTCGCTATTCTGTAGTAATGGATATGCGAGACTAGCTTGTTAACCATTACACCACGAAATGCATTTTCCTGTAGGTACTCACTTGACCCGTTCGCTGCGGGTAGGATGTGACACAATGTCTCAAGTATGGGGCATCCAGCGACGATCGAACACGATATTCAGTAGTAGACTAGCTTGCTACACACTCTTATAGTATATCAACACGACTAAGAGTCGGTTTAGCTCGGTCGGTAGAGGATCCGCCTAGGAAACGCAAGGTTCCTGGTTCGATACCGGCCCTCGCCAACTCAGCGTATGAGTTGTAAAAGGAGCTAATGGTAGGTGTGGCGCTCCACCTCAGGCGCAAAAAAACTTCTTGGTCTAGCACTACTGAAAAGTGAATAGACTTCGCTGTCTGGCTGATACCGACTTTAGGCCATCCCGATGACTTTACTAATAAGTTTCGTTTAGCTTTTTCGTCATTATTCCAAAAGATGTCTTGATATGTGCGTAGTGTGACTTGTAAGTACCACCAATTTTTGAAATTTACCCCCCCTCCCAATATTTAACACAATGAAATTTGCATAAAGATTAATATTATCTTGAAAATGTTTGTCTAGTCAAAAGAAGTATTAAAAAAACTCCTGATGATTTTTAAAAAAAATTCAGCTTACGGAAATAATGAAAATTATGAACGAAAACAATGTTTACATATTTGCACCGTTAAATCAATTGAAATTTAACGTAGCCAAAAACAAGTTACGACTAGAGATTTTCAAAAAATTCTATGAAAAATCAATTACTGGTCCAATTTTCCCGAAAATGTCCATAATTACTTACCTTTTGATAAAAATATGTTTGAAATAGGTTTTTCCTAAAATATATCAGGGGAAATATTTTTTATGGGGCCTCTCACCCTATTTCATTTTATGAAATATGAAAAAAATGAACCTACAAAAATTTTTTTACTTTTTTTTCTATAAATATAAGAGTTTGAATAATTATATCAGATTTTTATAAGTTTCTATAGGGGAGTTTTTTTAGTAAAAGAACCATGAATATAGAATTATTCTAAAAAAATATCAATAAAGAAACTGAACCTGTTGTAAAAAAAACAGACTGTTTTACTTATTTTTCAAGATAATGGTGAGTAATTTTCCCCAATCGGATAATTTGATCTTTGAATTAACTGTTTTTTCTTTGTAACAACTCTTAATGTCCGTTTTTTTTAAATGAGATTTACGTTTCTTCCTTCAATATTGTTTAAACCGATCAAGTAACTTATTTTGGTGGTACCTAGTGACTTGATATTAATTAAGAGAAGGAAAACTGTGAATTCAAATCAGCTGTATCCCACTTTAAAAAATACCCCCTGTGTCATTTCCTGCCCGTGGGGGGAAGTGAGATGTTGAGTGATATATTCGTAATCCTATTTTTCTGTCATGCCGTTCAGATGATATGATGCATCATGGGTAATGTGACTTGATATCAATGTGCGCATGTCATGGTTTTTTCCCTAGTCTATGAATATGTGCTTTTTTACGCATGTGAGAACGTCTAGTTTCGTAAACACTTGCTTTTTGGTATTTTCTTTTTGTGTCATTAATCCCAAGCAAAATGACTCTACAAATCACCAAACTTTTTTTCTTTCTTTCTTTAGTAAAAGAAAAAAAAATGTCGGGAACTCCGGAGGCTTAAAATAGAAAATATAGCTCACTGATACATAGTGTGTCTGAATCTCACACCCCTTTCTTTCCCCTGTTGTCGGCGCTGAAAGCCGTTATCTAAAGTTACCCTTACAAAGGAAATGATAAATAAATTAAATAAATGAATAAATAAAACAAATAGAAACATTTAATTTCCCCACCCTTCAACTATTTTTTTCTAATTCAAAACATATCGCAGCTGTTTCTTTTGTCATCCCTGTTTCTTCTAATGGAAATCCAGTCGCTTTTTATACGTTTTCATCATCAAAATGACGTAATCCTGACGTGTTATTTACGTCATACGAATAGATCATGTAGGAAGCGCGTGGTGTGATGGTTAAAGTCATGGGAAATAGATTCGTCACCCCGAGTTCAAATCCTGGACGTGGTAATTGCATTTCACTTAGCGTTAGTACCCTTGGGAAAGGTATGAATCCTACTCTCCCTCCAGCTATTGGTAAATAGTAGGGCAGACTGGGCTCTTTAATCTTGGTTAGGCAACTAGTCTAGGAGAAGGAAAACTCTGAATTCAAACCTGTTAAACTCCGCTTAAGAAATTGACCTTGTGTCACATCCTGCTCGTGCGGAGGGGTTGGTAAAAAAAATAAATAGATCATGTGATTTGACTACATTGACCACGTGCGTTATTTATCCCTTTTTTTAAAACTAAAAATAACTTTAATTTAGCACAAGGCCACAAGTATAGGGCACCCAGTGAGGATCGAACTCACTAAGTAATAATCGATTGTCAAGGCTCAGTTACTAATTATTACACGACAATGACATGCCCCTAAAAACCAAACTATGCATAGTTTAGATTTTACACAAGACCGCAAGCATGGGTCACCCAGTGAGGATCGATTTCACTACTCAGTAGTAATTGATTATCAAGACTCTCTAGCTAACTTAACCACCGCAACAAGATGCCCAATTTTTTAAAACTATTTTTTTTCTATTCAGCCCATAGATGGGACCCTAACAGGTACTACCAATCCGGGCCAGAGTTCACCTGGGATCAAGGGCGATTAAGGGGTACTCCCCGAGCTCCAGAATTGGAACTTCACCATCAGATGCAGTTTAACGTCATACCCAGGACACTAACACTCCTTCGAGCACATATATAATAGAAAATATATGGAGATACGTGGTGTAATAGAAAATGGACTCGTCGACCAGGGTTCAAACTCTCGAAGTGGCTGTTTGCATTTCACATAGTGCTAATGCCATTGGGAAAGTTATGAATCCATATATTCTCCCTCCAGCTATGGGTAAATAGCAGGGTAGACTGGGCTCTTGGATAGGTAACCAGTCTAGGAGAAGGAAAACTCTGAATTCACACCTGTTAAACTCCGCTTAAGAAATTGACATTGTGTCGTATCCTGCTCATGCGTAGGGGTTGGTGAATATATCTCTAATAATAATGGAGATTCGCTTCCGGTTTTTGTCTGTAACAAAAATTACGTCACTGCTTACGTCACATTACCCAAAATCGTCATAACAGAATAAATACACTCAAAATTTGAACAAGCAAAATTAGACAGTCTTCATTTTTTTAAAACAAGTTTTAATACATATTTAAAGTTTACATTTCAAATTGTTTTATTTTTTAATCCTTTAATGAATTTGATGATTTTACTTACTTAGGGTACAAACTTGCCGACATTGAATTTTTAACTCCCACCCCTCAGGCAATATGTTTCAAAAATCTATTTTTACATCGCCCGGAGGGTGTTTTTTATTTTGTACTAGTATGTATAATGAAAAGGGTTGGGGCTTTGCGATAAGGTCAATAGAGTTGGGTTAATCATGATGTGACGAGTTGCTTGATCAGATGAAGACTCTCCGCCCGCCCGTTTATCCCAATTAGAGTCAAATGTTATATATTCATATATACCCACATCATCATCATCATCATCATATCCCGCAAGTAGCACAGATATCCATGACAATCTCTCGCCAACCTTCCCTATCATTCATTGTCCCAGGGAGGTTCTCTACGCAGCATCCAGCATCTTTGCATAGTTGGTCAATGTAGGTCCTTGGTGGACGGCCCACATTAGCATGCTTCCACAGGAGAAAGTCGCTTATGAGCTCGTTTTTGCTTCTTCAGCAGTGTCCAGCATGCCTTGTCCGTCTCACTCGAACGGTTTGTGAGATGGGGGCAGGTGGCCATACAGCTGTTTCCTCGTGGGGTGCTGTTTCCACGATTTGTTCAAGACTGCACGCAGCATTCGTGTGCAGCTCCCATCCAGCTTATTCTCAAGGCGCCTCGTTAGGGTCCAGCTGGCGAAGTATCAGTAATATGGAAATCCGATCTCACAAAAGTTAAAAGCAACAATTCTTCCAGGCTGTGGTTATATCATTGCTGCTGTATAGCTGCACCCACATCATACATTAGGTATATAGAGAGAGAGAGAGAGAGAGAGAAGAGAGAGAGAGAGAGAGAGAGAGAGAGAGAGAGACAGAGAGACAGAGACAGAGAGACAGAGACAGACAGACAGACAGACAGAGACAGACAGACAGACAGACAGAGTTATTAGAGCCGACAATCGCTATGCACTCCTTCAACATCGGGTCGCGAATAAAACACGTCTTCAGCATAAAATAACCCAAGGGTTGACATGCCATAAAATCCAACGGTTATATACTCGTATATACCTACATCATACGTCGGGTATATAATGTACAAGAGAGTGATCTCGGTTATATAATAGACAGACAGACAGATTAGATATAGGGCTAAACTTGCAAATTAAAACGGAAACTTTTTTGGTGGTCCTCCATGACAATTTAACTACAGTGTCTGAATGAACATTTTGCGAATTAGGTTACGGGTTAGGAGTTTGGGATTAAGGTTGTTTTTAATTACGTATTGCTTAAAAAACCCAACAAAACCCCCCAAATTACTATACATTTAATTAACGATTAGAATTAATTATTGAACTCAACGGTAGACACATTAGTTTCAGTTGTTGGTGTTAGTATTGCAATGTATAATTTCAATTAAACTTGGTTAAACATTTTTTTAAATGTATAGTAATTTGGGGTTTATGTTGTTTTTTTTAAGCAATACGTAATTAAAAACAAAAGTTCATTCATACACTGTAGTTAAACTGTCATGGAGGACCACCAAAAAAGTTTCCGTTTTAATTTTCCGACCAATTTGCAAGTTTAGCTAGATATATATGATATGATGGTCTTTCTTACTTGTTACACTTCTACTTATTGCTTCTTCTGGTTCTATCTCGACCGCCATTTTCTTCCATCTAGTGGGCTTCTGCTGGTGGGTGATTTTCTTCTTTGTTAATTCTTCTTTGGGCTGGGCTGGACATTGCTTGTTTTAACATTTAATTAACACAACGAGACTTGGTTGTTTCTTGATCAAGCTTTTATTTTCAACCCTGCCCATTTGATTCTGCTGCGGGTGAGTTTCGAACCCTAAAAGATAGGGTGCCGGCTCGCATCTCTAACTAAACTAAAACTTATTCTCACGCCTGTATACCGGAAGGTCAGTTGGAATGTCACCATTGTCACTCATCGGCTCCAGTAACTTTCCACAGACCCCGTCATTTTAAAGTTGAACAGACCCTAATTCAAAATTCTAACTACAGGTACGTTCATAATTTATAACTGCTCATAAATTATGTAACAGAAAGTGGAGTGTTGCATATTATGGACTGCTCAGTCACCAAGAATCCGTCCTTAAGCATCACGGGTCGCCACTCACGGCCAACAGATGGCTCCATTATTAGGTTTATTTATTCTATTCATGAAATTACAAACTTTTCCCTCATCATGATGAATAAATTGCGATGAAATGAAAGTTATTGAAATCAATATGTTTTAGTTTATTTAAAACTTTTGACACTTCAATAGTTTTGTCATTCATTGTTTTTTGGTCTCCAGTTAAAGTTAATGACAGTACTAAGCCCCACAAAACAACCGGACCATATTACCTTTAGGCACCCCTTTTTGATCTCGATTAAGAAAGGACATGTTTTTCATTTACACCGTCAATATCCGCTTGTTTTAACAGACGATTTTTAGATTTAAAAAAAATCATGAAACTAACCCCTAACCCTAACCCCTAACCCTAACCCCTAACAAACAACCAGATATTGACGGTGTAAATGAAAAACATGTCCTTTCTTAATCGAGATCAAAAAGGGGTGCCTAAAGGTAATATGGTCCAGTTGTTTTGTGTGGCGTGGTATTGTCATATTAACTTTAACTGGAGACCAAAATGCAAAGAATCACAAAACTATTGAAGTGTCAAAAGTTTTAAATGAAAAACATGTCCTTTCTTAATCGAGATCAAAAATGGGTGCCTAAAGGTAATATGGTCCAAACAACTTATCACAGGAGTAAAAAAAAGAAATCCTTTATTTCGACAGTTTAATTTAGTATTTTTAATTGTATTCTTCAGCTCAAGTTGAGAAGGCGGAGACTTGTTGTCACTGGGACTTTCAATAAAGGCCAACACAGTGAGTTCTGATATGAAAACTCACACAGAGTAAATGATAAAAACAAACATTTGAAAAAAAAAAAGTCTTCTGGAATTTGCGTGTTTGAAATTGTTCAGTCTAACCACGACATTTCAGTATCGAATTACAATACCAAAGCATACCACTTTCATCCAGGGATCACACCACCACACACACACACACACACACACACACACACACATATATATATAATATATATATATTATATATATATATATATATGCTAATAAACTTCCATCCAGTGTAACATCCAATGTTGTCTACATTTTTTTCACATACTGTCGGATTGATTTTCTCATTCTACTCCCATATATATATATATATATTTATATATATATATAAAGAGAGAGTCAGAATTGTCCTGAAGAACCATTCGGGTGAAACCTAGGTAGACTGTGTCTGACTCATGTAGGTCCTTATAATCATGCTCTACTTAATGTATTGAGCACTTTCTGCTCCCCCGGTGTTTTTTTCTTTTGCCAATACATACGAACTGATGATTATTTTCAGAAAGTACGAATGAGCCGGTTTTTTTCTTATTTAATTTTTTTTTTTTCAGATGTGTTTTGAAAAAAAAAATTATTACCTTTTTTTTTTTCACACCGGTAGAGTTTATAAGTAAAATATAAAATATATATTGGTAGCGCACTTGACAAATAAACTTCTAATAACCTAAGATTACTCAGCT
>CM042150.1:32013985-32071485 GCA_023376005.1 Doryteuthis pealeii | reverse complement strand
CCTGTGTTTGTTGATGAAATTAATAGCGTCGATCCCAGGGGGCTATCCCCCAGGCAACACCTGCCCCCTCGATTTAACGGGGCAGGGCTGGGTTTATTGCCCAGCGCCTGAGGCGCCCCCTTGAGGGGAATGCCGAAGGGATCGACGCAATTTTTGTTCTTCCTCACCTATGAGCTTCGGCTTGTGGGTGGGCCCACATTAAAACGAGGCCTTGTGCCCAGCCCATACAAGTGGGGTATGAGGCAAATACATCCCCTCCAGGCAACACCTGCCCCCACGATTTAAAGGGGCAGGGCTGGGTTTATTGCCAGCGCCTGAGGCGCCCCCTTGAGGGATATTGCCGACGGGATCGACGCATTTTCGTGTCTACCACCCATGAGCTTCTGCTTGTGGGTGGGCCCACATAAGAATGTCCTTGTGTCACGCTCTCATAAGTGGAATGAGAGGCAAATACCATAACATGGGCTGTTTTGAGGCAAATCTAACTCAGATTTTCATACAGACATTGTTAATAAATATAATTTCTTCTATTTATTAATGATCTTAGCTATAAATTAGATACACATTGATAAACTTACGCAGTTCCTGAGTATATTGTGATATAAGCAGTGACATAGTTTTGATCAGAGTCGGACAGACATCGAATCTCCATTATAATAAGATATGGCGTAGATGAATTTCAAAGTATTCATGATGTCACGACGCATATGGTGGCCTGATGGTTTAAATATCTTTCTTAACTCCAAGAACAGAGGCGAAGTTGGGGATATATATATATATATATATATCCCCAAATGAGCCTGTGTTCTCTCACTCTACTTCTCTCTCTCTCTCTCTCTCTCTCTCTCTCTCTCTCTATATATATATATATATATATATATATATATATATATAGAAAACACTTAACTGTGGGTGGCAAGCACGTACTTCAAAGAACTGGAGGGTGGGAGATAAGCAATATACAGACAAGCGGAAATTAATATTGCTCGCAGCATAATTGACTTAAATGAAGACAATTAATTGTTTTTTGTTAATGTATTATTATTATTATTATTATTATTATTATTATTATTATTATTATTATTATTTATTCATAAAAATTACACAATTTATGTCAGACGTTTTAAAATAGTTACCTCAATATCTTCTGCACACAGCCCTAAACTGGGGCAAATCGTTATTTTCACTCCTTTTGAGTTTTTTTTACATCAGCTGATGGTCTTTCACTGAAGGCTGAGTGACAACAAGTCTCCTCAGGTCTCCAGGACTTTTATGAGTATTCTAGCCGATTGCAGCAGTACAGTAGTCTGGATGATCTCAATTCTTCCTCTGATTTCCAGATCCTCCAGTCTTTTTTCCAAGTTTACTACAATTGGTATCACTTTCACTCTCATATTCCACAGCGTTTTCAATTCTCTGGCAAGGTTTAGGTATTTATCCATCTTTTCATTTTTCTCCAGCTTCACCCTGTGATCTGCTGGAACCGCAGAGTCCACCAGTGGACACTTTTTTTTTTCTTTTTTTTTTGTTAATCAACACTAGGTGTGTTTTCCTGGCTGGGATAGGGTGATCCGTCTTCATCTCAAATTCCCAGTTATTATTATTATTATTATTATTATTATTATTATTATTATTATTATTATTATGTCACTCCTTTTGAGTTTTTCACCCCAGCTGATGGTCTTTCACTGGTGGCTGAGTGACAACAAGTCTCCTCAGGTCTCCAGGAGTCTTCTGAGTATTCTAGCCAATTGCAGCAGTGCAGGAGTCTGGATGGACTCAATCATTCTTCTGATTTCCAGATCATCCAGTCTTTTTTCCAAGTTTATTGTGTCAGTTCCAAGTGCACCAACTACAATTGGTATCACTTTCACTCTCATATTCTTCAGCTTTTTCAATTCTCTGGCTAGGTCCAGGTATTTGTCCATCTTTTCGCTTTCCTTCATCTTCACCCTGTGATCTGATGGAACCGCAAAGTCCAAAAGTTGACAAGATTTTTTTTTTCGTGAATTAACACTATTATTATTATTATTATTATTATTATTATTATTATTATTATGGTTTACTCCTCATGAGTTTTCACATCAGCATTAGCTGATGGTATTTCACTGGATTATTATTATTATTATTATTATTATTATTATTATTATTATTATTATTTCACACCATAAATGTTTTTCACACCCGCGTTACCCAGTGGTTCACTGTAGACTGAGTGACAGCCAATTCCCTCGGGCGTCCATGACTCTTCTGTCTATTCTAGCCGATCTTAACAATGCTGTTGTTTGGAGGGTCTCGATTCTTCCTCTGATTTTCAGTTCATCCATACTCTTTCCTAAACCACTGGATACCATTCCAAGGGTACTAATTACAATTGGTATCACTTTCACCCTCATATTCCACAATTTTTTCAGTTCTCCAGCAAGGTTCAGGTATTTGTCTATCTTTTCATTTTCTTTCATCTTCATCCTGTGATCTGCTGGGACTGCAAAATATTTCCTATTGAAATAAACTGAAATACCATTAATCCTTTGCAGCCCCACCCCCAAAAGCACCCTAATTTTTTGTTAGTTTTTTTTTAATAAGAAAAATAACACTATATTGTATAAAAACATAATAAAATACTAGGGTGAGTCAAAAAGTAATGCCATTTTGTTTAGGACAGTTATAATTACCAACACAGGAACATGTATCATACATCAAAATGAAGCTGGGCCTCTGTAGATCACACCCTTACTTCTCCACATAGTCACCATTTCTCTCAATAGCAATGTTCCACCTTCGAATGAGAACATGTATCTCTTCCCCGTAAAATCTATTGACTGTTCTTTGAGCCACTTCTTCACTATAGATTTCACTTCCTCGTCACTGTTATGTAGAATGTTATGAATCATGTGCAGCAGTATGTTTTCATGTTTTTTTGTTTTTTTTTATAAATGATATTTTTCTTTGGTGCAATAAATTTGGAAACTTGTTATACGTATTATAATCTGACTTATTTTTATTTTTTTATTTTTCAGGTTGGCAACGTTGATCTAATCTGACCATAGTTCTCACTTATGTCTCATTTTAAACAGTTGGTTTTAATTATCAACACAAATCCACTGTGACAGCTTGTAACTCGGAAAACTCGTAAGCTGGGGCACACGTAAGTGAAGGTACCACTTTTATGTGCGTACTACGTCGTATAAATTCCTTCCAAAGTTGCCACCTGTTGACCAAGGGTGGCAACCAACGATGCTTAAGGACGGAATCCTGTTGGCCAAACTGTCCATGACATGCAACACTCCGCTTTGTCCCTTATTTAGGCTAGACGGGCTGTTGGAGAGGTACTCTTCGATCAATCGCCTGGTCATGTCAAGCCCTAGCTCTTATATGATTGTCCCAACCCTATTGCCCTTATGGCAAACCCCCAATTCTTTATATAATACATGTGCAAGAAGGCTGTGGCCGAGGGGCTTAGTATCCTGGGTATGATGTTAAACTGTATCTAATTAGGACGTTCAAATTCTGGAGCTCTGGGGAGTGTGAGGTATTCCTTCATCGCTATTACTTCCAGGCCCACACATACCTACAGTGGTATTACCTGTTAGGGTCCCATCTATGGATTGGATAGAAAGAAATGATTTTTTAAAAATTGTCAATAAATTGAGTTTTAAAAACATTGAACACCCATGAAGCATGAATAGAACAAAACGTCTTCAGCATAACAAGGGTTAACATGCCGTGAAATCCAACAAACATTGTGGAGATTGGAGAAAATAAAAACAGAATTAAGAGGGAATGGAAATTAACTATAAAAGGCGATATATATATCTTATTATAATGGAGATTGGGTGTATGTCTGTGTGTAATCTAAACTATATCACTACTCAAGTCACAATCCCCTTTATTATTTACGTCACATTTTCCATGATTTTATTTTTCTGTAAAGCCTCAATTATGAATAAAATTGTTTTATATTATTAATTCTGTTGGTCATATCTACATACTAGGATATTTACCACGTACCCCACGTGTACGGGTTAGGCACAATGTCCTGTTAATGTGGGACCACCCACGAACCGAAGCTCATGGGTAGCGGGATGCAAAAAATGCGTTGATCCTGTCGGCATTCCCCCTCAAGGTGGCGCCTCAGGCACTAAGCAACAAACCCAGCCCAGCCCCTTTAAATTGAGGGGACAGGTGTTGCCTGGGGGGGGGGGATTCCCCCTGGGATCAACGATGTAAGCTCGTACAGTCCATGGCCGAAGCCACCAGGCCCCGCTGTCGAAACTGGAATATTTACCACGTTCCCAACGTGTACGGGTTAGGCACAAGGCCCTATTAATGTGGGATCACCCACGAACCGAAGCTCATGGTGTGGCGGGTACAAAATGCGTTGACCCCGTCAGCATTGCTCCGCTATGTGGCGCCTCAAACACCGGGCAATAAACCCAGCACTGCTCCTTTAAATCGAGGGGGCAGGTGTTGCCTGGGGGGATGGCCCCAAGGGATCAACGATGTTAGTCTGTAAAGTCCAGCGGCCAAAGCACACTGGACCCCGAAGTCGAAACTGGAGTTAGATATGTTTGGACATACTAATGACATGGAATTGTATTTATATATACAACAAAATAGCGGTTTACAGTGTGAACGAGTATGCTAATTTGCATATTGATATCAAAAATTGGATTTTGATTAATTTATGCTTAATATTATTGATTTCTAATTGTTTGGTTTTATCTTAATGAATATGAGCAAAAAATCTCGGGGATAAATCTTAAAAGAAATATATTAACAAGAAGAAATAACTGTAATTTTATTCTTTGCTTCCTATTTTAACTAAATAGTTAAATAAGGAAAATTTAGCAATGAAAAACGGGAATGATGGAAGAGTAAGCTTCAGTTCTTCTATTTTCGATTATACCCCGCTCTGTTTCAAATCTTTTAATCTGCATTCTTATTTAGTTTCATTAGCCTTTCGAATTTAATATGATATTTTATCACATTAAAACTTAAATACTTGCACCCGAAGGATGCATATATTTACTAGTTTACTTTATTTACCAAGAACCATTAGAAATCTTCGTTGTATAGTTTGATTTTTGGGAAACGAGGAACCCGACTTTTTGCGGCTCTTCAAATGGAGACAAAAACTAACTTACCCCCCCCCCCCAAAAAAAAACCCCAACAAAAAACAAAAAACAAAGTGATTGTTGTTTTCAAAATGACGCTTCTCATTAATTCAACATTGTTGCTCTGGACAAAAACAAATCGACATTTCTCAATAATAGTCTCGGGTAGGTGGGTGTTGGGCTGATGAAATCCGTGGGTCGAAAAAAAAGCAAAATTTGCACCATTTTTTTCGACTTCCTGTCATTAGTCAAATCCATATTCTTCAAAATTACCGATAATTGTTACTTTGACAAAAGAGAATAATTTGTAACGAATTAAATAAAAACCACAACACTTCGAGGTATGTTTGGGTAAAGCCGGTAAATCATTTATACACATATGTAAAGTATGCTAAATACCAGTACAAACACACACATACACACACACACACACACACACACACACATCACACACACACACATCACGCACAGGGCGGTCTTCCGATCTATAGCTCTGCTGATGAGGCCTAATAGGCCGAAATGTACATACAGAGATTGATTTTTCTCGATTTGTTTAGCCATACATTTAATAGGTATTCCCGCCTAATTCATTATTAATTAATTAATTTTCAAAATTAGGTACGACTCCAATTAAGCACTTATTCTCCCAAAAATTATCGGCAAAAAGCCATTCCAAAACAAACCGTGTTTACAACTTATCATATCGTCGTGTAATAAAAGTCACTAGAAGAGGAATATTAACCTACTCTAAACAAATCATAAAATCTAAGAAGTCCGTTTAGTGTAGGGGTTATGGATCGCCTGTCAGCTTGGCAGTCCGGTTTCAAATCACGCACAGGGCGGTCTTCCGATCTATAGCTCTGCTGATGAGGCCTAATAGGCCGAATGTACATACAGAGATTGATTTTTCTCGATTTGTTTAGCCATACATTTAATAGGTATTCCCGCCTAATTCATTATTAATTAATTAATTTTCAAAATTAGGTACGACTCCAATTAAGCACTTATTCTCCCATATATATATATATATATATATATATATATATATATATATATATATATCATCATGTCGTGCAGGCAGCACGGATATCCTTGACAATCTCTTGCCAACCTTCCCTATCATTCATCGCCCCTGGGAGTTCTTCCTCGCTACAGCCAGCATCTTTACATAGTTGGTCAATGTAGGTCCTTGCTGGGCGGCCCACACTAGCATGTCCATGTGTTGGCTTCCACAGGAGAACATCGCTTATGAGTTCGTCCTTGCTTTTCCAGCAGTGTCCTGCATGCCTAGTCCGTCTAATTCGGATGGTCTGTAAGATAGGTGGTAGGTGACCATACAGCTGCTCCCTTGTGGGATGCTGTTTCCACGACTTGTTCAAAACTGCTCGCAGCATTCTTGTGCAGCTCCCATCTAGCTTATTCTCGAGGTGCCTCGTTAGGGTCTAGCTGGTGCAGCCATACAGCAGTACTGATATGACTACAGCCTGGAAGAAATGTCGCTTTAGCTTGTCAGTGAGATCAGATTTCCATATGACTGACAATTTGTTTGTGGCCAGCCATGCCTTTCCTATTCGTTCATTAATATCGTTATTTGTGGATGAGATATTACTACCTAGGTATGTGAATTGTTCTACTGGTTTAAGGGGCTTACCGTCTAGTGTGGAGATGCCTCCTTTCTTTTTGAAGCTCATGAACTCTGTTTTATCAGAGTTCACATAGGGGCCGATGTTTTTTGCTGCCTCCTCCAGGCTATGTAGTAGTGACTCAGCCTGTGCCAGTGTATCTGCAAGAAGTGCGATGTCATCAGCATAGTCTGCATCTGTGACTGTTTGTGCAGGATATCTCCTACTTCTTGCCTTTCTTAGTGTAAAAGCCTTTTCTTTTATGGTATCTAATGATGTTCGGAGTACATAGTCTAGGCATATTATAAATATATATGGTGCCAATGTATCTCCTTGTAGGACTCCTGCGGCGATGTCAAAGAAATCCGTATCGCCATCAGGTGAGCGTACCATTACCTTAGTGTCTTTGTAGAGCATCATTATAACGGCAACCGTTTCTTTGGGGAGACCATATGCCAGTAATATTTGCTCCATTTTAGTATATGTATCTATATATGTGTCATTTTCCAACGATATATATATATATATATATATATATATATATATATATATATATATATATATATATATGGGTAAATTTGGCTCAGGACCCCCTCGGTGGTGGCTGAATCTCCGTAGAGGACTGTACGTGTCAGAAGTCAACCTGACACAACATCATGAAGCTAAGAGGTCCAGAAGAAAGCAGCGACAACAATGCATCGGTACATGAACATCTTCAAGGACCGCCTTCAAATGCAAAATCTGTGGTCGAGAATGTTTTTCAAACATCGGACTTCACAGTCACAGGAGGCGCTTTAACTTCAGGGGCACATAAAAACTTTATCATAGTCTTCTGAGACTGAAATGCCAATGATATATATATATATATATATATTAATAATTTGAAGGCAATACAATGCGTATAAAAAATAAAAACAAAAAGATGTTGTTTTTTTGTCTTATCGATTTCAAAGAACACTTTATCTTCAGAGACGAAAATCAGAAATGGACGTGCTTAAGTTTTTTTTTTTGCGTGGTGATACTTTCTTTTTTTTTCTTTTCCTCTTCTTCTTTTTCTCCTTTCTCCTCTCTTCCCCCTTCTTTATGTTATGAATGAAATGGGCGAATAACTGTAATTTCTTTTCTTTTTTTTAAATATTTTTTTTGAGAACGAATGCTTAAAATCCTACCTTGTTTATGTATCCAATATTTCTTCTTTAAAATCGATAAGACAAAAAAAATATATTTTTGTTTTTATTTTTATACGCATTGTAATTGCCTTCACATTATTAATATCTTATAACATACTTAACAATGCTTCAAGCAAATTAACAATTACTCTTATATATATATATATATATATATATATATATATATATATATATATATATATATATATATATATTAGGAAATGGACTCGTTGATCCGAGTTCAAATCCTAGACGAGGCTGTTTGCATTTCCCATATCGCTAATACCCTTGGGAAAGGTATGATTCAAACTACTCTCCCTCCAGCTATGGATAAATTGTAAGGCATACTGGTCTCTTTAACTTTAGCCAGGTAACCAGTCTAGGAGAATTCACACCGTTTAAACCCCGCTTAAGAAATTGAATTGTCGCATCCCTCGTGCTGAGGGTCGGTATATATATATATATATATATATATATATATATATATATATATATATATATATATATTATTCTAGCCTTTGTACCTTTCAATTGTTGAAACCTTTAGTTGTCCGTTCGCAAAGGATTGTCTGTAGTTATATAATCGAAGTTTCTAGGGCGTGTTGGTGCTGCCTAAATATATCTGCAGTTGCATTTGAATTGATATCGGGGAAACCCCACACTCAGAAATAGTGTTTCTGAGTTGTTCACATTTTGAACGATCGTAAGGGTCAACCCAACCAAAGTGCAATGTCCGGGTCTCACTCTGGAAGAACAGAGATATTCTGGTCCAAACAACAGTAATTTCATTGAAGTAGCTCTTCTAAAGGCACTTATCTAATGATTACGAGCATGTAAGATAAGAGCTACCAAAATCCAAAGTTTTAGAAATCTTGACCATGAAAATTAAAAGAAATAAAAATAAAATAAAATAAAATAAAAGTTCTTTAAACGGTCCGTTTACTGCACGAGTTCACAATACATATCACAAAGTAAAGCATTTAAGTTTGTCGGACTAAAACTTTAACATTTTTAATATGAGATTTCTGAAGAAAACAAAAGATTCTTGAAATTCTTTGTTAACTTTACACTTCTTTTGTTTAAATATATATATTTACCAACCCCTCCGCACGAGCAGGATGGTCATTTTTTAAGCGGAGTTTAACAGGTTTGAATTCAGAGTTTTCCTTCTCCTAGACTGGTTACCTAACCATGGTTAAAGAGCCCAGTCTACCCTGCTATTTACCCATAGTTGGAGGGAGAATTGGATTCATACCTTTCCCAAGGTATTAGTGCCATGTGAAATGCAAACAGCTTCGTCCAGGAATTGAACTCGGTCGACGATTCTATTTCCCACAACTCTAACCATTAGAGCATGGGCCTCCATAATTCATTTAAATATATACAGTTAAAAAAAGTTCCAGGCGTTTCGGAGTAGAGGAAACGGAGACGAAACAAAACAAAACAAAAAAGAAACAACTAAATATTACCAATATATAAAAATTGTAAACATTAAACAATATATAAGTTTTGTTTAAAGCACAAATAACTCCAGAAATGATGACCAATTTCATAAAGATTTCTACTGAGGATCATACATCTAAATTCTTTCTGGTTAGTTTTGGATATTATCTAATATTTTAGAATTATTTCTCTGATTTTGTGCTTTGAATTCGAAATGAAAGTTCTTGAGTTTGAAAAGTTCGAGAAGGCTCTCGAGTCCAAAAAGTAATACCTGAAGAAGCCTGAAGGACACATCGGCTGAAATGTTGTACAGATAACAATAAAGATGAGGACAATAGTCCAAATAATACAAATTTTAGAATTACTTTGAATTTTTGTTTCTGCACATGGCTGCTGCATGACATGGACATTATTAAATTGATGTTTAGATGTTTCCTTTTCTCTTTTTCAGATAATGAAAGAATAATATTTTCCTTGTTTTTCTTTAGAATTTGGAAAAAAATCCCTCTGTACCAAAGTAAGTATTTTCCGACATCCTACCATGTCAGATGAACACACTCTTCTTAATCAAACCGACTTTGGGAGACTGAATATTGGATATAGATATTGGACAGACGAGACCAGTAGTTAGTTAGTTAATTAATTAGTATGAAAATACTAGCGAATAAATATACTATTACGAAGCTCTTGAATTCCTTCTTATTCAATTTACATATATCTTTCATCTCTTTGTGAGTTAGTAAATTGGTCGCCTTACTCACGACACAAAAGTGGCTCTAGATTTGATCCCCGACAAATTTAAGATACCATATACTGAGTTAAAACCTAAAATTAATAGATTCCTTCATACAAAATGGCAACAACACTGGAATAACAACATCCACAATAAACTCTTCCTAATCAAACCCACTTTGGGAGACTGGAGACCAACTTTAAGAAAGTCTGGAAAGGAACAAGTCATTGTGTCCCGATTACGCATTGGTCGCACAAGTCTAACGCACTCCTATATACTCAAACAAGAACAACAACCACAATGTGAAACATGTCAAAAGTGTCCTACAACTGTTAAACACTAATTCATGGAATGCAGGTTTTTTGCTCACTTCAGAAACCATTATTCTAATGCAAACAATAGGAAAGATTTATTTGAAAATGTCAACATGGAGGATATTTTTGAGGGAAATAAAATTATACCATAGAATATAGACATGAAACAAATCAATACCATACAACCTGGTCCCCAATAATGCTAACACATTGTTAAAACCAATTACTAAAAAGTATAAATATAAATACATAACATATATTATTCCTGACCGTTAGGCATGACATAATCCCAGACATGTTGATATGCCGTTAAAATCAATAAACCAACCAACCAACCAACCAACCAACGGACCAACAAAATCTGATTATGAGGGGAGGGGGGAGCCACGTACAAACCGAAGTTCCTGCAATGGTTAGTGTAAAAATTGCATGTATCCCGTCGGCATTCCTTTTTGTGGCGTCTCAGGCACTGGGCAATAAAGCCAGCCCTGTCCCTTTAAATCCATAAGGCAGATTTTGCCTGGGGGATTCCCTTTTGGGATTCACGCTGATATTATATTACCGGTCCAATGGTCAAAGCCAATGGACACAAATTTCGAAGAACAAGGTAAGTATAGAAAAATATGTCAACAATATATATTCTAGCAGGAACGTCACTTAATTTTTAGCATCCCGAAAAAAGCCTGTCAACGCTTAAACCTTAATATATATATATAAAATTTTCCTACAATTATTGATGCTCTGTATTTATGAAATATATTAGGTACTTTTTGAATAGATTACTCATGCTACAATAGCGGAAACGCTAGACGAGCAATAGAATATATATATATATATATATATATATATATATATTATATATATATATATATATATATATATATATATATATATATATATTCATTCATAATTATGACATATTCGGTTAATTATTTTTTATCAACGGTCAAAATTGCGACTCGCTCAATTTTTTGTCTTCTCCGTTAAGTCACCCCCTTTTTCATATATATATATATATATATATATATATATATATATATATATATATATATATATATATATATATATTCTGCTGTCACTGGCAGTTATTCATTCAAATAAGGGCTTTTGACATTTCATTTTAAATTTTCATCCGAAAATATGAATTAATTTTCTATTCATTAATTTTCAACAAATTGTCACTAACATCCGGATAGCATTTTAAGACCTTCCCTTAATTTAAATAATTGTATAATATCCTGTACACACACACACTCTCTCTCTCACACACACACATTTGTACACACACACACACACACACACACACATATATATATATATATGTGTATATGTGTGTGTGTGTGTGTGTGCGTGCGCGTGTATGCGTGCATGATTGGAAGTGTGTACAGGATATTGTACCATTATATATTATACAATTATATATATATATATATATATATATATGCATGCTTACGTGCACATCTGCTGCTTATTAAGTTTCATGACGAGTCACGTCCTATTTATAGAATTTATATTTAAAATTAATTGCAAACGAATTAAAAAAATAAATCAATTAACAATTTTCTTCTTTGGAAAATTATACTGATTAAGGTGAGAGTGAACATATACTAAATAGTGTAACTAATATGTTTCAAACTAGAGTGGTGGAGTGTCTTACCCCTTTGTAAGGGGGTACAGTCAGCATATTCTATGCCTCGTTGACTCAGCATTACTGGAAAAAGTTGACAATTTTAATAATTAAAATGTTCAAAACATCAATCAACTTCAAATGAAAACAATATATATATATATATATATAATATATATATATATATATATATATATATATATATATATTCACTATAAGAGGAATAATACCTACTTCTAAACAAAACAAAAAATCTAAGAAAGTCCGGTTGGTGCAGGGGTTACGGTCCCCGCCGGTCAGCTTGACAGTAAGGGTTTGAATCACGCACAAAGCGGTCTTCCTATCTATAGCCCTGCTGATGAGGCCTAATCGGCCGAAACGTACATACAGAGATTGATTTTTTAAAATTTGTTTAGCCTTACATTTGAATAGGTATGCCCGCCTAATTAATTAATTATTAATCAATTAATTATTAATTAATTAACTTCCAAAATTAGGTGACTTCAATTAAAGCATATATTCTCTCAAAATTGTCGGCTAAAAAAACATATCAAAAACACTTCGTTTGTGTATTTACTTCTCATATATATATATATATATATATATATATATATATATATATATATATATATGTCGTTAATTTTTTCTGATTGTTTGGCAGTTTTGTTCTTCATAACATCCTTCTTTCAATCACCTTCTTTTTTTTGTTTTTTGTGTTTTGTTTGTTTTCTTTCTTTCTTTTTACCTTCCATTACCTTTAATTTTTCTAATTAAGACGAGGAAATTAATCCTGAAAAAAGTTTTCATTATAAACCGAAATGTTCGAACATCGACTATAAATTTTCCATCCATAACATCCCGTGTTTTTTCTACATTTTCTCCATATATATATATATATATATATGTGTGTGTGTGTGTGTGTGTGTGTGTATGTGTGTGTGTGTGTGTGTGTGTGTGAGAGAGAGAGAGAGAGAGAGAGAGAGAGAGAGAGAGAGAGAGAGAGAGAGAGAGAGAGAGTGTTATCTTAAACCGAACGGTGTTCATTGCGAACGCGTGCCTGTTAGATCCAGAGGGAAAAAAACGAACAATCGGTTATTTCATTTTTATTTCGTTACAACTGAGACGTAAGTGACGTATGTCATTTCTCATTGGTCACTCACTGCTTAATAGATCAATAGCAGTGGCAGTTGCGTATTTTGTGTCTTTGTGACTTTTGTTTTGTAGAATTGTACTTTCGGTAGGGTTGCTTGGGAGAACGAGTATGATGTTGGAAGACCTGAAACTTGTTATGCAATACAGTATAAAAAGTAAAGTTTATCTGTCTTAGTGACATACTCAGGATACCCCTGTAAATGGTTTTCTACAATCTAAAAAACATTTGTCCGGAAGGAAAAAAAGCTAATAGATTTGTTATGATTAATTAATTGGTTCATTGATCTTGTTAAAAACTTATCATCTTTGTAGGTTTCTTTGATAGGGACCGAAGAATGAGTTTGGTTGGTGGTGGGTGTAGAGTCAGACATGGTGATGAACTCTGACTTATTTCCAAAACACCCAAAAATGTGGCTAACTTACAAATTGTCGTCAAAATTAAAACGGAAAATTTTGACGACGATTTGCAACACATCAAACTAAATTTTGAAATTAAAATTGATTTTAAAAATCCGATTCAAAATACTTGACTTTTTTTTTTTTTGGTAAGTCAGGTCAGTAATTGTTTTATTTCATTTATCTAACGAATCTTGAAATATTTTCTAAACTAAAATATTTATGTGCAGTTTAGAAAATATTTCAAGATTCGTTAAATAAATGACATAAAACAATTACTAACCTGAATTACCTGATTTTAGTTTGATGTCTTGCAAATCGTCGTCAAAATTTTCCGTTTTAATTTTGACGACAATTTGAAAATTTAGCCAAAGAGTTTTCAAAACAAAGCATTTTAAAAAGTAACCAAACGTTATTTAAATATTCGGACCATATTGCCTTTAGGTACCCCGTCCGCGATATCGACTCATAATCACACTTTTCTCATTTACACCGCCAAAACCCGGTTGTTTGTTAAGGGTTAGGGTTAGGGGTTAGGGTTAGGGGGCTAGTTTTATATAAAAAAAATAAAAAATCGTGTGTTAGCAATTTTGACGGATTTTGACGGTGTAAATGGAAAAATGTCCCCAAGAATCGAAATCGCAAAAGGGGTGCCTAAAAGTAATATGGTCCAAATATTCAAATGAGCACATCAACTGCTATATAAAGATCATGCAACAAAAGAAATGATTTTTTAATAGACATTTGATCAAATGTTCATTTTTCTTAAATCTAAGTTTTTGGTTGGTAACACTACTAAAGAAGCAAGGTGACACTGCTGGAGAAGTAAGAACGAACTCATAAATGACGTTCTCGCGTGGGCCCTCATACCTGGACACATCAATGTAAGCCGACCAGCAAAAATTTCATCAATCAGCGCTGGGCAGATACTGGATGCCGTGCGGAAAGCCTGCCAGGAGCGATAACCAATAGGGACGGGTAGCATGGGAGAGTCATAGGAATTTGTGCAGTCAGATATAATCAGCGTATTCTAAGCCTAACCGACAATGCGTTGATAATTTTTGTTAGAAAATTCTGAACAAAAATCAACTTCAAATGAAATTTTAAAAAATATCTTAAATAAACATGTAGGAAAACCTACAATGAATACATCTTTTAGCTGGGAAGTGATGTTTAGAATATTTTTGAAGAATTTAATACAAACACCGCGAATATCAGTAAATAACTAAAACGAAAATACTTAATTGGGGCCTACAGAACGGTCCCCAAAAGTTTGGAAATTGATCTGGAGGAATTGGAAATCCGAGGAAGAATCGAGACCATCCAAACAACAACTTAGTTAAGATCAGCTAGAATACTCAGAAGAATCCTAGCGACCTGATGAGACTTGCTGTCACTCAACTTCCAATGAACCACCAGCTTAAGCGTGTGTAAAAAAAAACTCTAATGGAGTAAAATAATGATAACAGAAGGAGAATTCAGTAGAGAGGTGATTGTGGTAGTCGTATCTTATTATTATAATGGAGATTCGGTGTCTGTCTGTCTGTCTATAACCCAAACTTTATCACTGCATACGTCACAATACCCCGAGCAATTGCGTAAGTTTATCATTTTTTTATAGTCGAAATCATTAATACATAGAATAATAAATCTTATTTATTTACGATGTCTCTATGGAAATCTGAGAGAGATTTGTCTCAAAGCAGCCCCTGTTATTAGTGCGTTTAAAATCCTGCAATGTGTCTTATACATCCCTAAGAAATAAACGTTTACATAATATATGGTGTGGTTAATTTACATACTGGTTTTAACAAAACCGGGTTTAATAAATAATTATCTGGTGTTATTGATCTCTAATATCATACTTTTATTCTCGAACGAAAATCAATCCTATGAATGATTTTATATAGAAACCAATTAAAATATAATTGAAATAAGCATAATCTTTTTATACGCGTTCTTATTTAATTTCGTTAGTCTTTATAATTTAATATATTTTTTACATTAAAACTTAGATACTTGCTAATTAGTTTAAAAGACAGGTGAGGTAAATATGAGATCTGTATTTATTAACTTTTACTAAGTCAGTTTTAAGTTTTTATAGAAAATAGTAGAACTCTAACGCCGTTAAAAACATTTAAACAAATTCTCTCATCAACAATATAATGATGTCTGTCCTGAAAAACATTCGCCACAGTAATTATCAAACAATAAAGACGACGTATGCAGCAACAATAATATGCAAAAAAGATCTTTTTATTTATAAAGCGATATGAAAATAAATCAAATTCTTTTTTACTCTTCAATCATAATAATAATAATAATAATAATAATAATAATAATAATAATAATAATAATAATAATAAGAAGAAGAAGAAGAAGAAGAAGAAGAAGAAGAAGAAAAAGAAGATGATAATAATAATAATAATAATAATAATAATAATAAAATAATAATAATAATAATAATAAGAAGAAGAAGAAGAAGAAGAAGAAGAAGAAGTAGAAAAACAAGAAGAACAAGAAGGACAAGAAGAAGAAGAAGAAGATGATGATAATAATAATAATAATAATAATATAATAATAAATAATAATAAAAAGAAGAAGAAGATAATAATAATAATAATAATAATAATAATAATAATAATAATAATAAGAAGAAGAATGATGATAATAATAATAATAATAATAATCATAATAATAATAATAATAATAATAATAATAATAATAATAAGAAGAAGAAGAAGAAGAAGAAGATAAAGAAGATAAAGAAGAAACAATTAGTTGTGGTGAGAGTGGTGGCGGTTGTAATAGTTTAGAATAGAAGGCGAGAAAAAAGTGTGGGGTCTGTATTTATAGACTTAGATATTTGACAATAAATATCTTAGAAGAGATAAAAACACAAAAGATTCCCTCACACCCCCGCCAAAAAAATCCCTCTCCTCCCGCATCACCCCACCCCCCGTAAAATATCTAAAAATTCGGTGAGGGAGTCAATATCTAAGTCCCTGTCATTGGGATTAGGCATATCCGGATGACACCTCACCCCTGGGTGCCTCAGCTGTCGGATTCAACAAGAGACAAGTGCACGGAATAATTATTATTGTATTATTATTGCACGTCCAGCGTCCGTCCACCTTTGCAAAGGGAGGAGGGAAGAAGAAGAAGAAGAAGAAGAAGAAAAGAAGAAGAAGAAGAAGAAGAAGTGTGGTGGGGAGAAGAAAAGAAAAAGAAAGAAAGAACAAAGTTTACTGTACGTATTTAGCGTCTCTTCTTTAAACTCCGAAGATAGGAGTTGTTGAGATGATCAGCAGATTGTCCTTTCCGGCATTTGGTTTGAGAAACACTAAATTAAATTACATAAATACACGGCCATACAAATTGTGAATTATATAAATATACGGTTTATAAAAAGATACAATAGAAAGAAAAATGAAAGGGAATGAAAGGGAAAAAAGAAAGAAAGAAAAAAAATAAAACAAACAAAAAAGGACGGTGATTGAAAGAAGGATGTTGTGAAGAACAAACTGCCAAAGAATCAGAAAAGAATTAACGATATATATATATATATATATATATATATATATATATATATATATATACTAGACAAAACGTGACCCGTTGAGTCACCCATTAAGCTCTCGCTAGATGATTAGGGAAAAGAGTAGGATCGGCCAAAATATCATCTGCTTTTCATTTTTAAAAACGAACTAAAATTTATTAAATTGATTATTTAAGGTCAAATTTTTGTCTAAGTCGAAAAGTAGTAACATAATGAGCATCAGTAAAAAAGCAAAATAATATTACACACACACACACACACACACACACACACACACACACACACACAACCCTGAGGTTTGTTTCGATTCCATTTATCGCAAAAGATTTATACACCCACGCGAAACCACACATTCATAAACACATTAAAAAAATGCACAATGCTTTTTTCGATACAAACACTTACACATTCTAATACTCACACCGAAAAAAAAAAGAATATTTGACGTCATATTTCAAACCGTTCATTTTTTCAACGTTCCTTTTCTCAGACGTCAAATTTTAAACAGACCGATAAACAAGGACTATTACTCGCCTTTCTCCTTATTCTGAGATAAAAAAATTTTTATCGCCTTCCACATACCAACAAAAGCACTGAAGATAATCTAATTTATAGATCGAAACACTGCAGCGTCGGCCAATAAACTCACCACTTAACTCATTTAAACCTGTGTTTTTTCAATTTTTTTATTATACTACATACCGTCGGATTCACTTCCTTTTATTCACACACATACATACACACACACACACACACACACACATATATATATATATATATATATATATATATATATATATATATATATAAGTTAAGAGAAAGGAAATGAATCCGACTGTATGAGTATAGATAAGAGGATATGAAAACAACACAATATGCTATTAAAGTGAAAAGATTTTATATCATATTCATAGCTAATATTGAAAAATATTTCGATTTATAAAAATCATCTTCAGAGCTTGTTTATACTTCAGACTAATCTATAGCGGAGACGAAAATAATATGAATTTAAAACGAAATAATAGATACATAACTTTCGCTGACCGAGAAAAGCGTTGGCGGTTGCTTATATTTGAAACTTCCGCATAACTTTTTTGCAACATCAATGTTTTCGTTTTAAATTCATATTATTTTCGTCTTCGCTATAGATTAATCTGGAGTATAAACAAGCTCTGAAGATGATTTTTGTAAATCGAAATATTGTTCAATATTAGCTATGAATATGATATAAAATATTTTCACTTTACCAGCATATTGTGTTGTTTTCATATCCTTTTATCTATACTCATATATATATATATATATATATATATATATATATATATATATTTGCTTGAAGGCAATTACAATGCGTATATCGTATAAAATTCGATAATTATTGAAAATAATCATGACAAGCGAACTCGGCAAATATTGTGCCCTACGTAGAACATTGTACAGCTGTTTCAACTTTATTAAGTCTCATCAGCGATGTATACTTACGATTTCCTTCCGTCAGTTCCGGTTTCGATTTCTGTCGGAGGGAAATCGTAAGTATGCATCGTTGATGAGACTTAATAAAGTTGAAACAGCTGTACAATGTTCTACGTAGGGTACAATATTTGCCGAGTTCACTTGTCATGATTATTTTCAATAATTATCGAATTTTATACGATATACGCATTGTAATTGCCTTCAAGCAAAAAGATATAGATAATAATATAATTTACTCAATAATGCTTCTAAAGCAAATTATCAAATCTTAATATATATATATATATATATATATATATATATATATATATATATATATATAACTTTCAAGGAAAGAAAAACTTAACAAACCGTCATCCCGTTATAATTTTTATCTCGACCAGAAACTCCAAAAATGAGTCTGGCCTCATCAGACGGGTTTTACAAATGATGAGGCTATATAAAAAAATGACCACATTAATCAATTTTACTAAAAAATCTTTTCATTCTGCCTGATGTATGCAAAAGTATGAAACCCACAGGTAATACATTTGGATTTTAAGGCATGTCAACCCTTTTTGGATTATTTTATGCCGAAGTCATTTTGTTTCATTCATTCTTGTTTGATTTTCAATTTTTTCTACCTCAAATTTTTAAACACTTTTTACTACTTCTTTTTTTTTACCTATTTAACCAATAGATAGGACCCTAATAGGTACTACCACTCCAGTTCAAGGTGCTCCTGGGAGTAATGGCGATATAGGGGTGTTCAACACTCCCCAGAATTGGAACTTTAACTCCAGATGCAGTTTAATCTCATACCAAAGACACCAAGACCCTCAGCCACCGCATTCAAGCACATATATTATAAAAAGAGTTTGAGGGTTGTTATAAGGGCCTAAAACGTTAATATTGTAACTAAGATTTAAATGTTTAAAATCATCATCATCATCATGTCGCGCATGTAGCACGGATATCCATGACAATCTCTCGCCAACCTTCACAGTCACTCATTGCACCTGGGAGGTCCTCTGCGCAGCAACCAGCATCCTCGCATAGTTGGTCTATGTAGGTCCTTTGTGGGCGGCCCACATTAGCATGTCCATATGCCGGTTTCCAGAGGAGAACGGCACTTATTAGCTCGTTCTTGCTTCTCGCTAAAAACTATAAACCAACTACCTGAGCTAACGGCGTCTACGGCTGATAAAAATATAGACATAATCTGCGTACAGGACGTTATTAATACGTGGCCTCTTAAAACATCGATTTTGCAATTTGATGGTTAATTTTTAGCAAATCAGTTAATAATGCAGGTTAGGTCTCTACTTGTCTGTAACCAAAACTACGTCACTGTTTACGTCAAATTACCCAAAATCGTCATCATCATCATCATCATCCTGTCATCTCTTCAAAATCTTTCAAAAATTAATTATTACACCGACATGTGAGCGTTTTTTTTGCTTGTAAAAATAATGATAATTGTTATAATTAAATAGGAATGGTTACTTGAAACCATACAATTATTTATATTAGACTGGGCATAAATTATATATTAAGAATAACTACTATAATTGTTTAAGATTATTACTAATTGGAATATAGTTAAAAATACTTTCTTGAGCACCAAGTAACCCAGCAGTGTTGCAATGCCGTAAAACGAACCAAATAAATCACACACACACACACACGCGCGCGCACACACACACACACACACACACACACACACAACACACACACACACATATATATAATATATATATATATATATATATATATATATATATATATTCCCAATACTTTAAAGATATCAGATGTATATATTAAGTGGGCAATAACTGGGCAATGTTGCGAAACAAAGAGTGTGGGAGAAAATATAATTACAAACACCACTGTAATAAAAAAAGAAAAAAAAGAATTGTATATATATATATATATATATATATATATATATATATATTATATATATATATGATTAAAACGAAAGTCTGTTCCGATACAAAATACTATTTATTTAACCAGACAACATTAAACTTTTAAACAAAGTATTTAATAAAACATTTTTTGTATTGGACAAGACGTTCGTTCCAATTTTCTCTCTCTCCTCTCTCTCTCTCTCTCTCTCTCTTATATATATATATATATATATATATATATATATATATATATTTAGAGAGAGAGAGAGAGAGAGAGAGAGGAGAGAGAGAGAGAGAGAGAGAGAGAGAGATGGGTGTAAAAATATGGAAGTAAATTAGACGGCATGTAGAAAATGGAAAAGAAAACAACAAAATATTCCCAAAAAGATGAATTTATAAAAGATGGTGACGTTGTCGTTAAAACGTTTTGGTTTTTTAAACCCCCATCGGGACTGGGTAAGATGTTAAACTTTATCTAGTGGTGAAGTTCCAATTCTCGAACTCTGAAGAGTGTAGCCTTCCTCTTCATCCCCATACTCCCAGATCTACTCTGACCCAAAGGGTAGTACCTGTTAGGGTACCATCTTTGGTTCAAATAGAAAAAAAATGAGTTAAAAAAAATGTTGAATACCCATCAAGAATGAATAAGATAAAACGTCTTCGGTATAAAATAAACCAACAAGGGTTGACAAGCCGTAAAATCCAACCAACCACCCAATCAACTAGCCAACCAAATTAGAACTAAATAAAATAAAAGAGTCGTAGGGGTGGCCTAAAGTCAATATCAGCCAGACAGCGAAGGAGTCTATCCCTTTTTTCGCTAGATCAAGGAGATTGTTTTTGCGTCTGGGGTGGAACGCCACACCTACCACCAGTTCTCCCTTTACCGCACAGATACCTGCGCTACTAATACACTGAGTTAGCGACGGTAGGTATCGAACCCGAAACCTTGTGATTCCTAGTCGGATGCTCTACCGACTGAGCTAAATATACATCAGAATTAGTGATCGATAGGGATAAGTATGTATTAACCTAACCTATGTTAAACCAAATGTATTTTTTTTATCGATTCAATATCAATTTTGCAGCCTTCCCGTTGGAATCGGGAACCTTCACGGAACTTTGAACCGAACCCTTTATTTAATCCATTGATTATTCTCATTCTGTTAACCATGACCGGGTATAAGTGTTAAGCTAGGTTAAGTATTCTATGTTATCACCCTTTGTCAGGATAGAACCTGTGGCCTACAGATGATTGTCACTTAGAATTCTGGAGCCCTTTTGTCGAACCCGGGAGTCTTCATATCATAATCGGGAGCCTTCACGAAACTTCGAATCGAACCCTTTATTTAATCCATGCGGGTAGATTATTCTCATTCTGTTAACCATGACCGGGTATAAGTGTTAAGCTATGTTAAGTATTCTATGTTATCACCCTTGGTCAGGATTGAACCTGCAACCTACAGATAATTGTCACCTAGAACTTTATTAAATCAATTCTTATCAACTCTGGCCCATTTAGCTGAGAGTACAGCGCTCATAAGAAATAAGAATTCGGCGATAAGCAACATCAGGAGTTACATTTTTGCATTTCATCTCTGATGATTTGGACTGTCTCATTTTTAACCAGATGTTGCAAGATGATAACGATCAGAAGATTAAGGAACAAGAGTATTATTACATAGATATTACACACATTAACAAGAAACTCGAGAGATTATTCGAACTATTGTCCCCGTCTTTATAGTTATATTCACAACGTTTCGGCCGATGTACTCTTCGACCTTCTTCTCGTGTTTCTTGTCAAGCTCCAGAACCCTTTTGTCGAACCTTGGAGTCTTCATATCGTAATCGGGGGCCTTCACGGAACTTCAAACCGAACCCTTTAATTAATCCATTGTTCTCATTCCGTTAACCATGATCGGGTTCAAGTGTTAAGCTATGTTAAGTATTCTATGTTATTTTGAGACTTTCAGGTACTGTAAGTTATTGCTGGTACTGTGTGCAACTTGTGCATCCTGTATGCGAGACTAAACAAGACCCAGTAAATAACACGTACCTGTCCCGACAATCATGTTGAAGGGGAGGAGGATGAGGGCATAGGAGAAGCCAAGAATGTGTGTGTGCGTGTGTCACGTACAAACTGTGGATGCTTCTTTATATCCGCAAATGTGTTTTGTCATTAAAATGATTACACATACAAAGACGCAATCATCTTCTTTTGGGATGTGGGGTGGGGAGAAGTCAGTTGCAATGCGTGTGTGATATGTGTGATAAAGAAAAAGTCTTAAATATCAGTCATATTATAGAAAAAATATTTTTTTACAATGAAGTTGCAGTGTAAAGAAGCCCATTTGATATGCGTGGAAATAGATCTATAACAGCTAATATGAGTGATATTTAAACTTTTTTTTCTTTACCAAATATATTGCTACGCATAGAATTCCTGAATTATGGTACATTGAGCTCTCGACAAGGACTAAACCAAATTCAACAATTCCGTTGGTAAAAATGACCTTGATTAGAATCATACCTAATGCTAAGTAACCTGGTGATATATATATATATATATATATATATATATATATATATATATATATATATATATATATATGTGTGTGTGTGTGTGTGTGGTGTGTGTGTGTGTGTAGACAAACACGGGATATTATGGAAACTGGATGTTTATTGTCGACGATGCAACGTTTCGGCCATTTAGACCATCATCAGGACCAAAAGCCCAGTTCAAGCTTCAATGAAGGACATTTTCAGAATGGTGAAAAAGAGTAGGTTTTCAGTAGGGGCAGGGGTGGCTAGGGGGGTAGTGGATTTTCTTCCCTCTAAATGGGGTGTGTTATATGGAGATGCAGGTGTTTCTCCACATATTGTCGGATTAACCTCCTCACACTTTTCCCATATATATATATATATATATATATATATATATATATATATGTGTGCGCGCGTGTGTGTGTAGTCATCCACCGACACGTGTTTCGACTTATCAAGTCTCTTCAGTGTGGCTAGACATTTGTAAGCTACCTACAGCCGGAATTGAAATCCGATCGGTTCAGTGTCAGTCAGACACCTTAACCGACAGGCTGTCATCACCCACAGAATGCGAAGGGGATTTTAACTGTTTTAATACACACATCGCTTTGTGTGTAAAGGCCACCATAGAGTGCTCCATTCCTTATATAGGAGAGCGTATATATTATATATATACATATATATTACCGCAGGTCACATGACTCAGTTGAGGGGCCACGGGACAAAAACATGTATACGCGTGGAGCGTTCAGACACATGTAACACACATATATGCACACATACACACACACACCACACACACACACACACATACATAAGTATATATATATATATATATATATATATATGTGTGTGTGTGTGTGTGTGTGTGTGTGTGTGTGTATTTCTGAACACTCCACGCGTGCACATGTTTTTTGTCCCGTGGCCCCTCAGCTGAGTCATGTGACCTGTGGTAATAGCCCCTGAGGTGAAGCTCTCAAATTGTGTCGTTTTCCCACCCCCGACAGAGGACACCCAGCTTGACCCGTTACCAAATATAAACACGTTATTTTATCAATAACAAATTGGAATACGTAAATAACCTGAACATTTTTTCGCTTTCGTTCATTCATTCTTTCTTTCTTTCTTTCTTTCTTTCTTTTTTTTAATGCAACAATTTTCGGCCACAAACCAAAACAGAGAAATAATTACACCCCGCCCTCCCCACTGAACATTAAAGGCAATACAAACAGTGAAATATGCAATTTGGACAGAAACTGAACTTTACCTTCGTACCACCATGGTCATTATTTTACCCCTCCCCCTCCCGTCGACCTCATTTCTTGAGATCATATGAGATAGTATCGATCGAAACCGTAGTAGATCCATAACTCTTTTTCTACTATAAATATTTTTTCTACTATTACTTTATATATATATATATATATATATATATATATATATATATATATATATATGTTGAAAGAATGAATAAAGGAAAGAAAGTATAGAATGGATAATATAGGATATTTTAATCAATATTACTCACACATGTTTCGGTCAGGAGTTTATCCATGTGTACTTTATTCAAACAATTATTAATTTTAAATAATTTTAAATAATCAACAGAAATGAAATAATGATAATAGAAAAAAATGAAGAAATGTTCCGCACACAAAGAAAATTCGACCTTCACCAGAGTAAATCCTTATTTGAAAATGAAAATTTCTTTCCTTTATTCATTCTTTCAACATACCGTCGGATTCACTTCCAGTTTCATTTTACACACACACACATTAAAGTCGTGTCAAACTTGTTGAAAATATGTTAAACTATATATATATATATATATATATATATATATATATATATATATATATATATTTGTGAATAAAAAGGCCTTAAATACCATGGGTATCATGATTATGTAAACTGAATTTGGCCATTTGCCAGGCTTAATAAAATAAAAACGTGGTCTGACAAAGCTCGGTGGGCCCCAGATACCCTCGAGTGGAAATGCTCCATAATCACGATACCTATGGTATTTAAGGCCATTTTATTCACAAATACATTTGCTCTGTTTATAAAAATTAAACATTGAGCTCTCATACGGAACCTGAACTCTAGGTTAGAATAGGACCAGCCTAGAATCCTCCTTGTACCAAGATACTTGGTACCCCAACAAAGAATATATATATATATATAATATATATATATATATATATATATGTTATATATATATGTGTGTGTGTGTGTGTGTGTGTGTGTGTGTGTGTGTGTAAGAAAGGTAAAATGGATATGAATCGGACAATATGTGTAGAAAGTTTTGTAGAAAAAACAACAAGATGTTTAAAGTTTTGCTGACAGAAATCTGTTTCAACCATATGCGGTCTTTATCAAAACAACATTGTAAACGGAAAGACGAAATAAATATATCATTAATCACGAGGCACAGAACGCTCTCGATCAGTACCGGAATTTTCAAATAATTTTTTAAAAAATGCGTATTTTCTATTAAAAATAAAATAAATTTTATTTTTTAAAAATTGTAAGCATTTTTATATTAAAAAAAAAAAAAAACTCAAAAGAGTTTGTAGTAAAGGTGTATATAAATATAAAAAAGTTCTGGAAAATGTTCCGGTTACAAAATATATTTATTTCGTTTTTCCGTTTACAATGTTGCTTTGATAAAGACCATATATGGTTGAAACAGATTTCTGTCAGCAAAACTTTAAACATCTTGTTTTTTCTACAAAACTTTCTACATATATATATATATATATATATATATATATATATATATATATATATATATATATTACTTCTTCATGTTGGTGGGATCAAGAACGGTATGTGTATATCGAATTATATCGAATTTTTAATATCACTATGCAAATTAACCTTCCCATTCACACTTATTGAATATATAAATACATTTGCATATTATTAGTGTTGTTATAATACCAACAGTATTAATGATGATAAACAATGTTATACTGTTCTTGATACCACTAACGTGAAGAAGTAATTCACACACACACACACACACACACACACACACACATATATATATATATATATATATATATATTATATATATATATATATAAGGTGTGTCATAAAAGTATCAGGATTCACCAAGATAGAAATGAACAATGAGTGGAACGTTAATTTTTTTTTTTTGAGAATACAATGTGTGTGTCATAAAAGTAGCAAGTTTAAAGCTGTATTTACCAAGATAGAAGTAAAGAATGAATGGAAAGTTATATTTTTCAGAATACAAGGTGTGACAAAAAGTACCCAAAAATCTCACTACTTTTTTTACACACCTTGTATATATATATATATATATATATATATATATTGTAAAAATTGAAAATGCACAAGTTTCATTAACGAATAATGTTTAATAAGCCTACGCTGCAGTGTTTCGGTAGGCTTATTAAACACCATTCGTTAATGTGTTTTTTCAATATTACATATTGTCGGATTTACTTCCATTTTTTCTTCATATATTATATATTATATATATATATATATATATATATATATATATATATATAATAAATAAGTAATCCACAAACACGTGTTTCGAGGTTTCACCTTTCATCAGTGTGACTATACCGTAACAGCTACCCCTGGCCGGGTTTGAGACCCGAATGAACTTTTGTTCGCCAAGCCTTTAACTTGTACGGCCAGAGGCAGCTGTCAAATATAGGAGAATATTTAATCGCTACATTTCTAAGCGGAAATGAATTCACTAGAGTCCTCAAACATTTGTAAACAAAGCGAGGGTTAGCTAGACGCTAGAACGGTGAATTTGCAATTAAATCCCTAGTCAGAAAACTCAACCAAAGTGGGTGTAATATATAATAAATAAGTAATCCACACACACACACACACACACACACATATATATATATATATATATTATATATATATATATATATATAATATTCTTATTTTTGATTACAGTGGTGTTTTTAATTATATTTTCCCCACACTCTTTGTTCCGCAACATTGCCCGGTTATTGCCCACTTAATATATACATCTCATATCTTTAAAGTATTGGGAATGGCTGAGGCTTAGATTAGACAAATGAATTAAATTCTTTAGTAAATGTTTCAAAGGGCTTGTAAGAATTTACCACATCTAACATAAACTTCATTAAAAGAAATGATCAACGATTAGCTTACATGTACTGATAAGTCCGTTGTGTATATATTATTCATACACAGCAGTTCTAGGATGGGCTCAGCAGTGGTCCAGAAAACGGATTTTGGAGACTTCCGGTGAGGCCACAAAAGTCCAGTGCGCTCGTAATTGTTGCCGGAGTGAAAGAGATGTTGGAAAATCAGTAGTCCGTGAGTTTGGTTTGGTCTGGTTTGGTTTTGGTTTGTTTTACGACATATCAACCTCAGTGAGTCATTTAATGCCGGCAAAGTTTTGAAATAAATTAATTCTAAATGATACTCAGTTTTTTTTAAATAAATACATTTTTCTATTTAACCCATAGATGGGACACTAACACGTACTACCACGGGTCAGAGTGCACTAAGGAGCAATGGTGACGAAGGGGTGCTCCACATTCCCCAAACCTCCAGAACTTAAACCTCACCATCAGATAGAGTTTAACGTAGGTACTGGCAATAAAATCGTCTGCTAAGAGTTTTAAAAGCGAATTAAAAATAATTAAATCTATTATTTAAGGTCAAATTTTGTCAAAATCGATAAGTAGTAACTTAATAACCATCATTAAAAAAAGAAAAATATCATTACATATACAGTTTATTTGTAATAGATTTAAAACGATTTGTTTTGGTCAATTTCGACGCGATCCGCCATTCTGTCTATTTTTCAATGGTTTTACACGCTTGTTTACAATTTTAATGTAACATTCGCGATTGCAAAAAAAAAAATAAATAAATAAATAAAAAAACCAAAAATCAGGTAATTATCCGATTTTAATGAAATTTTCAGTATTGATTTATCAATTAATGAATTTTATAATGCATCAGTTATTTTATTTCAAAACTTTAATTTAGTATTTTTGTGATGAAAAATTAATATATAAAATTTATATAAAATGTGAAAAGCATGATGTTAAGTTTAAAATGTTATATTTTTAGATTCTAGAAATAAATATCTACTTAATGCTAACCTTATTTTTTTCGACGAAAGTAATACGTTTTGAAGAAAAACTCTATTGAAAATGTACCCCCGCCCTTTTTAAGCAGAAAAATATCAATGTATAATTTTTTTATTTTATAAGATAATAGCCAATTAAATAATTATCGCAATGAGTAAAAAAGAAATCTCCAAAAAATTAATTATTTATTATTTTTTTACATTTTATTTTTCAATTTTCGGTACTTATTTTCTCATAGAAAAGCCACCGTAAATTTTTTTTGTTTCTATTCATAACTTCGGTCTTTTATCTCATTATTTATACTGTAATTAGTACAGTATAAGACCAACTCGAAAAAATGTTACGCCCCCAACATAAGGTGGGGTCAAAATTAAGTGACCTGAAAAAAATTATTTAAATTCATTTAAAAAGAAATGCCATAGCTAGACTGCTTCAGTTCCAGTGATCTTTTGAAAAAGAGATATTATCTCGAAAATTCAAGAATTAAATACAAGTTAATACACAACATCATTGTTACCGTATTATTTTTTTTTCTTTACACCTGCATTGTGATAGCCTTCTAAATCAACCTCCTAGCCAATGTATATATATATTGTTTAACTGTTACTCCAGCGTTTTCCCTGTAGCAGCATTAATAAGTAAGTAAAGTCGACGGGGCGGCCTAAAGTCGGTATCAGCCAATCAGCGAGGGAGTCTATCCCCTTTTCAATAGTGCTAGACCAAGGAGATAGTTTTAGCATCTGAGGTGGAGCGCCACACCTACCATCAGCTCCTTACTTTACCGCACAGATCCCTGTGCTACTCATACGCTGAGTTGGCGGGGACCGGTATCGAACTAAGAACCTTGTGGTTTCTAGCCGAACGCTCTACCGACTGAGCTAACCCGGCCAAAAAGCGCTCAATCTGTTTCATAATATATAGAGCATTGTTAGTAGCAGAAAAGGTTTTTCACTCTACCACGGTTTCAGTGAACTACGAAAAAAATTTTTCTACAAATATATATATATATATATATATATATATATATATATATATATATATATATAGAGTCATAAAAGTATCGAGATTGAAGTTGTATGCCAAGATAGAAATGAACAATGAATGGAACGTTGATTTTTTTTTTCAGAATACAAGGTGTGTCATAAAAGTGCCGAGTTTGAAGCTGTATTTACCAAAATAGAAATGAACAATGAATGGAATGTTAATTTTTTCAGAATACAAGGTGTGTCAAAAAGCACAAAAAATCTCGATACTTTTTTGACACACCTTATATATATATATATATATATATATATATATATATATATATATCATGGAATCCATAAACCGAGTACTTATCCCAGCAGAAACTGATGGGTTCCCTCCTTGCTAATCCTCTTCGGAAGGGTATGAACCATTCTTTCCAAACATAAAAAAGAACAGACAGATGTACTTACTCAACTATTCAGCATGTGCAGGATTCAACAATTCAATTTCTGAAGCGGAGTGTGACAGATTTGAATTCAGAGTTTTATGGCCGGTTTAGCTTAGTCGGTAGAGCGTTCACCAAGGAACCACAAGGTTCCTGGTTCGATACCGGCCCTCGCCAACTCAGCGTATGAGTAGCAAAGTTAGGAGCTGATGTAATGTGTGGTGCTCCACGTAAGGCACAATAACAATCTCCTTGATCTAGCGCTAATGAAAAAGGGATAGACTCGCTGTCTGGCTGATACCGACTTTAGGCCACCCCGACGACTTTTACTTACTTACATATACCAGTTGCCATGCCAAATTTAAAGAGTCCAGTCTGCTTCACTATTTTACCCATGTGACATAAGATCACATAAGTATGGGACATCCATCAAGAGTAGGGGATCTGCGAGACTAGTTTGCTAACCGTTACACACGATATAAGCGCTTTGTGAAATGAAAACAGCCATGTCCAGGATTTGAACTTGGTTCACCGTGTCCATTTCCTACGATCATAACTATTATACCCTAAACGTCTATATATAGGTTGTCGTGGGTATGACTTTAAATTGCATCTGTAGAATAATCATTCTAAGTTCCAATTACCGTCGAATTGGTAAGACAAGACAACAAGTAGCTGTAATTCAATACAGATCTAACCTTGTTGCAATTCTACTGCAGAATGCCAAAGTATTTATGAAGCCTCATAACATCTAATTGTGAAGTTCTATTTTTTTTAATCTCTTGGGAGCATGGTGTACCCCTTCATCATCATCACTCTCAGGTCTACTCTGAACGGAGTGGTAGTACCTGTTAGGGTCCCATCTAATAGTTAAATATAAGAAAATGAGTTTTTAAAGAATTGAATACCATCAAGAATTGGTGGAATTAAATACCACCAAGAATGAATAAAACAAAACATCTTTGGCATAAAATAATCCAACAGGGGTTAGCATGCCGTAAAATCCAACCAACTTATATATAAGCAATACTGTATGACAAATAAATATCAGCGATTGAAAATACATCATGAATAATGTTTTCATAATACTTTAGAGGTTAGTGACTTCAAAACATTTTTTGTTTGTTTTAGGCTGAGGTTTTACAGAAACTAATTATTTGTTTGTTCTTTTTATCAAAAGAAGCGCCAAGTCAGGAACAAAAAACCCAAGGACAAAGAATACCGACATTAGATAAATAAAGAATGAATGAATAAAAAAAATGTCTGACCCGAGTAATCGTATATGTAAAGAATACCACCACCCACTCCACATAAAAAAGAAACAAAAGTAGAATGTATTATTATTATTATTATTATTATTATTATTATTATTATTTACTCCTTTTGAGTTTTCACATCAGCATTAGCTGATGGTCTTTCACTGGAGTCTAAGTGACAGCAAGTCTCCTCAGGTCTCCAGGACTCTTCTGAGTATTCTGGCAGATTGCAGCAGTGCAGTGTTCTGAATGGTTTCAACCCTTCCTCTGATTTCCAAACATTCCAGACCCTTTTCCAATCCTTTTGGGACTGTTCCAAGTGCACCAACTACAATTGGTATCACTTTCACTTTCATATTCCATAACTTTTTCAGTTCTCTGGTAAGATCCAGATATTTGTCCATTTTTTCATTTTCCTTTAGCTTCACCCTGTGATATGCTGGCACTGCAAAATCCACCAGTTGACAAGTTCTTTCTTTTTTGTTTATCAACATTAGGTCTGGTCTTCTTGCTGGGATAAGGTGATCCGTTTTTATTTCAAAGTCCCAGGGTATTATTATTATTATTATTATTATTATTATTATTATTACTCCTTTTGAGTTTTTCACATCAGCGTTAGCTGATGATATTTCACTGGAGGCTGAGTGGCAACAAGTCTCCTCAGGTCTCCAGGACTCTTCTGAGTATTCTAGCCGATTGCAGCAGTGCAGTAGTCTGGGTGGTCACAATTCTTCCTCTGATTTCCAAATCTTCCACTTTTTTCCAAGTTTATTGGGACCGTTCCAAGTGCACCAACTACAATTGGTATCACTTTTGCCCTCATATTCCACAGCTTTTTCAATTCTCAGGCAAGGTCCTGGTATTTATCTATCTTTTCATTTTTCTTCAGCTTCACCCTGTGATCTGCTGGAACCGCAAAGTCCACCAGTTGACACGTTCTCTTTTTCTTTTGTTAATCAACACTAGGTCTGGTCTCTTGGCTGGGATAAGTTGATCCGTCTTTATCTCAAAGTCCCAGAAAATTTTATGCGTTTCATTCTCAAGAATAGATTCTGGTTTATGCACGTAACATTTTGTTGTATGGTCAAAGTTTAATTTTTTGCATAATTCACAGTGGATCACCTTCCCAACCCAGTCGTGCCTAGCTTTGTATTCTCGTTGTGCTAGTTTGCTAAATTCACTTAATACAGGGTTTACAGTCGCATCTCTGTCACCGCACAGTCTATTATTATTAAAAATTTGACTCATTCTGATTTTTGATAGACAAAATTACTACTACTAAAAAGATGTCTGACCCAAGTAATCGTATTTGTGAAGATTACCACCCACCCCATCACCTAAAAAAGAAAGAATAGAAGAATGCATTATTATTATTATTATCATTATTATTATTATTATTATATTAAAATTTTGACTCATCCTAATTTCTAATTGTTTTTATATCGCAAATTAAGATGAAAGAAAATACAAGTCAAAATTACTACTACTACAACTCCTCCTCCTCCTCCTACTACTACTACTACTACTACTAATAATAATAATAAATATAAGAATAAGAAGAAAAAGAAGAAGAAGAAGAACAACAATAACAAAAACAACAACAGTCGTAGACAATGCATCATATATAAATTGAAATAGAATAGCGTTTTGTTTTGCTTTTCTTCAGTTTCCAACAGATGGTACTGCTGACATCATCTCATAAACTAAACGATGATGTCATTCACACGTCATCATTACGTCACAACATGCTGATTCAAGTGAATTGCCCATTTGAGCCACTGACTTGTCCTGTCTTGTAATATACTGGCTATATGTTCGCCTGGATTGCTCGTAAAATTCTACCCTAGACAATTTGATCGTGGTACAAGAATTAGTTTTCAAATGCATACCCGGACAGACAAATAGATAGACACCATAAATATAGAATAATATTATCTTACTAGCAGGACCTGTAGACATACTACAGTATAATAATTTAATCATAACAACAATGTCTACTTAAGAGCTATTAGTTAAAAGTAAGGAAATGAATCCGACGGTATATATGGGTAAGATAATATGAAAAACACACAGATGTTGTTCAAATAAAACATTTTATTATGCTGATATTGCAATATTTCGATTTGTCAAAAATCTTTTTCAGAGCATATGAAAACATTTTATGAAAATTATGAAATTAAGAGCTATTACAAAATTGTTCAATATGTAAGAAGTATAATAACGTTGATTTAATCCCCTCTCACTCATTTTTTCTTTTTCCATTTCTTTTATCTCTTCATTATGTTCGATTGAAACAGATTAGCGTTATCACTTCTGCGTGCTCACTCCCTCTTTATATCTTTCCCCTACTTTCTTTCTTTCTTTCTTTCTTTCTTTCTTTCTTTCTTTCTTATTATATAGTTAGTGTAGCATATCCCTTTTCCATTTCTTTATAATAAAAACCGAATGGTCCATTATTTGGCTGAGGTGATGACACTCATAAGAAATAAGAATTCGGCGGATAAGCAGCAGCAGATAACCAGAATTTACATTTTTGCATTGCATCTTGGACGATTGGGACGGTCTCATTTTAACCAGAGTCTGTTGCAATATGATAACGGTTGTACAATTAAGGAACACGAGTATTAATATATAGATTATTTTTCATCAATTATTTAATTCTGTGTAACCTTTTCAGTTTTAACTGGTGTTTTTTCAGTGAAGTGACATCAAGTAGTGTGACAACAAGTCACTTTAGATCTCCAGGACTTTTCTAAGTATCATCGTCTATTTTAGAAGTGTTGTGGTCACGATGATCTCGGTTCTTCCTCTGTACTAACTCAGTACTACCTGTTTCATAGTCCGGCGACTAAAGCTAGTAACCCCACAGATTTTGTTTAGTGAGGAGGGTAGCTAGACATCCTACAGAACGAAAAACAAGACATGTAAAAGGACGGAGGAAGCCTTTTTTCTCAACGGCCATCTAGCGTATTATTTCTAAAGTCCAATTTCTCCTCCTTGTGGCAGGGCCGTGTAACCTTGGTTGTGTCATGCCATCGGGAACTTAAGTTCTTGGTAGGGTCTCCCAAAGTGGGCAGGTCTGGCACTCAATGGCATTAGGGCCACAACCCGGCCAAAGGGGCTTTGGCGAAAATCCAAAGTGTGTCTCCATCATCGTCAAGAATCAACAGCTCTTGGCGTATTTATCACCGCGTCACTTTCATCAACACACACACACACACACACACACACACACACACACACACATATATATATATATATATATATATATATATATATATATATATATAGAGAGAGAGAGAGAGAGAGAGAGAGAGAGAGAGAATTACTGCTGGACTAGCGTTTGGGTCCTACATTGAAATCGTAAAGTGAGACAGACAGACAGACAGACAAACAGAGAGAGAGAGAGAGAGAGAGAGAGAGAGAGAGAGAGAGAGAGAGAGAGAGAGAGAGAGAGAGAGAGAGAGAGAGTAAATATATCATAGGCTGTTGTATTCATCACATTAAATAAAGAAATAATATTTTATAAGTTTTAATACGTATTTATAGTTACGCCTTTTGATTCCTGTTCTTTTGTTCTGGTTCGCAACAAACCCGAACTTTGCTCGACTACGCTTCTAAATCGTTACTTTACGAACTCAATTCGCCCATGTTTATATTTCGAAAGAGACATTTTAATTTTAGTTCAACGCCCTGGGCTGTTATTGGCTCGACTCTAACGGACAAGGTCGGTGTAAAAAAACAAAAAGACAAAAAACGAAAGAAGAATAAAGAAAAGGAAAAAAAAGCTCTCGAATAATAAGAGAACAAAGACAGTTATATGCCGAGGCTATCTTTGTCAGAGATAAAACATAAATATGTAACAAAATTCTTTCCTTTTTTTTCCTGCGCAAAAAATGTAATTAAGTAAAAGGTTATAACAAGACGTTCCTATCGTGTTAGATATCAAAAATGCATCAGTTTACAAAGCTTTCATATAAATATTTGGGTAATTATGAACTTTTGTTTAGTAAATTAGAGTGTCCCAGAAAAAACAGAACCCACAAATTTTGTAACAAAACTATTAATTTTCCCAATAAACAAATAAATTAGGGCTTAGGGTTAGGGTTAGGGTGGGGTTTAGGGTTTAGGGTTAGTTTAATGGGAAAATAAATAATTTGGGTCCTGTTTTTTTCTGGGTCAGCCTGTACAGAGCGATCTACAATAAACAGAACTCAAATTATTTATTTATTTTCCCATTAAACTAATCCTAAAGTCAGCCTGTACAGGTAGACCCAGAAAAAACAGAACCCAAATAATTTATTTATTTTCCCATTAAACTAACCCTAAACCCCAACCCTAACCCTAACCCTAATTTATTTGTTTAATGGCAAAATTAACAGTTTTATACATAAATGAAATTTCACTTTAAAAGTAGTCGCACTAATGCACAATAGCGCGCAAGAGATTATATAATTTGGGTCGGTTTAGCTCAGTCGGTAAGCATCCGGTTTGGAACCACAAGATTCCGGTTAAATACCGATTCTCGCCAACTCAGCATATGAGTAGCACAGGGATCTGTGCGGCAAAGTGGGGAACTGATGGTAGGTTTGGCACTCCACCTCAGACTAGTGAAAATGGGATAGGCTCTTCGCTGTCTGGCTAATACCGACAATGGGTCACTCCGTCAATTTTACTTTTTTATTTACTTACGTATAAAAAGCACAACATTTCATTACATTTTACGGAAATACCCGAAACCTTTGAGACGCTTGGGTTAGGGTTAGGGTTAGGTTTAGTTTTAGATTTAGGGTTAGTGTTAGGTTAGGCTACTTTGGGAGTTTCCGACATCTAATGCTATTTTATATATAAAATGCGATTCTAACGACATTATCTCTTGCGGGCTATTGTGGGCTGAAATTGCACAAAGGTGTCAAAATTAGAGCGACCCAGAAAAAAAAAAGAACCCACAATTTTGTAATAAAACTGTTAATTTTACTAGGGGGGGGGGGTTAGGGTTAGGATTAGGGGTTAGCCTTAGGCTTATGGGTTAGGGTTAGGGTTGGGGTTGGGGCTTAAGGTTAGTTTAATGGTAAAATAAATAAATAATTTGGGTTCTGTTTTTGCTGGGTCACCCTAATTTTGACACCTTTGTGCAAGTTCAGCCCTATTGTGCATTTTTATCAAAATAGTAAAATGATTAGAGGTTAGAGAAGTACTTTCATTTTTTTTTCTGACCCAGAGCAGTAGTATATCTGAGGGTCCCATTTATGTTTCAAACAGATCTGTCTAAAATTCGATAAGTCTCCGTGCAGAAAAAAACTCAACCTTACAAAAAAATGTAAATATGAACTCGATTTTGTAGCTTTTGGCATAAAATAAGATTTGGTTGGTTGACATGCCGTTAAAAAAACAATCAATTGATCTCAATCACTCTTTACCAATTTATATTCTTCTCACTCACTCTCTGTATGTCTATCTATTTATCTACCTCGTTTAATCACTTACTGTATATCGATCTATATCTTTCACTCAATCACTCGCTCTGTCTAAATCTCTCTCTCTCTCTCTCCCCTCTCTTACTCACCCACACACTCACTCACCCACATACTCACTCACTCACTATCTATCTATCTATCTATCTATCTCATTTACTTACTCATTCTCTACCAATCTATATTCTTCTCACTCACTCTCTGTCTATCAATCTATTTATCTACCTCATTTCATCACTTACTGTATATCTATCTATACCTTTCACTCACTCACTCACTGTCTATATCTATCTTACTGTCTATCTATTTATTTATCTATCTAATTCTGTTCTTTATCTATCTATTTATGTATCTATCTCATTTACTCACTTTCTACCAATCTATCTTTCACTCACTCACTTACTCACTCACTCACTCATTGTCTATATCTATCTATCTATCTATCTATCTATCTAATTCTGTTCTTTATCTATCTATCTATCTATCTAATTCTGTTCTTTATCTATCTATCTATCTATCTATCTATCTATCTCATTTACTCACTCACTCTCTACAAATCTATATCTTTCAATCACCCACTCACTCACCCACTCACTCACTCACTCCCACTCACGTACTACCTATCTATCTATCTATCTATCTAATTCTGTTCTTTATCTATCTATTTATCTATCTATCTCATTTACTCATTCACTCTCTGTCAATCTATATCTTTCACTCACTCACTCACACACTCACCCACTCATTGTCTATATCTATCTATCTATCTATCTATCTCATTTACTCACTCACTCTCTGCCAATCTATATCTTTCAATCACCCACTCACTCCTCACTGACTCACTACCTACCTATCTATCTATCTATCTATCTCATTTATCACTCTATACCAATCTATACTTTTCTCTCACTCTCTATCAATCTCGTTTAATCACTCACTTACTATCTATCTATAAATCAATCTATATCTTTCATTCAATCACTCTGTCACTTTCTAAATACAGGTAAAGAAAAAGAAAAAACTGAATAGCGAATAGAAGATGGTGTCAATGTGGATGAATTGATTCAGACTTTGATGGCGTCAATCCTATCAGCGAATTTGTTACATTATTTTCCATTGGTCAGGGAAAACGTTGAGCCATAATTAGCCAATTTCTTGGTGCACTTGAAATGAACAAAAAAAAAAAAAAAATAAATAAAATAAAATAAATAAAAAAATCAAAGTAAAAAAAGATTTAAAAAGCATTATTTCTAAGCCGCTTTGGTGGTGAATAAATGCGATGTGAATGAGAACAATTTACGATGCACCCGTTAACCTCAAACATTACCTCAACCTTTCCAGGCCATTTATTTTTCTTAGAAAATTACACACAATATATAAGTGTATATTTACGTACATAAACGTTTATTATCCGATCCTCGTCTTTCTGAAGCCGAGCAGGGATAGCCATTTTGATAGCTGAGGCGAGTCAAGTAATTTCAAATTTTATAACATGTGGGTAACACCATGTCAAATTATCCAGAAAAAAGTAAAATTGTCACCCACCCCCTTCAATTTTTCTGAATTTTATTTCCAGCTATGGACTATGTCAACATTAAACAATCCCCAAAATTTGAGCTTCCAATTCTAAAAATTGGCGGAGTTATGTCGACTTTTAGCTCTCCAAATTTGGTGGGTTTGGCGAAAAATGACGACTTATTGTAATTTATTTTTGTCTGTGAAATGAGTTCTAGAGCTTCCTTACTACTAAAAAAATTGGTTTATAAAAGCATTTTTGCCCAAGTAATCCAAAAATGCTATTAAAAATCTTAAAGTCAACTAAAAGTTATTGATGATTTCTGATTTTTTCATAGTAAGATCAATATCTCGATGTGGAACTGCATCTAGTAGTGACCACCCCAAGCAGATTTAACAGGTTTGAATTCAGTTTTCCTTCTCCTAGACTGGTTGCCTAACCATGATTAAAGAGCCCAGTCTGTCCTACAATCTATCCATAGCTGGAAGGAGAGTAGTTGGATTCTTACCTTTCCCAAGGAAAAGGGACGCATCCAACTACTCTCCACCCAGCTATGGGTAAATAATAGGGCAGACTGGGCTCTTAACCTTGGTTAGGTAACCAGCCTAGGAGAAGGAAAACTCTGAATTCAAAAAACTCCGCTTAAGCAATTGACCTTGTGTCACACCTGGTGCAGAACGTATCGAACTAGAACCTTGTGGTCTGTATATATATATATATATATATATATATATATATATATATATATATATATATATATATATATATATATATATATTATATATATATATATATATATTATATATATATATATATATATATATATATATATATATATATATATATATATATATATATATATATATATATATATATATGTGTATGTGTGTGTGTGTGTGTGTGTGTGTGTGTGTGTGTGTGTGTGTGTGTGTGTGTTCCAACACTATTGTCCTTATAGAAAACACCCAACTTTTTATCATATATGTACTAGTAGGCACTGAATTGAGAGTGACGGAATATATTCGCGGTTATTCCACTTTCACGAGGTTATGCACCCCTAACCACTGAAATGAGGATTACCGACTCTAATCAATTACTCAAGTTGAGTACAATGTCCAGATTTAGCAGGTCACTTCCGTTTTAAGAAGCCAACATTCTCAATGAAAACAGGAGTGGTTTTTTTTAATTTATTTTTTTCAACCAATCATTTTGTCCTATTCATAAGACTAGCTAAAATATACACCCTTCACCGGACACAAATATTCAATATAATATATATATATTTTTCAGCTAGTATATTAAGTCTGAGACCAGTCAGCTGAAGGAAAATGAAAAAATGGACAAATATCTGGACCTTGCCAGAGAACTGAAAAAGTTATGGAATATAAAAGTTAAAGTGATACCAATTGTAGTTGGTGCACTTGGAACAGTCCCAAAAGGATTGGAAAAGGGTCTGGAAAGTTTGGGAATCAGAGGAAGAATTGAAAATCATTCAATACACTGCACTGCTGCAATCTGCCAGAATACTCAGAAGAGTCCTGGAGACCTGAGGGACTTGCTGTCACTCAGATTCCAGTGAAAGACCATCAGCTAATGCTGATGTGAAAACTCAAAATGAGTAAATAATAATAATAATAATAATAATAATAATAATAATAATAATAATATCCTTTTAGTTAGTATATTAGGTCTGAGACCTGTCAGCTGTTTCTTATAAACATTCATCTTAATTCCACCGAATATTTATAATTTTTCCACAGATTATCTAACATTGCCTTAAAGAAGTTTAGAGATGGGGCATTCATTATTGATGATGGTAGTTTATTCCATGTATTCACCACTCTGTTACTAAAATAATTTTATCTTGTTTTTACTTTACAAAATTTTTAAAGAATTTTAATTTATGACCGCAAGTTTTAATGTAATAAAATATTATTAGCAGGAGCTGTGGATATACCACAGTATGATAATTCAATTATTACAACGTTTGATATGTTTACTTAAGAGCTATTGTAACGATAGTTCAATATGTAAAAAGTATAATAATCTTCATTTAACTCTCTCACTCTTTTTTCTTTTCTTTTCTTCTTTTGATCTTTTTTTTCATTATATTCGATTAAAACAGATTTAGCTTAATCTCTCTCTCTCTCTCTCTCTCTCTCTCTCTCTCTCTCTCTCTCTCTCTCTCTCTCTTTCCTTTTCTTTCTTTCTTTCTTTCTTTCTTGTTATATTTTTTCTATAGTATGTCCTATTTCTTCCCTTTCTTTTTTTATAATAAAAACGGAATGTTCCATTATTTACCTGAGGTGACAACACTCATAAGAAATAAGGATTCGGCGATTAAGCAACACGAGCTAATTAGGATTTACATTTTTGTATTTCATCTTGGATGATTTGGACGGTCTCATTTTTAACCAGAGGTGTTGCAAGTTGATAAATCGCACAATTAAGGAACACGAGTATTAATATATAGATATCAAATTAAAAATACTAACGAAGCAAAATTGAACACTTATCTCTGTTTTGCTTTGATTGATTTCTCTATAAAAATATATATGTTCATATATTATATTATATTTATTTATTAATACATTTAATATGCATTTTTTGTATTTGTATTGTACACTATAATGAATAAATAAATACAGCTCTTAGAAAAGTAATCGAGCACTTTATTCTCATTTTTAATAATACTAACAAAGGACTAACTATTTCACACACAACACACACACACACACACACACACCACACACACATATAAATATATATATATATATTATATATATATATATTCAGCTGAATAATGGACAATTCCGTTTTTCTTTATAAAGAAAGACAGGGAAGAAAAAGGACATGCTACTCAGAAAGAATATAATAAGAAAGGAAGAAAGAAAGAAAATAGACGAAAGATAGAGAGGAGAGGTGAAGCAAATCGAACATAATGAAAAGATGAAAAGAAGGAAAAAAGAAAAAAGAGTGACAGAGAGTTAAATCAAGATCAATTATTTTTACATATTGAACTATTTAGCAATAGCTCTTAAGTAAACAAATCAAATGAGGTAATAATCAAATTATCACACAGTGGTATTTTCACAGGTCATGCTAGTAATAATCATTGAAATAAATAAGGAATATTCACGTCGGTGGTGACTTAATTTCGCTTACAAACAGACACACATGGTCTCCATTATAATAAGACTAAAGCAGCTACCCGGCGTCGACAGGACAGAGAGCGTATATTTTAAAAGTTAGTCTCACAGATCCATTATTACTGATGTGAGTTCGATTCCTGCAGGATGTCCCATTAAAATACCCACGTAAAAAAGACCTTGTGTTGATCCAGACACTCTGAAAAGACAAATTAATGTCTACTATTTACAACATTAAATGCAAAAAAAAAAAAATATCCATGCTGTTATCATTTAAATTTTATTTTTTAATTATCTTCATGAATATAAATCAAATCTCCATTATTTTTGCTCAAAAAGCAAGATCTGGTGATAGTGAATGTGTACCTATATTTACTTTGTCGTTAATTGTTTTGTGTTCGTAGTTTCTTCTGGACATACACACACACACATACATACACACAACTGTCCTTTACATATGTATAGATGACATCATCTCTTTTTTTATATAGCTGATATATTTGACATGCAAACTTTCCAATGAAGCCACATGTACTGAATGTGACTGATAAATCAACAGTTTGTGACAAAAATCACGTAAAATTGACTTAATATTCCGTTTCCTACCAAACAAATGAAAACTATTTAAGTTATGCTTTCGTTATTTTCCTTATGCGTCCGACATTACCCCCAACCCCACCCAAATAAAAAATGTATTTATAAAACAGCTAAAACATGAACACATGCAACGATATGGCAATAAAAAGATTTGTTACAGAACGTCTTCGAAAAAAAAAAAAAAAAAAAAAAAAAACAGTATTAATGCAGAATAGCGCGCAAGAGATAATATCATTTAATTGAAGTTTAAAAAGCATTACATTTCATTACATTTCACAGAAATACCGAAACCTTTACGATGCTAGGGTTAGGATTCGGGTAAGGGTTAGTGTTAGGGTTAGTGTTAGGGTTTGGTTTAGGCTACCTCGGGACTTTCCGACATCTAATGCTATTTATACGTAAAATGGAATTCTAATGATATTATCTATTGCGCACTATCGTGTATTTGCCCTCCCCTAAAAAACAACAACAAACAAAAAAACAAAATAACAAAACAAATACCAAAATAAAACCAGGTTTGTCCGAGATAGGACCCTAAACTACATCCAGTGGCGAAAGGCCCACTTCCGGAGATTTCCGGAATGTGGAGTCCTTATTCATTGACATTATTCAGTCTGGAAGTGGTATTATCTGTTAGGGTACCATCTATAGGTTAAATACATTAATTCAGTATGTTAAGAATGATTTTGAACTACATAAATACATTAATACAACAGCTCTTAAAACATTGTGTCTAACTTTTTAAAACGATTGCGAAATACATTTAATTGCTTGTAAAATATAAGGTTTAGTTTGATTGGTTGGATTTTATGGCATGTCAACCCTTGTTGGATTATTTTATGTTCACATTTTATTTTATTCATTCTTGAAGGGTATTCGACATTTTTTTTAAAAAATTCATTCTTTTAAAAACTCAATTATTTTTTCTATTTAACGCATAAGTTGGACTCTAACAGGTTAAACTTTCCCGCTTTATTAAGCAATGGCAATACTCGAACACGAGTTTGCTGTTATCACGTCCGGGTGAAACTACGAAAATAAATCAATTAACGACAAAGTAAATATATATATATATATATATATATATATATATATATATATATATATATATAATGTTGTTCTGGTTCCAACGGGAGAAAATTCAATATTTTATAAAAACGAAGGTCCGCAAAATGTATTATGTTTTCAGAAAAAATGTTTTTATTCTTTTTATCCTTTCTATCTTACAGATAAACAGAATAAAAACATTTTTTCTGAAAACATAATACATATATATATATATATATATATATATATATATATATATATATATATATATATATACATTAAATATAAAATGTTTTGATAATAAAATTATCAAACAATTTCTTGGATCCCCAGCGCTTTAGATTACCATTATTTACATCATTATAATTAAAATTAAAATAATACCGGTACTAGTTTACTTATCGATACATACATAAAGGACAGTTGGTGTGTATGTATGTATGTATGTATGCATGTACGTATTGTACTTTGCAGGAAAGCACAAACAAATGTGAGGCAAATCGTATGCAGCACGAACGGTTAAAACGAGATGTTCGCAAGGGGAACGTTCAAGAAACAGTAGACAAGCAAGGGCTTCAAATTGGTCTATTGTGTAAAGAGTGCGGAAGGCCGTGCCTGAGCAGAGCTAACCCGACGAGTCACCAAACTGTGCATCGGCGAAATGGGCCAATAAACTACCCTGTGCTCCCTGGAATAACTTGTGATTGTGGGAAGATGTGCAAGACTTTAGCTGGGTTAAAAAGCCATATTCACGCAGCTCACCGTTAAACTTTTTTTTAGTTTTATTAAACAATGGCAGTACTCGAACACGAGTTCGCTGTTATCACGTCCGGGCGAAACTACGAAAATAAAACAATTAACGACAAAGTAAATATATGTATACACATTAAATATCAAATGTTGTAATAATCAAATTATCATACTGTGGTATATAGAAAAAAAATCATGAAGATTTCATTTATATTCTAAGATATTTGAAAATTAAGATATTTTGCGTTCCTGATTAACGAAATAGAACCAAGATGGAAGCTGAAAATTCCCAACACAACGTATATGTTTGTTGTCCACGAGAGAAAGCGAAGAATATGTTTTTATAAGATTCGCAAGGAGAGTTCAGTTGTTCAAAAAGCGCTTCGTCGCTGTCTCGCATCGGTCAACTGCATCTGCTAACTGCTCAGCGCTCCACTCACTTGTTTTTTTTATGGGCACAGTCCCCCAACACCCAGTCGAACCTCGCGTCCGTGCAACGCACAATTCACGTGCATTCGGATGGACGCGTGTAGGCGCCAACATCCGGGCACCTGAATTGCACCTCGCGTCCGTCCAGTGCCTAAATTGCATTTGTTTTTGCACGCGGGAGGACGCGGGTTCGATCCCGGCAGGCAAGACAAAGTCTTGCTCTTTTTCGTTCTCCGGTCACAGATATACATAGAAATAGCCTTGAAATTCTACTTAAAAATGTCCAGCATTTGTAAATCTGAAATGTAAACAAATCAATACACCAGGGTTTCTCGCCCCGCCTCTACCCAGGCGGGGCACGGGGTAGCCGGTTCTAGTTTGTAATAAATCTTTTTTTTTTTTTAAATTGTCCTTTCAGAATAATACCACACACCAGAACAGACCACCAGACTTAATGTTTCCCATATGCCATAATATATTTCGAGTAGAGTTGTGGTCCCAAAAATGGAACCAGATTTCGACTCTCTAACAGGGGACCACAACTTTAATATATTGTTGCATGTGGTACTCATTAATTCTGTTAGTCTTTTGGGGATATATATTTTTCTTATGAATTTTCGAAAAAGAAGGTGGAGGGGGAGAGGAGTCAGCCTAATCGTTAGACAGCAAGGAAAGAAGGCGGGGCGGCTGGGGAGACTACTCAAAAATCGATGACGTAAAATGGAACCATTTTGTATGAGCTTTTTAACATTCAGGGTCGCTTGAGAATTTCGGATGTTGTAAACAAATTTGTGAGCGCATATAGTATTAAAAGTGCGAAAAAATTATGAATTCACTCATCTATCTATCTATCTGTCTATCTATCTGTTATCTATCTCAATATATGTTGTTGTTATGAGATCCACGTATGCTTCTTTGTTGATATATCTCGGGAGTCTCGGTGTGTATATGTTATATTAGTATTATATATGTTATGCATATATAAATGTCTATACACATATAAAGGGTAGTTGTGTGTATGTGTATGTTCGGAGGAAACTTTGAAAATAAAACAATTAACGACAAAGTAAATATATATATATGTGTAGAAAGTTTGTAGAAAAAAACAACAAGATGTTTTTACAAACTTTCTACACATATTGTCGGATTCATATCCATTTTACCTTTCATATATATATATATATATATATATATATATATATATATATATATATATATATATCACCAGGGCTTGGTTTTTGAGCAAAAATCTGGAAGTTTTATTTATATTCGTGAAGATAATTAAAAAATCAAATTTAAATAACAGCATGGATTTTTTTCATTTTTTTTTCATTTGATATTTTAGATAGTAAACATTAAAGTTTCTTTGCAGAGTGGCTGGATCAATGCAAAGTCTTTTTTTACGTAGGGATTTTAATTGGGGATTCTACGAGGATCCAACTCATGATTCAGTAATAATGGATCTGCAAGACTAACTTTTAAAAAATCCGCCCTTTACCCAGGCGACGCCGGGTAGCCGCTTCTAGTAATATATATAATTTAGGATTTAGCATTGGATGTGAAATATTTAAGAAACTCACTTTGTGGGATGTTAAATTTCGTTTTATTTCATTCTAATATTTCGTAGACTTGACTCTCCTTCTTCACAGGAATGTAGACTAACTGTTTTGTGTTGGTTTTTTTGTTGTTGTTTTTTTCATCTTTATAGTTGAGGTTGTGGTCATCAGGGGCATTTTGTTTGACTGTCGGTGACCCCCAAAACATAAAAATGAAATAAAACGAGTTTCTTATATATTTCACACCCTATGCTTCACACTAAATCCCAAATCATAGATAATTATATATGCACTAGAAGCGGCTACCCAGCATCGTTTGGGTAGAGGGGGGTTTTTTTAAAATATTAGTCTCATAGATTACTGAATCGTGAGTTGGTTTACCACAGGATGTCCCATTAAAATCCCCACGTAAAAAAGAACTTGTGCTGATCCAGCCACTCTGAAAAGAAGAATTAATTTGTACTATTTACATTAAATACAAAAAAAAAAATTCCATGCTGTCATCATCTAAATTTTATTTTTTAATTATCCTCACGAATATAAATCAAATCTTCATTATTTTTACTCAAAAACCAAGATATGATGATAGTGAATGTTTATATACTTTGTCGTTAATTGTTTTATTTTCATAGTTTCCTCAGGACATACATACATACCAACCGCTCTTTATATATAGACTAGTAGGGGCTACCCGGCATTGCCTGAGTAGGGGGTAGCAAAAAAACTAGTCTCGCAGATCCATTATTACTGAATCACAAATTAGATCCTCGCAGTATGCCCCATTAAAACCCTTATGTAAAAAGAAGACCTTGCGTTGATCCAGCAACTCTGAACTGGACTTTTTAACCTTGGTTAGGCAATCGGTTTAAGAGATGGAAAACTCTGAATTCAAACCTGTTAAGCTTCGCTCAAGAAACCTAAGTGGAACACGTGTTATTCGTGACTAAGCAGTCAGACATTGTAAGGATGACCGAGTGCGCCCAGTGCGTCCGGGACCTCACTAACCACAACCCCAGCATGTTGAGAGGATATCAATGAGGATATCAGGTACAAATCTTACGTGATGACAGGAGGGTAAAAGTGACCAAGGAGTGGTCGGTTCTACAGAATGGACAGTCTACTACTGGGGTCCCAAACTCGAGGAAATGGACGATTAGATCCTGGAGAAGAAGCACTCTGGGTTAAAAACTCAATTAAAAAAAAATTAAAAAAAACTCAAATTGTATTTTTTAATATTTTTTCTAGTTATTCAACCCATAAATGGGACCCTAACAGGTACTATCCCTCCGGGTCAGAGTGAACTTGGGAGTAATGGTGATGAATGGGGTACTCCACATTCCCCAGAGCTCCAGAATTAGAACTTCACCATCAGATAGAGTTTAAAATCAAATTCAGGACACTAAGACCCTCAGTCGCCACCTTCTAGCACATATATGATAAAATAAAGTAAAAAAGTAAGTAAAGTCGTCGGAGTGCCCTAATGTCGGTATCAGCCAGACAGCGAGGAAGTCTACCCCTTTTCACTAGCACTACATCAAGGAGATTGTTTTTTGCATCTGAGGTGGAGCACCACAGCTACCATCAGCTCCTAACTTTACCGCACAGATCCCTGTGCTACTCATACGCTGCGCTGGAAGTATATTGTCTATATTAATGCCATACTTGTGCATTGGATTAAAAAAAAACACAAGGTTCCTAGTTCGATACCAGCCCTCGCCAACTCAGCGTATGAGTAGCACAGGGATCTGTGTAGTAAAGTAAGGAGCTGGTGGTAGGTGTGGCGCTCCACCTTAGATGCAAAAACAATCTCCTTAGTCTAACGCTAGTGAAAAGGGAATAGACTCTCTCGCTAATTGGTTGATACCGACTTTAGGCCACCCCGACGACTTTACTTACTTTTTATTTCAAGTTTGATTGTTTTCAGTAAGACAAAAAAATAATAGGATTTAGAAAAAGAAAAAGGTTTCACATTACTATTCATTTTTAACAATCTTCATATCTATTAATAATGGAGATTCGCTTCCGGTTTTTGTCTGTAATAAAAACTACGTCACTGCTTACATCACATCACCCAAAATCGTCATAACATAGAATAAATACACTCAAAATTTGAACATGCAGCATTAGACAGTCCTCATTGTTTTTTAAAACAAGTTTTAATAAATACATGACTGGTATTATATATCTATATATAGTTTGTTTTATTTTAATATATATTTAAAGTTTACATTTTAAATTGTTTTATTTTTTAATCCTTTAATGAATTTGATGATTTTACTTACTTAGGGTACACACTCGCTGACATTGAATTTCTAACTCCCACCCCCAAGCAATATGTTTCAAAAATCTATTTTTACATCGCCCGGAGGGTGTTTTTTTATTTTGCTAGTTAACTTAATGAAACAAAACTAATACTCCATAGTAAATAGGTAGCACTCGTGGTGTTAGAAATGGACCTGATGACTCTAGTTCAAATCCTGAACGAAGCTGCTTGATTTTTCAATTAGCATTGATAAATCAAACTAGTTTGAATTCAGAGTTTTCCTTCTCCTAAATCGGTTGCTTCATCAAGGCTATAGAACCACGTCTATCCTAATATTTACCCATAGCTGGGTACTTTGAGAACAAATGGATTCATGCGTTTCCCAACGGCATTAGCACAAATTGAAAGGCAAACAATCTCAGTCCAGGATTTGAACTTGTGTCACTGGCTCAATTACCTACGCCAATAACCGTTACGCGAACTGCGAAATGTTCTTGCATTGGTAAGAGTACCCGGAACTATGGTAAAACAATATCACCAGAGTCCATATATATGTTTATGTGTTACATAATCATTAGATACCTAATGATTATGACAATAGTGTAGAAATCATATTAGTGCAGCTGATGGCCCAATGCTTGTGAGATAGACCGTGAGAAACGGAACCCCGATAGAAATCCATAGTCAGTTGCAGTTAGAGTCAGAAGCGAAGCTAGCCTATGAATAAAGTAACATCATAGTCACTAACAATAGCACATGATGATGTGGGATTCGACTTGTATTTGAATCATCCGATTTCGTTGGATTTTTCTTTCTTGCATAAATTGGAGGCCGTGGTGTAATGGTTTGAGTCATAGGAAATGAACTCCTCAACCCAAGTTCAAATCCTGGACGAAGCTACGTTCACATAGCGCTAATACCTTTGGGAAAGGTATGAAACCAACTATTCTCACTCCAGCTATGGGTAAATAGTAGGGAAGATTGGACTCTTTAATCTTGTTAGGCAACCAGTCTAAGAGAAGGAAAACTCTGAATTCAAACCTCTTAAATCTCCGCTGGGGGTGGTCACTACTAAAATAGGCTCAGGCCTACTTAGTAGAATTTTAAAAAAATTTTTTTAATTAATTTGATTTAGATCATGTGATTTGACTACATTGACCATGTGCGTTATTTATCCCTTTTTTTTAACTAAAAATTACTTAAATTTAGTACAAGGCCACAAGTATGGGGCACCCAGTGAGGATCGAACTCACTAAATAGTAATCGATTGTCAATGCTCACTTACTAATTATTACACCACAATGATATATCCATAAAACAAACTATGCATAGTTTAGATTTGACACAAGGCCGAAAACATGTGCCACCCAGTGAGGATCGTGTTCACTACTCAGTAGTAATCGATTGGGGGGGGTCATTACTAGAATAGGCTCAGTTCTAATTAGTGATCTATTTCCCTAATTCCTACTAATTCATCTCGTGTTATCCGCATGATCGACTCGTACTCGAGTATCAACGGTATTTATTTTCTGTAAGAAGCGGCCTAATGTCGGTTTCAGCCAGACAGCGAGAGAGTCTATCCTCTTTTTACTAGAGTTAGACCAAGGAGATTATTTAGCATCTGGGGTGGAGCGCTACGCCTACAATCAGCTCCTCACATTACCGCACAGATCCCTGTGCTACTCATACGCGTGAAGTGGCGATGGCCATTATTGAACCCGGAACCTTGTGGTTTCTAGCCGCTACTTCAAATTCATTGTCTTTATCGTCACGTGTCCAGCGGGAAAAAAGACACTCCTTATAAACTGGTACCAAATGTTGTGTGTTGATAAACTAACCAATGTCGGAGATTCGAAAGTTATAATTCTAATGTTGATGCTCTCAGTCTGCTCATTATATATCATTGCATCTTTGCATCTCTGCATATCTCTCTCTGTCAGTGCCGCACTCTGTCTGCCAGTCTCCTACCACCCCCTCTCTTTCTCCCTCCTCCCTCTCTCTCTCTCTCTCTCTCTCTCTCTCTCTCACACTCTTTTTTCGCTCTTCTCCCACTATCTACGAGATGCTCTACCAGCTTATCCGATCTTAATCCTGTTAAAAATGTCACAATTTATTTGCGCTACTAACTAGACATTTTTAAAATTTGTCTGTCTGTCTATACACACACACACACAGAGAGAGAGACACACACACACACACAAAATAAATATATATCTATTTACACACAAAGGCACATATCTCTCTCTATATATATATATATATAAGAGAGGAAGTAAGATATATATATATATACATATATATTTTGAGAGAGAGAGAGAGAGAGGAGAGAGAGAGAGAGAGAGAGAGAAGAGATGTGAACACATTAGGATAGATAAATACAAACATATTTCTGATATATATATATATATATATATATATATATATAGAGAGAGAGAGAGAGAGAGAGATAGATAGATAGATAGATAGAGATATATACAGATAGGTAGATAGATATATGCATATACATACACACACATCCATATATATATATATGTATGAAAAGTATTTAAAAATAGAATAAATTCGACAGTATGAGGTATAGATATAAATTTAAAATAATTTGTCTCTCTCGCTATATATATATATATATATATATATATATATATATATATATATCAAAGTGGTTATATGTATATATATTATATAATATATATATATATATATATATGAAAACACTGTTATGTATATATATATATGTATATATATATATATATACATACACAAACACACACACATATATATACATATATGTGGAGACATTGATAGAAATATATGTATATATATATATATATATATATATATATATATATATATATATATATATATATATATTAATACCTCTTCTATATACATATATATACATATATATATATATATATATATATATATATATATATATATATATATATACGCGAATATATTGAAACACAAACACACACACACACACACACACACACACACATATATATATATATATATATATATATATATATATATATATATATATATATATTGAAAGAGTGACATACAGACAGATACACAATGAAGCAATCGAAAAAATTTCTCAGAAATATTTCATGACGATTATAATTTTCTTCTCAGACGAAATATATTGTTATATAAACCACTTCATAGGTACGCCATTTCCCTTCCAATTAACCTTGTCAATTTTTTTTTTCTTTTTCTTATCTGTCTCATACCTGAACCCTGGCGGACCCACATATCGTGTGATTCCAATTGGCGCGCTTACATCATCGTCGTGGATTCTTGCGCGATGACGCACTTCACTCGGGTGCGAAGGCCACGCGCATATCACGCGACGTCCTAGCAGACATTATTCCCAATGGCAGGTCGCTGTACACAAGACCGCGAGTTTAAAGGTTAAAATCTCTCGTGTTGCGAGATTTGATGTGTTAAAATCTCTTGCGTTGCGAGATTTGTTTGTAAAAGGAGACTGTTTTGTTTTTAAAGGCCGAGACAAATACATTTACCGACCTCAGTAAAAGAAGAAGAGAAAAAAAAAAGTAATGAGTAATAATGGAGAGTGCGGTGGTGTAATGGTTAGAGTCGTAGGAAACGGATTCCTCAACCCGAGTTCAAATCCTGCATGAAGCCACAGTTCACATAGCGCTAATACCTTTGGGAAAGGTATGAATCCAACTACTCTCCCTCCAGCCATGGGTAAATAGTAGGGAAGATTGGACTCTTTAACCTTGTTAGGCAACCAGTCTAGGAGAAGGAAAACACTGAATTCAAACTTCTTAAATCCCCGCTTGGGGTGGTCACTAGTAGAATAGCCTCAGGCCTACTTAGTGATCTATTTTCAATAAAAAAGAAATGGAATCTCTCGTCGATTTCTCTCTCTCTCTATATATATATATACCAACCCCACCGCACGAGCAGGATGTGAAACACGGTCAATTTCTTAAACGGAGTTTAACTGGTTTGAATTCAAAGTTTTCCTTCTCCTAGACTGATTACCTAGCCATGGTTAAAGAGCCTAGTCTGCCCCACTATTTGCACATAGCTGAAAGGAGAATTTGATTAATACTTTTCCCAAGAGTATTAGTGCTATGTGAAATTCAAACAGCTTCGTCCAGGAATTGAACTCAGGTCGGTGAATCCATTTCCTGCGGCTCTAGCCATTAGACTACGCGCCTCCATAAATTTATTTATTTATATATATCAGTCATAATATACAGGGGGCGCCATCGAGTCGAGCAGTCCGTCATCACAACCGGAAGAAGACATTTAGCACCATGAATAGAGAAATAACGCGGAATTTCTTTTTTCTGTCATTTTTAGTTTCTACGTCAGAATGGACCCACTTCTTGTTTCGATGGATTTAGATGATTGTGTAAACCACAATTTGGAAATTGGAAAGTTCCGATTTAAAACGCCCGTCTTTTTACGGTTAATGACGGTTATTAACCGTCATAACTACAAAATACACGCGTACAATCGGCTGCAATTAATCAATATCTTGATTAATTCAGTGGATTTAACCCTGAAGATCCTTATGGTGAAACTCGAGTAGGTTATTCCTGTGTATACCATTATAATAATAAATTTGCTCGACTTACGTATTGAGCATTTTATATTTGTTATATCGCTGTCTTATCATTGTGAAACTTGTATCAACTAACCATTATGGCCAATTTCACCGCGTACAATCGGCTGCAATTAATCAATATCTTGATTAATTCACCATTTGGATTTGGAGGATTGTGTAAACCACAATTTGGAAATTGGAAAGTTCCGATTTAAAACACCCGTCCGACTGGGAATAAAAGAAAAGTTTTACCGCTATGGCGTCAATATGACGTTCGGTTTGAAAGTCTACAGCTTTTTTTTTTGTTCTCAATGAATCACATACTTGTCTAGTTATGTATCCCTCGTTGTCTCTCTCAATAGATACGTTAGTGTGCTTGTGTATGTGTGTGCGGGGGATTATCCTTCATCATGTTGAAGTAGTTATGTTTTTGCACACATCCCCACACACATACAAACACATATTTATATATATATATACACACATATATATATAGGCGATTAAAATCCAATGGTTTAAAAACTACCTACTTAAGTTTCTCACAGTAGCGCGAATGTTAAGGGTACTCTGAAGATTCGCGCTACTGCGAGAAACTTAAGTAGGTAGTTTTTAAACCATTGGATTTTAATCGTCTATTTAGCTCTTTATATTGTGCGCTTTTTAATCGGTTTTAGTGAAAAAAATCCGAAGTAAATAAGATTGTATACTTATTTGCTTGTTGGATTTAATGGTAACTGCGATATATATATATATATATATATATATATATATATATATATATATATATATATATATGTATCTGTGGATGACTGATATATATGCTTCCCGTTCCATGGTTGAGCACTGTGGGGGGACATTAATTGTAACTTCACCGTTTGACATTAGCCATGACCCGTCTGTTTACAGATTTGAGTTCTCTAGTGATTGTAAAAACATACCGCCGTAAAGTATGTAGCAATTAATTGTTCATCCTAGACTGACGGCCGCTGATAGCCGCAAGGGTAAGGAACTTGGCAGACGAAAATTCTGTCGGGTTTTGAACCCGGCTAGAGGTAGCTGTTAAAAAAAGTCGAAACACGTGTCTGTGGATGAAATAGATCTATAACCGCAAAATGGCCGATTTTAAGCCTTTTTCTTTACCATATATATATATATATATATGCGATCTTCATACTGAAAATCGTATAGGCGAGAAAGTGTCAGTAACCAGGCGTTTACTCCATCTCCATGCTATCTTAACTCAAATATAAACGGTTATATATTATTATATATATATATATATATATATATATATATATATATATATTCATTAAAACAAATCTTGTTGGAAATAACGGAATCCTCATTGTGTGTGTGTCTCTAAAGGCTGATATATATATATATATATATATATATTATTAAATAGGCAGTCTTCTATCTATAGCTCTGCTGACGAGGCCTAATAGACCGAAATGTAATACAGAGATTGATTTTTCTTGATTTGTTTTAGCCTTACATTTAAATAGGTATGCCCGCCTAAATTATTAATTATTAATTAATTCTTTCAAAATTAGGTACGACTTCAATTAAGCACATATTCTCCCAAAATTTTCGGCTAAAAAAGCCATACAAAACACATCGCTTGTGTATTTACTTCTCATAATATATAATATATATATATATATATATATATATATATATATATATATATATCAGACATTTTGTGAGAAAAGTTAGATCTCTTATGTCATCAGATATGATAGTTTCCTTATTTTCTTGTTTTTCCGAATCATAGTTTTTGGGCTGCTATTCTCTCCAGCTTTACTCTTCAGGAGTCTGCTTTGTTTTGGGTGTTTCTTTACACCAAGTCACTCCCTTGGTATCATTATTTTTCATGGACTTTCTTCATATTATCAATGACTGGGTGATGACTTTTATTATAAGTGTTGAGATTTCTTGGGTTATAAGGCGTGTGTCAAATGTCCACTTCTACTTATAGACTCGCCGACAACCATGTGACCAAGCTCTTGGCCAACCACTGGCAGTACTCTGCTGTTGATATTGTTATTTATATCGGCTGTTCTGATCTTAGCTACTCACAACTACTTTGAACCTTCGTTGACGACGGAACATGGGATTATATCACTGGACCTTTGATACTACGTAGGATTCCATAACTCAGGACTTATTCACTTACCAAAGGATTCTATAGCTCAGGACTTACTTACTTTAAGTCCTTTTCAACTGGCCAAGGATGGCGGTTAGAAACTTAACAATAAGAACATATTTCATTTTAAATTCATGAGATTGTTGTGTATTATTCTTTTCAAAGTGAAAACTGATTTTTGAATAAAGGATGTTCTTGACGATTTCAAATTTCTCTTTTCCACTGTGAAAGACCATTTGTAAATCACAACAAACTTATTAATTTAAAATGACGTGTTCTCATAATAAAACTCATCACTCACTTTTATAGATTACTTTATTTTTGTCATATAGTACCTAAATAATGAGAATGGATTAGTCTTGTAAATTTCAAGGTTAATAATTGAACAACAGCTCCGACACGTTGTGAGACAAAACATTTAATAGGTGTACATCACATGGTAACGATAAGGTACATATATACAAAAAGTGCATAGATACATAGAATATATAAGAGTAGAGATAAAAGGACACATTCATGAATGGTAAATACAAGATACAATATTTAGGTATAAACGAGATACCCAAATGTACATAAAATATAAATGTTACAGACATGGAACTAAAGGATAGTCCATGCTGTATAAAAGACTTACAGTAATGTAAGGGAGGGGGGCCAAAGCCCCACCGAGAAGGGGGTAGACATAAGTCTAACTCATGTGCTCGTTCAGAGGCAGTAAGGAAAGAGACAGAAGCATTTGAATCAGCCTCTTATATACCAGAGGTCCTCTAGTAGGAACAAACGGCAACAAAGATAACTCTTCCAGGCAAAGGGAAGATAATTCCCTACAGTCTGATTTTCCTATAAATAATGTCTGACAAAACCTAAATAATGAGAATAGAATCGTCTGTTTTTCCTATAAATCATGTCTGACGAAATCTCAGAAGAGAGAATGAACGAGATCTCACGGGAATTATCAATTCAAACTAGCAAATGTTAATTACTCTGTTAACCTTATATCTTTGCTTAGTAAAACTTTTTTTTTACTTGTCCTAAATACTCGGTCTGTAACTGATCCTCGAGTTACACAATTTTTTAAAAAGAGAAAGAAAACCCTGACTAAACTTGTTGGGCTTCTTTTATTTCTATTTTTAAAGATTCAGTAAATGAGATAATATTTTGATTTTTTAAAAACCTACATCCAAAGCATAACTGTTTCTATTGTGTTTCGTATGAGTGTTGAATGTGACGTATTTTATCCACTTTTACACATCTATGAATTCATATTCAAAGCCTAACATTTTACGCCGATGAAGGATACGGGAGTGTCCAAAAATTACGTACGTATTTTCGCCTACATTGCCCACATATATAAACATCAATTGACCCACAATATAGATATGTAAAAAGGTGCCTATCAACCCTCTCTCTCTCTCTCTCTCTCTCTCTCTCTCGCTCTCTCTCTCTCTCTCTCTATATATATATATATATATATATATATATAAGATTTTTGGATGTTTGTTTTTTAGAAGCATTGTTGAATAAAATATATATTATTATTTATATTTTTGCTTGAAGGCAATTACAATACATGTATCGCATAAAATTCGATACTTATAGAAAATAATCTTGACAAGTGAATCCCTTCAAAGGATTATTCGGTGTGTAGAACATCATACAGACTGTTTCGACTTTATTAAGTCTCATCAGCGATGTATACTAACGATTTCCCTCCGACAGAAATCGAAACCGGGACCTCAGCAGGCATAGTCAGAGACCATATTGCCTCGGCCACGGTACACACCGAACAATCCCAAGGCAATATGGTACCTGACTATGCCTGCTGAGGTCCCGGTTTCGATTTCTGGTCCCAGCTCCCACTATGCGCCTATCATGGTGTTGGGCGTCATTCAGGTCTTTTGCTTGTAGGTTTGATCCTTATTGCGTGCCCATTAAATTGAAAATACCACCCTGTCGGCTGGGGCGTTAGAATACACCGACTGCACCTCTGCAGAGGGGTAAGACTCCCTCAATGGGGCCACCTGTTGGCCGTGGGTGGCGACCCGTGAAGGACAGAGCCCAGGTGGATGAGCAGTTCATGACTTGCAATACTCCACTTTGGCCCTATCTTGGGCTAGACGGGCGGTCAGAGAGGCCCCCTCCGATCAATCGGCTGGTCACGTCAAGCTCTAGCACCTATATGATTTTCCCAACCCTATTGCCCTTATGGCAAGCCCCAACCCCTTTTTATCATATGGGTGCTAGAAGGCGGTGGCTGCGGGTCTACATGTCCTGGGAATGACGTTAAACTCTATCTGATGGGGTTCCAGTTTTGGAAGTTTGGAGAATGTGGAGCACGCCTTCATCACAATTGCTCCCTGATCCACTCTGACCCGGAGTGGTAGTACCTGTTAGGGTCCCATCTATGGGTTAAATAGAAAAATGTATTTATAAAAAGATTGTATTATCCATTAAGAATTGATTTATTTCAAAACTTTATCGGCATTAAATGACCCACTGAGGTTGATATGCCGTAAAACAAAACAAACCAAACCATAAATTGAAAATACGTCAACGGAACAACAGTTGTGCGTAGGAGACTGTCAAAACAAAAGCACGTTGATGAAAAAGAAATATTTATTGAAAAAAAAAAAAGAAAGAAAAAACAACAAACAAAAGTTAGAGGAACAGCAGCAGCAATAGCAGCAGCAGGAAGTCTGCGCAGGTAAACACCCAATGTACCACATTCAGGTGCAAACAGAAACGTATATACATTGTTGATTCTACCCCCACGTTGTAGAATTGTGACTTGTGTCTATCAAGCTAACAGTTGTGACTCTGTTCCTCCCTTGGTGTTCCATGAATTTAACCAATCGCAAAAGTTGATTTAATCCAATAAAAAAAAAAAAACACTTGAGAAAGGTTACTTTATTTCTTCGCTGGTTGGTTAGTTAGATTTATGGCATATCAACCCTCGTGGGTTATTTAACGACAAATCTTGTTTTTGTTTTTTTATATATGTATGATTTTTTAACTTCATGTGTATTGATAAATTACTGGCAGAACTTGTGGATATACCGCAATATGATTATTTAATCATTACAACGTTTGATATGTTTACTTAAGATCCATTGCAAAATAATTCAATATGTAAAAGTATAAT
>CM042150.1:31966485-32008985 GCA_023376005.1 Doryteuthis pealeii | reverse complement strand
TTTGCAGTTCCAACAGCGAGCTACAACTTACAGATTTCTTGAGTTCCTGGTATCTCCCGCACTCAACCTTTCCTGTGCGTTCAAAGCAGTCCCATCAGTTACTCCTAATTTCGTACCTCAAGCCTAAACTTATTAACGGAGGGACTCGTAATGTTCGAACCCCCCTTATGATTTGTAAGTTTCTTAGTTTTCGAATTCTTTGTCCTATTGAGAAAAAAAAAAATCCTTTTCTCATTGCTTTCTGACTATTCCATCGTCACAGGCAAAACAAAAACAAAACCACAATTCCATCTTTCAATGTATTTTTTCTCTGGGAGCATTGAACGAAAAAAAAAAGATAAAATCATTTTAGATTTTAAATCTAAATAAGGTATCCCCACTTTTCTTTTTTAAGAAAAAAAATTATTTTAACAACATGGCATATGCTTTTACGTGTCCTTTTTAAATTCAGTACTGCCAATAAAACTATTCATATATATATATATATATATATATATAATATATATGATTAGAAGAAGAAGAAGAAAGTTATTTAATAGGTTATCTGTAATTGCCTTCTTTTGTCCTGGGGGATTGGTTTCTGTGCTAACAATGAAATGAGTATTAAAATGAATTTTTAAAAAAATCAAAAACAAACAAAAAAGATGACAGTTTTTCAAAAGTTTCTGAAAACAGACAAACAATTCTTCTCCTACGTAAGAACCGGCTGGATTAAATCCTTAGAAAGAGGAAAAGAACATGAACAAAACTCTATTATACAGTTTACGCATCATTAAATTTTAGTTTGGTTGGCGAAAACAAACAGTAGACACGTTATTCTAAAAACGTATTCTTTTGCGAGACTTGTATTACTACATTGTATTGAAAAAAACAGAAATGTACACGAAAAAGGAGGCGTGTTCAAAAAGTATCGAGACCGAAGTTGTATTTACAAAGACAGAAATTAAACGTTATTTTGGCCTAGAAACAAAGTAAGTTTTGGCGTTTCAAATACATATCCACGCGTCGTAATGGCTACCGTGCTGGACTGCGAAATCGTAATAAGCGAGTTCGAACTCCAGTCGTGCTAATACGTTTACTTTCGGACTAATACCATTGGGAAAGGTATGAGCAAGTTATGGATTAAATAGTTTCACTGCTGTTTTACAAGGATGGCTTTGGCATTGAATATGTTGAATTGTGTTTGATCTATGACAATTTGCAGTGGTGTGGGTTAGTCGACTTATAGTGTTAGTAGATTTTGGTTTGTTTTGTTTTACGGCATATCAACCTCAGTGGGTCATTTAATGCCGATAAAGTTTTGAAATAATTCAATTCTTAATGGAAATTTTTTAATAAATACATTTTTCTATTTAACCCATAGATGGGACCCTAACAAGTACTACCACTCCGGGTTAGAGTGGACCAGGGAGCAATGGTGATGAAGGGGTGCCCCACATTCCCCAAACCTCCAAAACTGGAACCCCACCATCAGAGTTTAACGTCATTCCCGGGACATGTAGACCCGCAGCCACCGCCTTCTAGCACCCATATAATAAAAAGGGGTTGGGGCTTGCCATAAGGGCAATAGGGTTGGGAAAATCATATAGGTGCTAGGGCTTGACGTGACCAGCCGATTGATCGGAGGGGGCCTCTCCGACCGCCCGTCTAGCCCAAGAGTGGAGTATTGCATGTCATGAACTGCTCATCCACCTGGGCTCTATCCTTAAGCATCACGGGTCGCCACCCACGGCCAACAGGTGGCCCCATTGAGGGAGTCTTACCCCTCTGCAGAGGTGCAGTCGGTGCATTCTAACGCCCCAGCCGACAGGGCGGAGTGTTAGTAGAATGAGAACACAAGACGTATTTTAACGGAGGTGCAATAAACACGTGCTTACACGTTGGTTTACTTCACGGAACAGAATGATACAAAGAACAAAGATAAAGGAAAAGTTAGCACGGATATCCATGATAATCTCTCGCCAACCTTCTCTATCATTTATTGTTCCAGTGAGAGGGCCTCTGTATAACAGTATCCGCGCAGATTTGGTCAATATAACTCCTTGCTGGACGGCCAACATTAGCATGTCCATGGTTTGGCTTCCACGGGAGAACGTCGCTTATGAGTTCATCTTGCTCCCCAGTAGTGTCAGCATGTCTTGTCCGTCTCATTCGGATGTTTGTGAGATAGGGGGCAGGTGGCCGTACAGCTGCTCCCTTGTGGTGTGCTGTTTCCACAACTTGTTCAAGACCGCACGCAACATTCTTGTGCAGGTCCCATCTAGCTTATTCTCAAGGTGCCTCGTTAGGGTTCAAGTGGTGCAGCAATATAGCAGCACTGATATAACCACAGCTTGGAAGAATTGTCGTTTTAGCTTGTCAGTGAGATCGGATTTCCATATGATTGATAGTCTGTTTATAGCCGACCATGCCTTTCCTATTCGCTTTCTGTGGGAGAGATATTACTACCTAGGTATGTGAAATGTTCTACTGGCTTTAGGGGCTTACTGTCAAGTGTGGAGATGTCTCCTTTCTTTTTGAAACACATGAACTCAGTTTTATCGGAGAAAAGTACTAATCACTACTACTCCATTGACATACAGCAATCTTACTCCAGCGAGTTTACAATTAAAGCTTCAAGTAACTATTCTTGATATAAATAAATTGGACACAGTTATATGTGAAGTTATCTAATTGAATTATAGATGGGACTCTATAGCTCAGTCGGTAGCGCGTTCGGCTAGAAACCACAAGGTTCCTAGTTCGATACCAGCCCTCGTCAACTCAGCATATGAGTAGCACAGGGATCTGTGTGATAAAGTAAGGATCTGATGGTAGGTGTGGCGCTCCACCTCAGACGCAAAAACAATCTCCTTGGTCTAGCGCTAGTGAAAAGGGGATATACTCCCTCGCTGATTGGCTGATACCGACTTTAGGCCACCCCGACGACTTTACTTATTGCAGATGAGAGTGGACCTGGGAGTAATGCCAATGAAGGAGTACTCCACACGCCCCAGAAATACAGGACTGGGCTAAAATACGGTGTCAACTTTAAACTGTGAAGTATACGTGTCACTAGCAGTTGTTTTTAAAATAACCACTGATGGGCGAGTCAAAAGTTTTGCAATATTTTATAACATTCGGCAGCATCGGATGCTTTTGGTGAGGTCGTGAATTTAACGAACCAGTGCGAGATTTTAAGTTTACTTCATCCCTGACTGCTGGGGATTGAGAATACACCGACAACACCTCTGCAGAGTGGTAAGAATCTCAAAATGTTAGCCGTGGGTGGCGACCATGATGCTTAAGGATGGAACCTGGTGGCTGAGCAGTCCATAACATCCAACACTCCACTTTGGCCCTTACTTAGGCTAGACAGAGGAGGCGTATGGTGTAATGGTTACCGTCGTAGGAAATTGACGCGATGAGACGAATTGTGGACGTGGCTGTTTGCATTTCACATAACGCTAATACCCTTGGGAAAGGTATGAATCCAACGCTTCTCCTACCAACGCTGGGTAGATAGTAGAGCAGACTAGGCTCTTTAACCTTGGTTAGGCAACCGGTCTAGGAGAAGGAAAACTCTAAATTCAAACCTGTTCAACTCCGCTTGTGTCGCATCCTGCTCGATCGGAGGGGTTAGGTAAATATATACTTAGGCTAGACAGGCGGTCGAAGATGCGCCCACCGATCAATCGGCTGGTCAGTTCAAGCCCTAGAACCTATATGATTGTACTAACTCTATTGCCCTTATGGCAAGCCCAAACCCTTTTTTATCATACATGTGCTAGAAGGCGGTGGCTGGGGATCTTAGTGTCCTTGGTATGACGTTAAACTATATCTGATGAAGTTCTAATTCAGAAGCTCTGGGAGGTATGGAGTAACATTCACCACCATTACTTTCATGTCCACTCTGACCCAGTACCTGTGGTAGTACCTGTTAGGGTCCCGTCTATAGGTTAAATAAGTGTGTTTATATAGGTTTAAATAAAGGAGTTTTAAAAACGTCTTCGGGATAAAAATAACTCTACAAGAGTTGAGATGCCGTAAAATCCAACCAACCAAACAACCAAACAACGGAGCGAAGCAATGCACAACGTATCAACGCATGAACAACCACTATACTACTAACTACGGTGAATACCTAGCATGGGACTGGAAACTACTTCAGTCACGTACGCAAGAAGACACGCCGCAAACAAGCACATATCGCAATGTCACGAAACGTTTAACTCACACAAGTACCTTCGGCTATTTTTAAAACATCCTTGTCCCAGAAAATCACTGCCTTATCATAAAACGTCCGCGTCAAATAAATCCGGAAAACAAGAGAAAAGACCCAGAAAATGTTGCCGGATTGTCACGGAAAAAAACTCTGGACACATTTTTTGCCTTTTGTCTTGCGGAAATAGCCATTCCTTTCTTCGTTTTTGTTTTCCGTTTAGTAAAGACACTGGACCGGAAGATGCGTATTTCCCTTGAGGTTAGCGCATGACTTAAAATTTGGGAAGGAAGAAGTTTGGAGTCAATTATAAGGAGAAACATCTTCATCTACATCTTCATCTAAAAATAAACCTTTTCCTCTTTGTGTTTAATTGTGGGGTATACGATGAGTGAAGGCGCTCGTCGTGTCATGGTGTAATAGTTAGCAAACTAGTCTTGCTGATCCATTGCTTCTGAATAGCGAGTTCGATCCTTGCTGTATGCTACATAGAAATCCCTACGTAAAGTGACCTTTTGTTAATAATAATTTTCTTTTTGTTATGGTTTGTGGGAAATGGAGTTTCGGTGAATTGAGTGAATTCAAATCCTGGATGAGGCTGTTTGCTTTTCACATAGCTTTAATGTTCCTCTTTGTGCTTCATTGTGAGTTATACGATGAGTGGAGGCACCCATTGTGTCGTGATGTAATGGTTAGCAAATTAGTCTTGCAGATCCATTACTTCTGAATAGCGAGTTCGATTCTCGCTGGATACCCCATAAATAATCCCTATGTAAAAAGACCTTGTGTTACTCTGGTCTGGTTAGAGGACGGGAAAATATTTTTTGTTTTGTTTTGTTATGGTTGTGGGAAATAGAATCAGTGAATTGATTTCAAATCCTGGACGCGGTGGTTTACATTTCACATAGCGTTGATATTCTTGATAAGAAAGGTAAGAATCCAACTATCCTCCCTCAAGCTATGGGTAAATAATAGGGCACACTAGGCTCTTTAACTTTAGTATGACAACCGACCTAGGTGGGTAAATAAACATACAATGTGTGTTCAAAAAGTATCGAGACTGAAGCTGTATTTATCATTTGTTTTTGTTTTGTTCAATTTGTTTTTCCTATGCATACCTTCGATCTTTTAACTTTTTATTTATACTGTAATTAGTTTCAATTATATATAACTCCACCAATATTTTGTGCCCCAAAAATAAGGGGGAGGGTCAAAGTTAAGTGACTGAAAAAAAAATCAACACTGAAAACTTCATTAAAATCGGAATATTCCCCTGTCTTTGGTAAGTTTTTTCATTGGGGGGGGGGGTAATTTGATTTTGTAAAATACGTCTATGACGTCATCTTTGTTGGTACTGATTCAGTACAAAGCCACGCGTATGGAGCACCTAGTAAGGATCGAACTCACTATTCAATATTAATTGATCTGTGACTCTAGCTTGATCAAACAGTACATTTATAATGATATGTATTTGTAAAAACTTCGTCTTTGAGGCGTATTAAGATTGCTGATACCTTCCAACTATTTCTGATTAATGGGATTTACATTTTATTTTTCAATATACGAGGCATGTTCAAAAAGTATCGACACTGAAGTTGTATATATATATATATATATATATATATATATATTGTATTTATAAAAACAGAAATGAAAATTAAAGGAAACGTTAAATTTCTTCAAAATACGAAGTATGTTTAAAATGATCAAGACCAAAGCTGTATTTACCAAAAATATGAACAATAAATGGAACGTTTAATTTTCTTCGAAGTGGTATCAGTGCTACTGTACGGCTGCACCACTTGGAGTCTAACGAAGTGCTTAGAGAAAGAGATAAATGAGAGCCATATAAGGATGTTGTATGCTGTCTTGGGCAATATCCTATAAGAAATCTGGTGTAAGCCAAATTGCCCCAATCACACAAACCATTCGGGTAAGACGTACACGACATGCTGGACAAGTACTTTGAGAAGTAATGACGAAGTTATAAGTGACGTTCTCCTGTGAACACCTACACGTAGACACACCAGTGTATTTCGACTAGCAAAATTCTACATTAATCAGCTCTGTGAAGATTCTAGATGCTGCGTGGAGGACCTCACAGGGATGATGACCGATATGTTCGGTTGGCGCGGAAGCAATAACGCTAATCTGTTTCAATCGAACATAATAAAAAGATGAAAAGTTGGAAAAGAAAGAAAAAAAGAGCGAGTGAGCGATCGAGATATATATAATATATATATATATATTATTATATATATATATATATATATAGAGAGAGAGAGAGAGAGAGAGAGAGATTCGTTTCTGTCAGCATGACATGATGATGATGATGATATCAACAAAGGTTTTTACAACAAAAGTCTTAAACATAGTTAGCAAATTGATTCACCACCCTGTCGACTGGGGCTGAAGAACTCACCGACTGCACCTCTGCAGAGGGATAAAATCACCCTAATTAGACAATGTCGACCCGTGATGTTTAGGGATGAAAACATAGTGGTTGAGCAGTCCATGACATGCCTCCTCCGATCAATATGGCCACGTCAAGCCCTAGCACCTATATGATTGTCCCGACCATATTACCCTTATGGTAAACTCCTAACCCTTTTTATCCTATAGGTGCTAGAATGCGGTGGCAGAGGGTTTTAGTGTTCTGGGTATGACGTTCACCTGCATTTAATGGTGAAAGTTCCAATTTTGGAGCTCTTGGGGATGTGAGTAACCCTTCATTACCATACCCAAGTCCATCCTGATTAGGATTGGTAGTAACTGCTAGGGTCCCATCTATAGGTCCATAAAGCATGAATAGAACAGAATGCATTCGTATCAATAAAACAAACAAGGGTTGACATGCCGTAAAATCAACAAACCAAACCAAACCAAATTATTTTATTAGAGCACCAGAGATGACTTTCCCAAATTCTTGGTCAGAATTCGTAAAATGGTTCACTAGGGACTCAGTTCAAAAAACTTAATTATACCAATTATATATATAGTACAGTAATACGATATAATAGTTATATACTATAGATTTATATGACCCCCCATCAACACAAAGCCTACCTAAATCTTAAGTTAATGCAAAATGTGAGACTTGCCTACATGCCGTACTTAACGAGACTGGATCTCAATCAACCAAGCACCATTACCTACAACATCCTTCTCAGCAACTATGACCGTCCACAACAAGCAGCCAGAACCATAAAATACTTCCGATCCACTTTAGACACATCTATAGAAATCATTGCGCTCGGTCCTACACATCTATGTTGTCCAGTCCCTAGCAGTTGCCAACAGCGAACGCTACAATACAAGACTCTGCAGTTCCTGTATCTACCGCCACTCACCTTTCCTGTGCCTTCCCACGCAGCTCACAATCAGTTCTCCTAAATTTGGTAACCTCAAAGCTCTAAAAACTTAGCTAACGCGAGCTCGTAATGTCCAACCCCTTTGATTTGCTAAGGTTTCTTACGTTTTACGAATTCTTCTTGTTCGCTACTTGAGAAAAATAAAAAATCCCTTGTTCATGCTATGATCTCCTTCGTCCGTTACACGCAAAACAATAACAAAAACCACAATTCCATCTTGTCAATGTATTTATTTTCTCCGTGAGCATTGAACGAAAAAAACAAGATAATATATTGTTGCATTTTAAATTCTTAGTATGCCCACCTTTTCTTATTTAACAAAAAAACATTATCTTTACCACTGCTATCGCCTTATAACGTGTCCTATTCTAAATTCCAGTACTGCCCAATAAAATATCTCAGTTTTATATATATATAATATTTATATTTATGATATAGAAGAAGGAAGAAGAATTGATTTTTAATTGGTTATCTGTAATGTGCCTTTCTTTTTCTGTAGATTGGTTCTTGTGATCACAATAATTGACACTGAAGTATTAACAATTGAATTTTTAAAAAATCAAAAACAAAACAAAAAATGACAGTTTTTCAAAGTTTCTGAAAACACAGAAACGACAGCAATTCTTCTCTATCGTAAAGACCGCTAGATCCTACATCCTTAGAAAGGAGGAAAAAATGAACAACATCTTAACACGTTACCGCATCATTAAATTTCTGCTTTGGTTTGGCGACAAACAAAGCAGTAGACACGTTATTCTAAAACGTATCTTTGCGAGACTTGAATTACTACACATGTATGAAAAAAAACAGATAAATTACCACGAAAAAAGAGGCTCAGTTCAAACAGTACTCGAGACCCGAGTGTATTACAAAAGACAAGATAAATTAAACGTAATATTTTGCTAAACAACCAAGTACAGTTTTGCGTTTCCAAACTACAATATCCCACGCGTCTACAATAGGCTTAACCTTGCTGGGATCGACCATCGTCACATAAGCGAGTCGAACTCCAGTCGTGCTAATACGTTTACTTGACTAATACCATGGATAAGGTCATGAGATTATAATTAAATAGTTCATCCTGTTACAGTATGGCGATTTGCATTGACATATGTAATTGTGTTTATCAGTAATGACAACTTCGCTAGGGGTCGGATTAGTCGACCATGTATAGTTAGTGAATTTGTTTGTTCTTGCTTTTACGCGATATCAAACCCATGGTCATTTAATGCCGATAAAGTATTGAATAATTAAATTCAACTCTTAATGAAATTTTTAATAAATACATTAATTCTATTAACCCATAGATGGGACCTACAATACTAACCCATCCGATGAGTCTAGAGCTGACCAGGAGGCCAATCGGTGACTGAGGGTGACCCAACATTCCCCATCAACCTCCACAAACTGAACACCATCCATGAGTTATCAACGTATTACCCTCGACATGTAGAACCCGCAATGCCACCGCCTTCAGCACCCATATAAATAAAAGGCTGTTTGGGGCTTCGCCATAGCAGCGGAATAGAGGTCTGGGAAACATCATATAGTCTTAGTGCATTTGACTGACTCAGCCGATCGTCGACGGGGCCTCTCACGACCGCCCGTCTTAGCCCAAGCAGTGTGTATGCATGTCATGCAACTGCGTCATCATCCCTGCGGCTCTATCCTTATGCATCACGCGGTCGCCACCCATCGGCCAACAACAGGGCACCATTGAGAAGACAGTTTACCCCTCCTGCACACGAGTTACAGTCGGCTGCATTCTCACGGCCCAGCCGACAGAGCAGGAGTCTATAGTAGAATGAGAACAAGACTTATTTACGGAGTGCAATAACACCACGTGTACACCGTTGGTTACTTCAACGGAACAGAATGGATTACACAAGAAACACAAGATAGAAAGGAAAAATTCATCGCACGGTACTAACCAGATATCTCCGCCACCCTTCTCTATTCAATTTATTGTTCCATGAGTCACTCTATACCAAGTATCCGCAAATGTGTCAATTATAACTCCTGCTGGCGGCCAACAAAGCATCGGTCCATGGTATTGGCCATTCCACCGGGAGACGTCGCCTTAAATGATTCAGTCCTTCGCCCTGTCAGCATGTCGTTCCGTCTCCTCTGGTGTTCGCAGAATAGAGGGCAGCTGGCCTACAGCTGCTCCGCTTGTGTGCTGCTGTTTCCACAACATTGCTTCAAGACCCACCTAACATCTTGGCAGTCCCATCTAGCTTCTCAATAGGTGCTCTTAGTTCATGGTGCAGCAATACTGAGCAAGGCATACATAACCAGCTGAACTGTCGTTTTAGCTCTTACAGAGATGCGGATTTTTCAATGATCTAAGATAGTCGTTTCAGATGCCGACTAATGCCTGTCCTATTCGCTTTAGAAATATTACCTACCTAGGCTATGTGAAATGTTACTTGCTTTAGGCTTACTGTCAAGGTGGAGCTGTCCCACTTTCTCTTTTGAACAACACATGGAACTCATTTATCCGGAAAAATACATAGACACTAGCTATCACACTTTACAAATCTTACATCCCGAGTATCAATAAGATTCAAGTAATATTATTGCATTAAAATAAACTTGACACATTACTAGTGAAGTTACCTCAACTTGAATTATTAGTATGGACCTATATAGCTCAAAGTACGGACGGCGGCTGTAGCCTAGAAACCCAAGTTCCTAAGTCTCGATACCCAGCCCTCCGTCAACACAGCAATATGATAGCACAGGATGCTGTGTGATAAACGTAAGACTTGATGCATAGTGCGCTACCACCTCAGACGCAAAAACAAATCTCTATTGTCTAGCGGATGAAAAGGGGATATACTTCCCTCCTGAATTGGCTTGATACCGACCTTTAGTCCCTACCCGCGAAGACTTTAACTTATTGCATCATATTGAGAAGTCGGACGGCAGAATGCAATGACGGAGTACTTCCACGCCGCCAAAGAAACAATACCAGGACTGGGATAATACGTGTCCAACTTTAAACTATTGAGAGTATACGTTTCACCTGAGCAGTTGTTTCTTCTAAAAATACACTGGATGCGCCGAGTCAAAAGGTGTTTGCAATATTTCTAAACATTCGCAGCATCCGGATGCGTCTTGGTGAGGCGGAATTAACGAACCATTGCAGAATTTTGAGTTCAACTTCATCCCTGACTGCTGGCATAAAAACACCGACTAACCACCCTCGCGCAGTCAGTGTAAATCTCAAATGTTGACCAGTGGGTGGACACATGATTGCTACAGGATAGAACCTGGTGGCTGAGCGTCCTATAAAACCATCCAACCACTCCACTTTGGCCCCTTACATACGGCTATACAGAGGAGGCGCTTATTAGCGTAATGTTTCCGTCGTCAGGAAATTGGACGCAGAGAGGAACGAATTGTGCGACACCTGGCTGTTCGCATTCAACATCAACAGACTACTATCCCTTGGGAAAGGTATGATCCACGCTTATCCCTTCCTACAACGCCTGGGCATAGTAGTAGAGCAGACTAGGCTTCTTTAACCTTGTTAGGGCAATACCGGCTCCTAGGAGAACGAAAACTCTTAAATTCAAACACCTGTTCAACTCCTGTGTCGACTCTAGCTCGTCGAGGTAGCTAAATTACTACTATGGCTAGACAGGCACGGTCAATGCGCCACCGACCAATCGGGCAGTTCAAGCCTAGAACCTATATTATTGATACTAACTCTATTGCCTATTATGGCAAGCCCAAACCCTTTTATATAACTACATGATGCTAGAAGCGGTGGCTCGGGATTAGTGCCTCTTGATATGACCGATAACATATATCATATAAGTTCTTTATTCAGAACTCTGGAGTTATGGAGCTAACATTCACCACCCTAATTACTTTCAGTGAGCCCACTCTGACCCAGTACCTGTTGTAGATACCCTCGTTAGGTCCTCCTATCAGCGTATAATTAGCTGCTGTTTATATAGGTTTAATAAAGAGTTTCAAACACAATCTTCGGGATACAAAATAACTCATACAAGAGTTGAGATGCCGTAAAATGCCAACCCAACAAACACCAACAACAACGAGCGAAGCAATGCACCAACTATTCCAAACGCATGAAAAACACTATCACACTAACACGGTGCATACCATAGACATGGACTGGAAAAACTACTTCAGCACGTACGCCAAGAGAGACACGCCGCACAACAAGCACCATAATCCAAATTTCACGAACCAACGTTTAACTCACACAAGACTTCGGCTATCTTTCTAAAACCATCCCTTTCCCAGAAATCCACTGCCTTATCATAAAGAACCGTCCCGTCAATAAACCGGAAAAACCAGGAATAAGACCCATGAAATGTTGCGCGGATTGTCAGGAAAACTCTGGACCACATTTTTTGCTCTTTGTTGCATTGGGATAATCCATTCCTATTCACTCCTTCGTTTTTTCTTCCGTTTAGTAAAGACACCTGGACCGAGAGAAGATGCGTATTTCCCTTGAGGTTTAGCCAGCATGACTTAAATTTCGGAGCGTAAGGCAAGAAGTTATGGAGCAAAATTATAAGGAGAACATCTCATCTCACTCTATCATAAACCCTTTTCCTCTTCTGCGTTGTAATTCATGTCGGGTATATACGAATGAGTGAAGAGGTTCTCGTCATGCCTGTAATAGTTACCCGCAAACTCAGTCTTTGCGAATCAATCTGCTTCTACAATAGCGAGTTCCGATCCTTGCGCTATGCTACATAGAACAATCCCTACTTAAAGCACTTCTTGTTAATATAATTCTTCTTTTTTCTATGGTGGTGGAAATGAGTTCTAAAACCGTGTAAATTGAGTTGAAACTTTCAAATCCTGATAGTTGCATTGCATTTTCACATAGCTTACCACGAATGTTTACTTTGTGCTTCTTGTGAGTTATACGATGAGTGAGCACCCATCGTGTCGTGATGTAATATGCGTTAGCAAATCATAGTCTTGCAGACCATACTTCCTGATAATAGCGAGCTTCGATTCTCGCTGAGATTACCACCATTAAACATCTTATGTAAAAGACCTTGTGTTAACTCTGTCTGATTGAGGAACGGGAATATTTTTTGTTTTTTTGTCATCATGGTTGGGACAATAGACAGCAGTTGAACTGATCTTCATAATCCTCGCGACGCGGTCGGTTTAGAATTTCACCATAGCGGGATAATTCTTGAAAAGAAACGGCTAAGAATCCACTATCCTCCCATCAAGCTCAGATGGGTAATCAACATAGGGACCACTAGCTGGCTCTTTTTAACTTCTATGCTAACTGACAAGCCGCGCTTAGGTGGAGTAAATAAAGCATACAATGTGTGTTCAAAAAAGATATCGAAGTACTGAAGCTGCTATTTATCAATTTGTTGTTTTGTTCAATTTGTTATTTCCTAGCATACCTGTCGATCTCTTTAACTTTTATAATTATACTGTATAAGTTTCCATTATATAACTATACTCCACCTAATTTTTGCCCCAAAAAAATAAGGCGGGAGGTTCCAAAGTTAATGACCTTGATAAACAACAATCACACTGAAAACTATCACTTTAAATCGGCATCCCCTGGTACTTTGTAATTTTCACTTGGGGAGGGGGGTTAAATTGATCTATTGTTTTAAAACGAACGTTCCTATGAACTCATCCTTTGTTCGGTACCTGACTTCAGTAAGCCACGCGTATGGACCGCACCCTTAGATCAGAACTCACTTATCCAAATATTAATTGATCTGTGGGAGCCTCTCGCTTGATCACACAGGTACTTATATAATGATATTATTGTAACAAACTCGTCTTTGGAGGCGTACTTAAATTTACGCTGATCACCTTCCAACTATATTACTTCAATGGAGATCTACATTTTATTTCTCAAATATAACGAGCAGGTTCAAAAAAGTATCGCACGACGTTAGTTACTCGCGTATACTATATATATACGATATATATAATAATATATATGTCTTTATAAAACAGAAAACTGAATATTATAAAGGAAACGTTAAATTCTTCAAAAATCACCCGAAGTAATGTTTAAAAATGATCAAGACCCAAAGAACTGTAATTTACCCAAACAATATGAACAATAAAATGAACTTTAATTTTCTCGAATCTTGGTATCTGCCTACTGTACGGCCCCACTTGGAGTCTAACAATGCTTGAGAACAGACATAAAGAGGCCAGCTTTGAAGATGTTGTATGCTTCTATGCGGCCAATCATCCTATAAGAAAAATCTGCTGTAGAAATCCAATCACACAAAACCATTCGTAAGACGATCACACGCTTCTGACAATTACTTTTGAGAGACATGCGATCGTTATCAAGTGACTATCTCCTCGTGCAAACCTTACACGTAGACATCACCAGTGTACTTTCGACTAGCAACAATTCTACATATAATCACCTCTGTGAAATCTAAGATGCGCTGGCGTGGCAGGACCTCACAGGATAGTAATGACCATATGTCTCGGTTGGGCCGGAAGCATAATCACCTAATCGATGTTCAACTCGAACCATAATAAAAGTATGCAACAATTGGAAAACAGAAAAATAACGGTGAGCATCCGAGATACATATATAATATATACAGCCTAACTTATCAAGTACATATATATACCTATTTACTATATAACTAGATAAATACGAAGGATTACAGAGAGCAGAAGGAGAGAGATCTCGTTCTGTTCAGCACTGACATGGATCGCTGCATGAAACTGATTCGACTATCAACAAAGTTTTTAACAACACAATTCCATTAAACATGCTCAGTCATAGCAGAAATGACTCACCTAACTGTGATCGAGGCTGATAACGAACTCACCGACTGACTCCTGCAGAGGCATGAATAATCACCTAATTAGCAATTGTGACCCGTGATGAACTTTAGGATGAAACACATAGTGGGTTTGAGCAGTCCATGACAGCGCTCCTCCGATCAATAATGGCACGTCAAGCCCTAATGCACCCCTATGTATGAATTGCCGACACCATCTACCCTTATGCGTAAACTCCCTAACCCCTTATTTTCTCAATACATAGGTAGCCTAGAATCGGTGGCCGAGGTTTAGTTTCTGGTATCACGTTCACCTGATTAATGGTGAATCCAATTTTGGAGCCTTAGGGAATGGGAGTACCCGTTCATTTACCATTCACTCCCAAGATCCACTCCTGCATTAGGATTAGTCAACGTCAACTCTAGCGTCCCATATATAGGTCCATAAAAGCATGAAATATAGAACAGTAAATGCCATCCGTCATCTCACATATAACCAACAAGGGTTGGACATTCCCGTTAAAAATCCAACAAACCAAACCAACCAAACATTACTTTATTAGAGACCAACAGACATGACTATTCCAAATCTCATTTCGTCCCGAATCTGAATCCGACTAAATGCGGCATTTCACTAGGTGCCAGAGTCCAATTTTCGTAACTCTTGATCAGAAATCCCAAAAGATACCAACCAGCCACCGATCTTCCGAGACGATCACTTATAAGTAAATATCCATTATGATACTTCTCCAGTCACACGTAAGAACTTCGATCGTCTTCACATGAACCCTCAATGCAGTTGTCAACAGGACAGCATACACCGGTATCTTGCCTGGTGTCTGTGCGCTTAATACAGTCCCTCCCTTAAAACTGTGATTCTATCTTGATGTAGAATCTTGACGGATACCCATATTAATGGAGAATTGATGTCAAATCGGGAATCAAAATGCAACGCCTCTTTACACCCGAACCGAATAAATCCCCATTCTTTGTCTTTCCGCTTGGATCGTTTCTTTGTTTAGTTTCTTCTTCTTTTCTTTCACAAGGAGAATTGTTAGTGGTTTAACCACGAGCCTTATCTGAATTTTAACAATTTAAAGGAAGCAAAAACTCCAATTTTCCTGACGACATATGGCTCTATTCTTCCGGACATATACTTTAATCTTTAATATTTATGTTGGAACATGTTTATGGAATAATAACACCTGTATTTTTCCTCTCACGCTCAACATAAACACAGGCGACACTCATTGACTACTCCACTACCATCAGATTATTCACGTTTACCTCTCTGAACTCACTACATTACTCTACTAGCAGAACTCAATTCAGCCCCGGAGTCTTAGCTTCGTTAAGTGTTTAGGTGTTAGTGGGTTATGCGCTTAGTTTAAATGGAATAAGCAAATAAATTAATTTTATCCCTAGTCAAGCAGTGCAGGCCTCTTTTATTCTAGGACTTATACGACAATAACAACGTAAACGTCTCGCGGCATCTAACCTGAGGCCCTAAGTAGTATCAGCTGATTACGACGAGGAAGTTATCCCCTTCCAGCGCAATAGACCCGTGAGTCACACTCTGTTGTTTTTAGACGTCTTGACTTGAGCACGCACAAATCTTTGTGATCAGACTCTTCCAACTTTCACCCGCATAGCGACCATCGTGCTGCTTCAACGCTAGTTGACGGACAAGTAATCAGTAACTCAGGGAACTTCAATGTCCCTAGTCAAGTACTCTACGACTCTGAGCTAAAAGGGCCCATAAGATTTATATGGGTAATAATTAAACATTATAGCATAAGTGCTATTCCGCAATGCTTCCCCACCCTCCGCAAAAAAAAGTATAACACAATTATAATACAATAGTCACTGTTAGTATGTACACCATAACCACGCAAGGATATGACATGCCCCTACAAAACACACCAACCAGGGCCAACTCAACCAAAATGTGCCATATGTTCTGACACTGTCAAGAGTAGACGTATTGTTTCATTTCTAAGATAATGAAAAAAAAATTACGTAGCACTACTATCCAGTAATTTATTACTACGTTAAACCTATTTCCGAGAATTCCTATATATAATTCTTAAATACCCAGCCCAAGCGCAGCCAGGCTTACGAACCCTATCAGTACAGAAAGCACTATCAACCTTTTTCCTAACTGACTTATGTGTTTGGAAAAAACCAAGGGTATCCAATCACACATTCCTCTTTTCTGCACTATTCAAATTCACGTCCTCCACCCTTTCAAAGAAAGTCTACACACACCACTACACAGATAGCAGAGACCCGAGCAGAACGCGAGAGAGAGAGCAGCTCAGAGATAGAGATGAAGCGAAGCAACGGAGAACCGACAACCTTCACTACATACATTACCCACTATGCATGGCTATATACAGTACTAACCACAACAAAACTTGTATCTTTTAATGTATTTGAAGCCGACAATTTTAGGAATGGCTTAATTTGAAGTCTCAACTCACCACTCACATTCTCAAGACCAAGCTAGCTCTATATCTAGACTTACTCATATTAATGCACTTTCAGTGTGATGATACTAGTTCAACAACCCTATCAACGGCTACCACCTCACCCCCACATACTTCTCAACATCTCAACTTGCTCAATCCCCTGATCATGACATCTTTCCCACCCTATCACGCAATACTCATCCAGCATATCTAGTATATAGACTATTCTATCCCATAACCACCCCTTACATATATGGGTCAGAGCGTGTAAGTCATATCACCATTACAAGACTTAAATTTCGCTAAGGATAGGTAGACGTGTGTTACTGTGTCCGAGGCGATACAAAGTGTATCTCACCTCAGTGTTCACCTTGCTGCTGAAGTCCCGTTTCGATTCTGCGGAGGGAAATCTTTAGTACTTACCGCTGAGAAACTTAATAAAGTCGAAACAGCGCTACGGATAATCTACACAACCGGCCATTCCTATTGCCGGATGTACACTTGTCAACTCTCATATTCCTATAACGACAAACAAGTATCGGAATAATTTATGCGAATACATGCGTGTCACAGGCCTTCAAGCTAAAAAACTTTAATCATAATAACTTATTATATATATTATATATTTATGTAACCTTGTTCTGTTCTTTAGCCTTCCACTAACATCCAAAGAACTGCTAGTTTTCTCAATTCAACATCTTAAATAGCACTGACCAACAGACAGACTACTCACAGATACTACTCTATTCCTGTGCTAAATTCATATTAGTTTCCAAACAACAAAACCCTGATGAAGATCTACTAAAAACAATTTGAAACAACTGCAGCTTGGCAAATACCACACTTTCACTTTTATGAACCGTGTTTTTCAAATTTTTCACTATATAAGCAACTGTCCGAATTACTTCCATGCTTTTTCTTCTTCAATACTATTTTAACTTCACCAAAAAAAAATCCATACAAAAGAAAGAAACACACACACACACAAAAAATCCCATACAAAACAAACACACACAAAAAATCCATATTGTAAATGATTGATAAAACATCCGGTCCTCATAACTTTATCGATAGGAAGCAAACTGAAATCTACGTTACCTGATAAAACATGACTCTCGCAATGACACTAATTTGATCTCCAGGAAGTTAAGTTTTTTTTCTCCTAATATAAACAACATTAAGCTTCCATCGTCATTGGATGACAGATTTTCCATACGTAGTTCCGTCTGTCGGCGAGCTTTAAGAATACACCCGACGCCTCTTCTAATTTTTTAAATTCTACTAAGTCATTTATTTAGACTGGTTTTTACGTTGGCATCTCTTTCCATCCTGAATTTTCTTGAGATACGCTCTTGCATGAATCTAATCTCGTTCATATATCTAGACAATTATATCGAGCTATTATCCTCCATCCTTCATTTGGTTCAATCTGTCTACCAACGATTTCCGTCCCAAGGCCCCGCCCCCGATCTCTTAGGCCTATTTCTAGTCCGCTTCCGTGACGCTTCTGGACTCGGGCAACCTTCTCGTTCGAAACTCGAAACACTTCATAGATCTAATCCGGAACAGACCTTCCTGTCCGTAATCGGGAGCCTGTAACACTAACCCTTTATTAAGGTCCACGGGCGTATACTGTTTCTCATTTCGTAGAGCGTCAGTTAACGCTGTGATTGATTATTATCTATCGTTAATGCTTGCTCCCGTGCGCCAGGATTTGACTTAGCAGTCCAGAAGCACTCAACTTCATCTTAATTAACTCGTCGCGTTACTTAACTACCTTTGGTCCACTAGCAGCCATCTATATCCAATTGTCCAGAAGGAAAATCGAATAACGGACGTAAATGCTTAGATGGAAATGGTATGAAAAAAATATGCTTGTTAAATTGAACATATTTCAATTTAAACACACATATGTGGTTTTCATACCAAAAAAAAAAAATAATAAATTCAAATAAATAAACTAAAATAAAAATTAAATTAACAAGTAAAATTCACCTCTATGCAGTCGTAAATTCCTCTGTGTCACGGAATCATTTTTAATCTTTCTATTCGATTATTAGCATATTCATCAACCCTCCATCTGACTCTTTAATCAATAATAATAGCAGTATAGGTAATACAATTTTGATAAACTGACCAGAACACAACCCATGTGTACAAGTGAATATCCGATTAACATGAACATCGAATTATAATTCATTTTTCCATTAATCATTTCTTTTCATACTCATTTTTCCTCATATATAATAACTAGATATATACGAGTTATTACTTATTATATACTATGTGTGCCTGATGTGTGTAGTGATAGTCGTGTGTCGTGTGTATGTAATATACCTTACCCATACTTATATTAGCGTATAACAATTACAAAAATCCCGCCAGTGTAAAAAACTGGTACAACACCCAAAAAATGATCCAAGAGTCGTGTATATACCCCACAGATACCTGAACGCTTTCCCTCAAACGGGTAAATACTACTCGAATCCTGACCCATTTTCAGCAATCTCTTTGCTCTCCTTTGTGCTACTGCATCCCACGGTAAAAATATTTTATTCTATCTGGCTAGAGTGGAGGCCAGAAACAAAACACTAATGTTTAAGGTCGATTTTCTCTTTCTGTCATCACCATAGTCTGGATCTGAACATATTCATCGGACTTTTATGCAATCACAAGTCACGCCTCCTCATCAAAGTTAACATTCCTATTACTGCTTTCTCATACAAAAGATACAACGGGTGCCATATGTAACTTTACTACAACATTCTTCTTACAATCTAATTTAAGTGCTTCCATCTCCGCGCTTTGTCCGTAATTCTATGCTTTCTAAGACTGATTATATAATGAACAAATAACGAACCTGTATTTATAGATCATTTTAATTTCATTCTTACTTAATTCGAATAACTCGATCTTAAAGTTTTTTTTTTTTCTTTGTTTTTTCACGGTCAGACTACCTTACCACCAAAGCTCGCATGTAAAACGTTGACCATATGGCGGCAAATTGGACTACAAAACCTTGTTTGTCACTTGTTCGACGAGACTTAAAGACTATGCCGCGACTGCATTAACAATCTAGGTGGTCAGACACATGTGATTATTTACGCCGGCCCGCAGAATTCACTTACTAATCTGACTCTTACAACAACAAATTGGCAAGCATATGATTGTCGTTCTGCCTTCAATTGAGACAAATGGCGACCCGGCTGGGCGATACAGAACCGCGTGTCGGTGACGCTGCTAATTGTTGGTTTTAGCCGACAGTCCGCCACTCGAGAACTCTGGTGTCTGTCCTGATTTGCACACTGCTTTCTATTCATCAATCTTTGTTGTCTTTCCGTTCGTCATTACAAGCAATCACGGCATGTGATTACTCGCCCCATTTGCAATCAGAGATAGCCGCGCTGTTGAATTTACACAAAAGAACATAATCGCATGTAACACCAAACCCTGCTTCAATGACAATCGTTATCTTAGCTTCCTGGGTGTGCCGATTCTTGTTCATAATCTAAATCATCTTTAATCCATATTGCGAATTTTTAAAAATTAAAGATTTACTCTGATTCTATGTATTTTGACTATGTGTATAACTCTACTCACCTTGAGAAGCACGCAAATCCGCGAGGTATTGTGACAGCAAGCAGTGACCGTAGTCCTTCGGTATTATAAGACAGCACAAACCACCGCACACTCGCCAATTTAATAAGGATGGACTTATGCTCCGGTATGCATACTAGACGGAATTCTAATGCGTCGCGTTCATAGGTTTTGGCGATTGTGGAGTACCCTTTCATACCATTACTCATCACCCCTGACCCAGATGGTAGTACCTGTCAGGTTAGTATATGAGTTCAATAGATCATCGTTTAAGATTATTTGCATTCAGCCAAATTATATCCAACGCCCCCAGGTGCAAGTATTAGTTTTAATGCATAAATATCACAATAAATTAGAAGACTTAAATGAAAAAGAATGCATGACTAAAAAACGATATTAACGTATAGAGTGAGTATCAAGCGCGAAATATTGTACTCAAATTAAGATCTCACATTACTGCGCTGATGATCTATAGTATCTAGGGCTATGACCGTTACTCGTGGTAATATGAACGGACGCTATACTCTCAATTAGGCCCATTCATACTGGCCAGCAATGCGACTTGAGCAGTACATAACGCAACGCGGAGAGCTTACTCACTTCTCAGAGCCTCTAGAAACTGGGTTGGTTTCGGTTTCGTATTAGTACGGCATAGTTCACACCTCAGCTGGTTTATATTAATGCTATAAAAGTTATGAAATAAAGCCATTCTAATGGACTACTCATATCTTTTAATAAAAACCAAAATTTTTCTAGTTAACCCAAAATGGGACCTTAACCGGTACTACCTTACTCCGGTCGATGTGACCAGGAAGCCAAATGGTGATGAAGGAAGTCCCACATTTCCCAAACCTCCCAAAAACTCGAGAACCTCACTGATCAATATCTAGAGTATTACACGCCCATGTCCCAGAACATGATAGGACCCTCAGCTAACGCTTCTAAACCCATACGATAAAAAGGGTTGGGTTCCCCATAAGGAAGACAAGGGTTGGAAATCGTATGAGACTGCTAAGGGCTTGACTTGATCAGCCGATTGGATCGACAGGGTCTCTCATAGGACAGCCGCTTTAGGCCAAGAAGGCCTGAGATAGGTTGTGTTACAAACGGACCTTCGTCACACGGGTTGCCAGACAGTTCATATACGACGGACGCGACATGATTTGAATGACAGAAAAGTCGCTTGGACGTCGTGTCTAGTGACCCACTAATCACCAATTCGTTAGATCTTCCAGTGTCCCTGCCGTCCCAAAATACGTCGAGTCGATATTCATTCGCACCGTAACACTTTTGTTTATTCATGTCGCCATCGCACTTTCCCTCATTTCCTCGTGAAAAGCGGCGGATTACGACGCGGTCGGGAAGTTATGGAAGATTTCTATCTTTTGACCTAAAGTAAGGTACGTTAAACAAAAATAAAGCAATTATCGTGTGTCTAAGTACAAAAAAATTTACACGAGTACAAGTGGTGAGGGGTCAGGAAAGTGATGAGGGAGATCAAAGTCCAGCTAGCGACGACGGCTCTAAATTATATATAACATATATATACTATATAGGTATTTCTACATGGTTTAAAAACAATGTAGACAGAAGGAAAATAATCTACTGCAGATTGAAGTGATACACGTCTTATCACCGGATAGAATAACTTCCACCCTTCTCTTTCTCCCCACCCCTCCCTACCCCTCTCCTCTCTATCTTCACCCGTAATCTTATCAACTAAAGAGTTACTAACATACATTCTTTTCTTCTTGCTGTCTGCTTCTTCTTTTCTTCTTTCTCTCATCTTCTATCTATCCTTCTTCTTCTTCTTCTATCTTTCAGCTAATTCAAATCTTACACCAATTGAAATGAACGCTAACCCTTCTGTGTATATTTTGCAACTTAGAGATCTAATCATATCTACTCTAATCTAATCTATCATAATCTTTTGGGATCCACCTCCCTATCCCTATCATTCTATCTGATGCAATCCTTTCTCCTATACCTATCCTATTACTCCTACATTCTATCAAGAACTATCAGTTTACAATCTCATCCTTCTCATAATATCAGTCTAGTTGCCTACATAATCTAGCCCCTTCAGAGCGACGCCTAAGCAGGTACGATTACAGACGAGATAACAGATGAAGACGCAGCTACTAGTATTAAGGAGAGAGACGGAGGCGGCGGGAAGGGCCGTCATGACAAAACGAGCACGAACCCGGAGGGCGAGGGGACGGACGAGAGCAAAAAACGGCAACCACCACGACGAGATGCGCTGGGCGGGGGGGGGCGCTGCCGAGGAGACGGCGGGAGCCGCCGCGTTTTTCTTTCGTTCCTATTTTTTTTTTTTTTGCCGAGTAGCGCGGAGACGGGCCCTGAAGACGCACCAGACTGCGCGCTGACGCCAAACGGCAGGCTAGCGTTCTATTTTTATTTTTTTTATAGTTGTCTGCATTTCTTTCATGCTGGGTTCAGTCGGTTGTTGTGACAGCAGCGACCTTACCCTCACGCAACCTGCACCGTATCGTGCCTTAGAATATTTAGAGAAGAGAGAGAGAGAGTGAATACAATCACTATCTACTCTCCTATTTCTCAGAATGATGTTCCATACATATGCATAGCTCTAACATGTTCATACATCTATCTTCATATCTTTCATACTATCTCTCATCTCAGTCTTCAATCTATCTATCTATCATCTATCACCTCTCTCTTCTCTCTCTCCTCCTCTATATATATAATATATATATACTAGTACTACTATATATATATATATATACTATATAAAGTTAAATAAAAAACAAAAGATTAGAGATTTAGCTTATAGTCTATTCTCAGGGCTTAGACCAAAACTAAGCTCCCTGAATAAGACTATAACGCTAAAATCTCTAGTCTTTAGTTATTCTTTACTTAATATTTGCTCTGTACACATCTCACTCACTCATGCCGCATTGACCTCTTCAAACTCGACAGGTTTTTAATAAACTTTGTGTCGTAAGGAAGATTTCTCTCTGGACTTTGGATTATATATATATTATAATATAATATATATATATACAACTACCTTCCACTATATCTCTCTATCTCAGTCTGTTCATTACAATCACCTATTCCAGTTTATTCATACTAATCTATATGTCCGCCTGTCTGTTTCATTATATATTTTCATATCTATACCATGATATTTACCACGTATCCCACGCTCACAGCTTCAGGACAAGGCCCTATTCAATGTGGACCACCCACAAGGCGTGACTCTGGGTGCGGCGTGCAAAAATGCGTTGGTCCCGTCGGCATTCTCCTCAAAGAGGCTGCCCTCAGCACTGGGCAATTAAAAACCCAGCCCTGTCCTTAAAGGACAGTGTGTTGCCCTAGATAGCCCCTGGGATCACACATATTAGCTTCGTAAGTCCACCGAAGCCCACTGGACCCCGCCCGAGGGCAGCCGTATCTACATTTTCAATATCTATTCATATTTTTTGGTTTTTTGTTTTTTCATTTTATCTAATCTATTATTTATCTATCAGTTTTTTTCAAAATGTGCTTTACAAAATATTTTAGAAATCAAAAAATTTTATTTTTTCATCTCAAGGATGTCCTTGGACGAGTCACGAGGCTTCGGCCATGGACCGGTGAGTGTGTTAACTTAATCAGCTCAGTCCCAGCGTTACCCACCTGTTGACTTGCCACAAGGCCTCGTTTTACCGGGCCACCACAAGCCCGCCAAGTAATGTGGGAGAACAAAAATTTGTCGATACCTCCGGCATTCCCCTCAAGGGGAGCAGCCTAGGTGCTGGCACATAAACCCAGCCCTGCCCTTTTAATCGAGTGCATAGTATAGCCTGGGAGATAACCCCTGGGACTCGACCTATTAATTAAACCAACTCACCGGGTCCATTGGCCGAACTCTCTGGACCTCCGTCGAAGCGGACATCTTGAGAATGAAAAATTAAAAGTTTCCCTTTATTCTTAATATTTGTAAGCATAATTGAAAACCTGAATAGAGATACATAGATAGTATAAATATGAAACAAAAAACAAAAAAAATATGATAGATAGAAAAATGGGATACCGGCCCTTGCCTCGGGGCGGGTCCCAGTGAGCCATTCGCTTGGTGACCTTACAATCTAAATCCCAGTTGATTACCCAGGGGCATTCCCTAAAGGCAACACCCTGTCCCTTTACAACAGGGCCTTGGTTACTTGAGTGCCCTGAGGCCTTGGGATATGCGACGGGACAACGATTTTTTGCACCGACATGAGTCCAGTTGGGTACATTTAAATAGGGCTTGTGTAACTTACGCAGCTGGGCAAACGTTAAATATTCCCTGTATAGTTGAAAATAATCAAAGAGCGAAGATAAAATATATTAATTGAATAAAATGATAATAATAGTAGAATATCGGAACGCGGACCGCCACACCCGTATTCTCCGAATAAGCAGCCGTCCGTCTCGGGCCCGCCGCCAGACGCTACCTCTTCCATCTTCCCCGTACGCGCCTGCCCTTAGTCCCCTTTCAGATCACCCATCATCATCCGATTCTACCCGATCTTCTCACCAGCACGTCATCAAGCGAAGTTCGTCGTCTCGAGCAGACAGCGCACTGCTTTCGGGCTGTGCAATGCACTGTCCTACTTACTTATACCCGCACTTTTCTACTATCCACGCCCTCTTCACATGTCACAATATCAGCGATCACCACCCGCGAGGACTCCGCCTCTGATATACGGTCTAGACTATTGACTCGTATCACCCGTTCTCATCACCCCACACGTCCGACACCCAAATCCCCGAAGTCATCAACTGTCTCTCGACGACCAAGGAACGAGATACGAGAGATAATCATGAAGTGTATTCATATACTTAATGATTATATACTTAACTAGTATTATATAATCCAACCAGAGACGAAAATCTTCCTTACGCACAAGAGTTTTATTTAAAAACCTGTCGCGTTTGATTGAGCTCTATGTGCTACTTAATATTAGAGTACAGAGGCAAATAAAAGTAACAGAAATAACAAACGCACTAGAGATTAGCCGTTATAGTCTATTTCAGAGCTAGCTTTGTTAAGCTCCTGAAATAGACTATAAAGCTAAATCTCTAAGTCCTTTTGTTATTTATTTACTCGTATATATCTATATTATATATATATATATATATATTATATCAATATCATAGAGAGAGAGATGAGAGAAGAGAGAAGTAATTTGATAGATAGATCATGAACAGATGAGATCGAGGATAGAGTATGAAAATATGAAAAAAGATAGACAATAAATATGTATGAACAGACGGAGATAGAAGAATAAGATATTGATGTGTATATCACTCTCTCTCTCTACTTCCGCTATATATCAAATATATATTTATATATACTATATAATTTATAATATATACTATAGATTAGTAGATAGATGATAGATATTATGAACGACTGAATACGACGAGGATAGATATTAAATATATTCCTCAGATAGATAAGATAGATAGTAAGACAATTAGAGTAGACTAGATAGATGAACTAATAGAATAAAGAAAAAGTAATAGATAGATAATAAGATAATCTTTATTGAAATACACCAGTAAGGTCATTTCAATTGTTGTAAATTTGAGATACCTGAAAAGAAGAAGAAGAAGACGAGAGAAAGAAAGAAGAAGAAAGAAGAAGACAGAAGAAGAGAAGAAGAAGAAGAGACTGTATTTTAGTATCCTTTATGATAACTACAGTGGAGAGAGGACGAAGAGGGGGGGAGGGGAAAGAGAGGGTGAAAAATCACTATCGGTGAATACGACGTGACCCCAATTGATATTATTCCTCTGTCTACTTGCTTTTTAAAAAAAGTCTGTTACACCCTAATACTATATACATATATAACATATATGTATACATTATATACGCATCCAGTCGCTCTCTCTAGCTATCGACCATTCTCTTCACACATCTCCCACACCTCCCCATCACTTCTACATATATATCCCCCGATAATACTCACACAATCACCCTCATCCCCATCTTTTACTTATCTTAATGACACCTCAACTAACTTCTTTTATTCTTTCTTATCGTAACCATCTTTCATGTCCAAAAATAAATATCTTCAACTTCCCGACCGTTATCCGCCGCACCTATTCACCGGAATGACGGGAAATCTTATATTAGGATGCACACGAATAACACAAAGTACGTTGCGGATGAATATCACCCGACATTTTGCGGACCGCCAAGGACACTGGAAATCTAACCATTTGTACTTAGTGTGGTCACTGACACGCAGACCAAGCGCTTTTCTGATCCATCCACTATCATGTCCCGTCCCGTCCGTATATCAACTCATGTCGCACCGGTGACGAAGACTCACGTTTAGCTTTAGCCTTCTTGGCTTAAACGAGAGTCTACGAACCCCTGCGAATCAATCGGCCTCGATCAACGTCACACCCTACACCTATTGATTTTCCCAACCCTTTTCCCTTATGGGCAGCCCCAACCCTTTATCGTATGTTCTAGAAGCGGTAGCTGAGGAGCTCTACCATGTTCTCGGGATGGCGTTAAACGCCGTATCCTGATAGTGAGGTATCTTTTTGGAGGTTCGGGAATGTAGACACTCCTCTCATACCATTGCTTCTCGGTCCACATTCGACCCGGTAATAGTGCACGGTTAAGTCCCATTTATGCGGTTAAATAGGAAAAGATGTGTTTCATCAAACAGATAAGTTGAAGTATCTCCATTAAGAATGGCTTAGTATTTCAAAATTATAGCATTTAGTAACCCCTGAGCTATACATATGCCGTCAAACAAACCAAACCTAACCAGTTCTGCAGCTCTGAACGCTGCAGTCAAGCTCGCTCGTTGCTAATTACCTCAGTCCAGTGGCCCATATATGGGAGCCAGCCTCCAATCAACTGTAACTGACGCTCCCAATTACGCACCGGGTTACACGACAGTTCAATCAAAGTTCACTACCCTTAATACCTAGATTCATCAGCCATATTCGAGAACGATCATAACTACAGTTAACAATATTCGATATTAGCCCTCCCTCTAATTAAATATCTCATCTGCATTCTTTTTCATTACCTCATCTATTTATTCATGAATTATTTTATCTCGCATATATAACGACATAGCCTCCGATACTCTTCTCTGCCATCCACCTCGATTATATCATGCTGTCAATTCACCTATCGCTCACCTCAGATGAGCTACTCACAGCAGATCATCTCCACTTGCTCTCCTATCACATCTCGCAATTAGCACTCTCCTCAATCCTCCTTTACATCCTCTCTGAATATATACTTAGAAAGCATCTCCGCCCGAATATATGAGCCAGCTACAGACCTCTCCTTGCATAATACTCAATCATCAGACTCAGCCATCTCTGCCCGCTCTCGCCTCGCATAGCCGCCGATCTCTCTCTGGCGATCTGCGCGCAGTCGCGTCGCGTCCGTCGCCCCTCCTATATTCAGGATTGTTAATATTATACCACCCATCGATATACTCTTACCCCGGCCCCCAGGGTTTACCTACTCCCACGATCCCCACACACTATCAGAACCGCGCAGAACATCATCATAGATAATCTCCATCCTGCCTCTTTTACGTCCATCTCCATCCTTCCTCTCCGAACATCGCCGACACATTATACGCCGTCTATCTCATCTGACTTCAAATCAATGGCGATTCGGCATACTCGTCTTGTCTGGGCCTGCACCACGCTCAACACAATACAATACCATCGTCAGTCCTGTTTGCGTCTTCACAAACCGCTCAGATGTGCGAGTGTTCATCAGAGGCATAGGCAACATCGCTGCGATACTCACTTATTATGCCCCGCTCCCTCCTCTCGCCGCAGCTACCCCACTAGGTCCCACAAATAATAAATATCATGACTTCCACAAATCCCTCTTATTTAAAACAATTCCCCAATGGACACATCTCTTCTAAAATAGATGCGCCATTACAACGTCGCCTATCTGCATCGATATAGATCATCACACTAGACACTCAACTATCATCGCTCTACTCGATATACGACTCTATCACCACACGCCGCTAGCGCGACGACGGCCCTCTCTTTCAGTGTCACCTCGTCCACTGCCGTCCTGACCGAACATCGGACGAAGTCACCACATACTACACCTACCACATACTGTCCCTGATCTAATGAGCCGATAACGTCGAGCCTCGATCCTGAAGCACTTATACATTACCTTCTACAGCTAGTCTATACCTACCCTCTCCGGACCTTCTAATGATCTGTCCTTCTCTACATGGTCTCAGCGCACCCTCTCCATCCATCGATCGCATCAGTCGGCCCATGTCGATATGCTCTCATTCTCTATTACTGCAAATGGCCAGCTCTCTCGCTAGACAATCACCAACTCTAGTGATTCGGCTATTTAGATGAAACCTGAAAGACAACTCCACGCGATCATAGAAACAATATGAGGCCGCCATCAGCAATAGTTCAATCCACGCTGCACACCAGCAGAGCCAATCGCACGATCTTCCATATCGAAGGTTCTCGATATCTGCCGCTCTCCTATCTACAGCTATCATTGCTCTCCTAGATACCGCCTCACATATCAATATTTCCATCGCCTCGTCGCAAAGCTAGACGTCCCACCGTCTCTGCTGCTCAAATACCACTCCGACGGCATATCACTCCCTCCTCTCTGCTCTTTATTATCCACCTCTTCCTCCGCTAATGCACTACCATCTCTACCTCATCTGAACACTCAATCTATATTATACAGCGCCTTAGTCTCTTCGCCACAGCGCACCATAATAAGTACCAGACCTCATATTATTACTAACAGACCCCTCGACTCTTATATCACATCCTCTATATAATCGACCTTCTTATTCGTTAGCTATCAGATTACACCAGTAATGTCTGCCCAGGCGCCACCGTAATAATCACATAGCGTGTCTTGCTCACAGATGTTACGATCCGGCTAGTCGTAAGCTCGATCCAAAATACAAACAAAGTTGGTATCCAATTTGCCGCCATTGGCAATTACATCGGCGCCTTGAATAACACGAAAAAAAACAAAAAAACAAAAAAAAAACCTTTAAACGATTCAGAATAATAATAATTAAAAAAAATCTATCAAAACAGTCGTTATTTTCATTATAAACATTTTAAGCCAATAGATTACCGACAAAGCCCCGGAAGTAAGCACTTAAATAGATTGTGAAAATCCTGTATATAATACAATGACCGTTAGGTATTTTAGAAGCAGTTAAGGAAATTTCACTTGATAAGGACCCTGACCTGTCATTTGCAATCGTAAATATAGTTCAACCCAGACTATGTTCGACACGAAAGAGAAAATCAACCTAACATATTTATTTTCTGCCTTCCACCTAGCCAGATTAAACATAAATATTTTACTGGCGATGCACGACCAAAAAGCAGTCAAAAAGAACACTGAAACCTGTCAGTCAGTCGTACAGCTTACCCCTTGAGGAAAGCCTCGTACCGGGTAGTAAACGACTCTGAAGGCTGTATTTTTGGTGATCTTCTATCCAGATTACTCTGCGCCGATTTTTGAATTGGTTAATATAGATCTATATATTATATACACACAACACACACACACCACACACACCACAACTAATTATTATTATATATATTATATATATATACTATATAGACGCGAAAAATGAGGAAAGAAAACTAATTGTAGCATATAAAATGAATCTTAACGATTCACTTTAATCGATATCACTACACATGTGTCCTTCGGTCAGTTTCATCAAAACTTATACGGCACTCAAGCCTTATTATAATTATTAAATTGATCAGTCATGTGAACGTTGAATAAATGATAATAATAATAGAACAAATGTAAAATATTCGTACACAGGTGAATTTTTCGACCCTTCATCCAGGTGAATTTTTTTTATTTTTATTTTATTTATTTTATTTATTTATTTTATTATTTTTTTTTGTATGAAAACACAATGTTGTTAAATTAAATAATTTCAATATAACAGTCATTGTGTTTTTTCACCATTTCATCTATACATATCCCGTGTACTTCATTCCCCTTTGGACAATTGGCTATATGGCCTAATGCGACCCCAACCAGTGTTAAGTTAAAGGACAGTTATAGTGCCCCCAGTTAATCTCCTCTGACTGCCCACAGTTTCAAGTCCTGCCACCGGGCCAGTCCGTAAACCATAAGGAAAACCATGCCCTACAGATCGAGATACCCGACTATGTGTGCGCGAGAATAGCCCTAGCTCGTAGTAGCATCGAAAAGCTCGACCCAACAGCGAATTCCTAGATTCACTGAAAAGTTCCGAGCCGAAGTAACCTTGAAAAATCCATCCTTGAGCAGATAACCCGGCATAAGCCAGCGATTCACCGCGCAACCATCGCTACTCGCAGGCAGCCCGAATGTCTACGCTCTTCGATACAGACGATATCCAAGAGTATCAGAGCAGCCACTCTTCTTACAATTTAAGAATCACATGCCACTAAACGTCATCAAGCTATCCCAGACACCACATCTGACATTGACATCTCCCTCCTAAGACTCCTTAAAACCCAATAAAACATATTACGCTGTCAGCCACGATACTCTAAAAGTCCCCAGCAAGACCAAGACCAGCCTAGTAAAAACCTCATCAATGCGACCGATAAAGCAACCTCTTTCTGTTTCTAAGTGTGTCAAGAGCCATACTATCTAACACTTTTTTGACAAAGTGTGTGTGGTCCAATTTTATGCGCTAGTACCGTACATTCTCGTATCCACATTCCTGAAGGCAGAACAATCCTCCGAGAAGTTTACCAGCCAAACCATGTGACCCCTTCCAGGCTTTCCGATCATGTGCACTTCACGTGTGTTAGCGCTTGTCGCTATCCGGACGATTCTCTTTCCACACCCGTCCACAGTGTGTGCATTCGTGTGTGACTTCTATCGGTATGCGACTATGGGATTTTTAGTAGCATAAAATGCATCCTTTTATATTCTTATGATGAAAAAAATGGAAAGTGAATCCCGACCCCAGGATGTAACTACTATCAACGTCACAACCCGACAACCTCTCGTACTAAAAACAACCACCTGTGATGTCCGTGCACATTGAATTTAGGACGTCTATCTCTCAGACTCGCAAACTCTAGAGCTCTTATGCTGTACGATTGTAGATCCTGTCATAAGCTTGTTTCATATAACGCAATAAACTAATGGACGCGCAAATTAAACCTGGTGAGAAATGGCCGTTGCACACCATGAATTTCTACAAGTCACAATAACCTAGCGAGCCGTAATCTCCCTAGTCTTGAAATGATAAACCTAGCGTTCTTGGGGGATGTGAGGGAGTAAGAAAAAACACTCCGTCTTATTGAAGCGTCTCTCACTTTCGTTTAATGCACACGCTCCGCACTCTTAAATGGTCGTATATAAATGCGGACAACCCGAATAGCTCTCTACACACGTGCTATGGCAATCCCCATCAACTTTTTTCAACTAATATACATGTAGGAGGGTCTTCTGGCCAAAATCGGTGACTCCTGCATAGGCACACCTGACGCGCTACTTATGTACGTCAACACAGTCATTTGTCGTACGTTAACATCTCTCACGGTTCCGCCATTGCCCAGCACCAGCACAAACACCACGCCTCGTTTCTCTAGTTAAACAATGAACACACTAGTGAACACTTTTAATAACAAGTCAAGACCAACACAGGCCTAGACGCGACCGATCTGGACCCTGCGACTGCCATCGTGCAATCCTCACCCTATCCACCAATCCTGTCGAGGCCACCGAGGTCTGCTCTGTCAGTGCCCTAAGCCTTCGAACTCCTAGCGTAGTCATTCTTGTCATCCACAAAATACCTAGACTGCGTGTGTGTGAATCGTACCATTCCGCGGGGATTGACGTTTTCCCAATGTTGCCTTACTGGGGACATGATCAGTCTAATATTCTGTAAACTCTCGTATTTCTGTGCACATCCTGAACTGTTCCCAACTTAACCCAACACAAGTCGCACTTCTCCCAAACAATACGCCTGTAGCCCTTTATCTTAGAGCCATCTACTACCAAATGGACTCTCACTTCATATGCGTTATACTTCTATACCGCCCTCTACTCTTCTATGTGCTGTGTTCAGTGTGTGCAATTCTACTTCTCATCCTCTCTTTCGCCACTGTGCGTCAATGCTCCATGCACCAAAGTGTGCCATCAGAAGTCCACTCTCACGCTGCATTCGCGTCAATAGATGCTTTCGTGCCATCGCGCTCACACCTCATCGCGTGTTAGATCTGAAAGGCTTATACCTTAGGACCGTGGAACTTGAATACAGGAATACTTAATTTACTGCTTCTTCAAGACTACCAATATCCATCAGTTAGGAAAATTGAAGCTTTACATAGGCTCCGAACCCTGGATCCGCGAGCCCCCGCGCTGCGTATTGATAAGAATTATATGTCACTTACTAATTCTATACTAATTTATAACTTACTATAAATCTGTACAGCTGACCGCTTTTTTTTCTTTCGAGCATTTCCTTATCGACATACCGAAGACAGTCATACTAACTACCCTCCTTGACGCCACGTTCCATCGAATATAATAGTGCACATTCTTGCACCTTATGGCCGCCTGACTTGCCGGTGTGGTTCGTTGCCACTGTGTTAGGGCTCATTGTTAGGGGTGTCAATTACCTGTCTGCTGGTCGCCTTCCTCATTCCGGCAGTATCCAAAGTTCATGTCGACAATCACCATTTTTTTCTTTCCTCTGCACGATGTGCGTTGATATGGAAGGGGGGGCAACCGCTATTCGGAGAAGCACTTTCACTTCTGACCTAGCTTCACTCGCTATAATTCCCATAAACTAGACCGCCCCTTTTTCTTAGTAGTTCCTGTAGAGTATGACGAGCGCACCTTCGCAAGGTCCCCCAGTTTTCCGCATACCTGTCCTCGCCAACTCAGCCGTTATCGTATCCCTCTCTTCTGTACTAAAGCCAGCCAGGTGATCCTTACTATACGCATCTAAACGTCGTCCAGATCTGATGGAAAAGTTGGCCGCTTCCACCTCTCCACCCGCTAATAAAAAACACATCCATGGTCTAGTTCCGCAAAGATGAACAGGGAACCGACTCTCCTCCGCTTACGGGCCTATCGGAACCCGAACCTTCTGCCACCGTAACGTACTTTACCACCAGATTTTTGTTAGTTTTCTAAAGTCCTAGATTAATACGCACATAACTACCGTAGACACCACCTCTTGACTACCACTCATCGCATTTTTCCTTTACACATATCCCACTTTTATGCTACACATTAAAACTAACCCTAACCTAAACTAAACACCTAAACCTAACCCTAACTCACGTCTATTTTCCGCTAGTAGACAAAGTTAAATAATAAATAGTTATCTTCAGACGTGGTTTCCCTGACTTGTGATGTTGGCACCCTCATGACAATTACATTTTCTATAACTCATAAAATCTCGGCTCCCCTACACATATATAGATTAAAGTAAAGTCCGAAAAGAGCCCACATCATTCGTCCAGGAAAATGTTTTTCTCCCTTTCAATTGTAAAAATCTAATCGACTCGTTAACACACTACCTCCCTGGCCCAAACATAAGAAAGCAAGCGAAAAAAGAAACTCCAATCCCCCCAAGAAATACGCAAGAGGCTAGGATTTTCTTCGTGAATGAAAGAGAGTGCATTTTCGAGTTTTACATCATCTCCATCCTATAGGTATCCAGATTCTAACAGCAATAGGACATACGACTTTTCTACACGGGAGCGTGATGTCATTAACCACAACACCAGGAAATACTTGACCTTTCACTTATTTTACCTGCATTGAGAGTTCCAGTATGAAACGACAATTTACTGGTTACCTGGACGAAGATCTAGACGAATTTTACTAATGCTTGCGGAATCGGGTGGCTGCTTGGTAATTCTTTTGGCAATTCTGTCCAAGCGTTTACAGAAATGGGACTTTCTGGCACCTANAGGCATGTGAACACATTAGGATAGATAAATACAAACATATTCGGATATATATATATATATATATATATATATATATATATATATATATATATATATATATATAGAGAGAGAGAGAGGAGAGAGAGGATACAGATAGGTAGATAGATATATGCATATACATACACACACATCCATATACATATATATGTATGAAAGTATTTTAAAAATGGAATAAATTCGACAGTATGAGGTATAGATATAAAATTTAATAATATATTTCTCTCTCCCCCCCCTTCTCTCTCTCTCTCTCTCTTCTCTCTCTCTATATATATATATATATATATATATATATATATAAAGTGGTTATATACATATAATATATATATATATATATATATATATGAAAACACTGTTATGTATATATATGTAATATATATATATATACATACACAAACACACACACATATATATATATCAATATTGTGGAGACATTGATAGAAAATATGTATATATATATATATATATATATATATATTATATATATATATATAATATTATATACCTCTTATATATATATTATATATACATATATATATACACAATGTATATACATATATATACATATATATACATATATATACATACATATAATATATATATATATATATACATACATATATATATATATATACACGCGAATATATTGAAACACAAACGCCACAACACACACACACACACACACAATATATATATTATATATATAATTATATATTATATATATATATATATATATATATATTGAAAGAGTGACATACAGACAGATGCACAATGAAGCAATCGAACAAATTCCCCAGAAATATTTCTTGACGATTGTAATTTTCTTCTCAGACGAAATATATTGTTATATAAACCACATCATAGGTACGCCATTTCCTTTCCAATTAACCTTGTCACTTTTTTTTCTTTTTCTTATCTGTCTCATACCTGAACCCTGGCGGACCCACATATCGTGTGATTCCAATTGGCGCGCTTACATCATCGTCGTGGATTCTTGCGCGATGACGCACTTCACTCGGGTGCGAAGGCCACGCGCATATCACGCGACGTCCTAGCAGACATTATTCCCAATGGCAGGTCGCTGTACACAAGACCGCGAGTTTAAAGGTTAAAATCTCTCGTGTTGCGAGATTTGATGTGTTAAAATCTCTTGCGTTGCGAGATTTGTTTGTAAAATGAGACTGTTTTGTTTTTAAAGGCCGAGACAAATACATTTACCGACCTCAGTAAAAGAAGAAGAGAAAAAAAACAGAAAAAAAACGAGTAATGAATAATAATGGAGAGTGCGGTGGTGTAATGGTTAGAGTCGTAGGAAACGGATTCCTCAACCCGAGTTCAAATCCTGCATGAAGCCACAGTTCACATAGCGCTAATACCTTTGGGAAAGGTATGAATCCAACTACTCTCCCTCCAGCCATGGGTAAATAGTAGGGAAGATTGTTAGGCAACCAGTCTAGGAGAAGGAAAACACTGAATTCAAACTTCTTAAATCCCCGCTTGGGGTGGTCACTAGTAGAATAGCCTCAGGCCTACTTAGTGATCTATTTTCAATAAAAAAGAAATGGAATCTCTCGTCGATTTCTATATATATATATATATATATATATATACCAACCCCACCGCACGAGCAGGATGTGAAACACGGTCAATTTCTTAAACGGAGTTTAACTGGTTTGAACTCAGAGTTTTCCTTCTCCTAGACTGATTACCTAGCCATGGTTAAAGAGCCTAGTCTGCCCCACTATTTGCACATAGCTGAAAGGAGAATTTGATTAATACTTTTCCCAAGAGTATTAGTGCTATGTGAAATGCAAACAGCTTCGTCCAGGAATTGAACTCAGGTCGATGAATCCATTTCCTGCTGCTCTAGCCATTAGACTACGCGCCTCCATAAATTTATTTATTTATATATATCAGTCATAATATACAGAGGGCGCCATCGAGTCGAGCAGTCCGTCATCACAACCGGAAGAAGACATTTAGCACCATGAATAGAGAAATAACGCGGAATTTCTTTTTTCTGTCATTTTTAGTTTCTACGTCAGAATGGACCCACTTCTTCTTTCGATGGATTTAGATGATTGTGTAAACCACAATTTGGAAATTGGAAAGTTCCGATTTAAAACGCCCGTCCGACTGGGAATAAAAGAAAAGTTTTACCGCTATGGCGTCAATATGGCGTGCGGTTTGAAAATCTACAGCTTTTTTATTTTTATTTTGTTCTCAATGAATCGCATACTTGTCTAGTTATCTATCCCTCATTGTCTCTCTATATATAGATACGTTGGTGTGTTTGTGTTTGTGTATGTGTATACGGGGGATTGTCCTTCATCATGTTGAAGTAGTAATGTTTTTGCCCCCCCCCCATATATATTATAATGGTATACAGGAATAACCTACTCGAGTTTCACCATGAGGATCTTCAGGGTTAAATCCACTGAATTAATCAAGATATTGATTAATTGCAGCCGATTGTACGCGTGTATTTTGTGGTCATTACGGTTAATGACGGTTATTAACCGTCATAACTACAAAATACACGCGTACAATCGGCTGCAATTAATCAATATCTTGATTAATTCAGTGAATTTAACCCTGAAGATCCTTATGGTGAAACTCGAGTAGGTTATTCCTGTGTATACCATTATAATAATAAATTTGCTCTACTTACGTATTGAGCATTTTATATTTGTTATATCGCTGTCTTATCATTGTGAAACTTGTATCAACTAACCATTATGGCCAATTTCACCGCGTACAATCGGCTGCAATTAATCAATATCTTGATTAATTCACCATTTGGATTTGGAGGATTGTGTAAACCACAATTTGGAAATTGGAAAGTTCCGATTTAAAACGCCCGTCCGACTGGGAATAAAAGAAAAGTTTTACCGCTATGGCGTCAATATGACGTTCGGTTTGAAAGTCTACAGCTTTTTTTTTTGTTCTCAATGAATCACATACTTGTCTAGTTATCTATCACTCATTGTCTCTCTCAATAGATACGTTAGTGTGCTTGTGTATGTGTGTGCGGGGGATTATCCTTCATCATGTTGAAGTAGTTATGTTTTTGCACACATCCCCACACACATACAAACACATATTTATATATATATACACACACATATATATATAGGCGATTAAAATCCAATGGTTTAAAAACTACCTACTTAAGTTTCTCACAGTAGCGCGAATGTTCAGGGTACTCTGAAGATTCGCGCTACTGCGAGAAACTTAAGTAGGTAGTTTTTAAACCATTGGATTTTAATCGCCTATTTAGCTCTTTATATTGTGCGCTTTTTAATCGGTTTTAGTGAAAAAAATCCCGAAGTAAATAAGATTGTATACTTATTTGCTTGTTGGATTTAATGGTAACTGCGATATATCTATATATATATATATATATATATATATGTATCTGTGGATGACTGATATATATGCTTCCCGTTCCATGGTTGAGCACTGTGGGGGGACATTAATTGTAACTTCACCGTTTGACATTAGCCATGACCCGTCTGTTTACAGATTTGAGTTCTCTAGTGATTGTAAAAACATACCGCCGTAAGTATGTAGCAATTAATTGTTCATCCTAGACTGACGGCCGCTGATAGCCGCAAGGGTAAGGAACTTGGCAGACGAAAATTCTGTCGGGTTTTGAACCCGGCTAAGAGGCAGCTGTTAAAAAAAGTTGAGCCGCACTGATGAGAAGTAAACTTCGAAACACGTGTCTGTGGATGACTGATATATATATATATATATATATATATATATATATATATATATATATCCGTAGATGGGTTACCAGGTGGGTTGGTATTAGGATGATTCTAAGCTGGCCCCTTCTTCCAACAGCAGAATGTTAGAGTAGTTCAGATCAAAGTAGAGAGCTCGATGCTCAATTTGATTGAACAGAGCAATATAAATGGTAAAGAAAAAATCTCATAGGTATACGCAGATACCTCTGGTCAGAAATAGATCTATAACCGCAAAATGCCCGATTTTTAAGCCTTTTTCTTTACCACACACACACACACACACACACATATATATATATATATATATATGTGTGTGTGTGTGTGTGTGTGTGTGTGTGTGTGCGTGTGCGATCTTCATACTGAAGATTGTATAGGCGAGAAAGTGTCAGTAACCAGGTGTTTATTCCATTTCCACGCTATCTTAACTCAAATATAAACGGTCTATCAATATTGAGCACTGTCTACTTAAAATTATAGCACCTATATTATCTACAATATATATATATATATATATATATATTCATTAAAACAAATCTTGTTGGAAATAACGGAATCCTCATTGTGTGTGTGTGTCTCTAAAGGCTGATAATTGCCTCATATGGTAGAGACGTCTCAGTATCATTGGCAGGTTAATTTCGCAGGAATTTCTCCGTGCTGTATCGTGGCCGAAGCAGTGTAGTTTCTGACAATCCTACTGAAGTCCCGGTTTCGATTTCTGTCGGAGGGAAATCGTTAGTATACATCGCTGATGAGACTTAATAAAGTTGAAACAGTCTGTATGATGTCTTACACACCGAGTAATTCTTTGCGAAATTTACTTGTCATTATTATCTTCTATAATTATCGAATTTTATGCGATATGCGCATTGTAATTGCCTTCAAGCAAAAAAGAATAAATATATATATATAATATATACACATATATATATATATATATATATATATATATATATATATATATATATCAGACATTTTGTGAGAAAAATAGATCTCTTATGTCATCAGATATGATAGTTTCCTTATTTTCTTGCTTTTCCGAATCATAGTTTTTTGGGCTGCTATTCTCTCCAGCTTTACTCTTCAGGAGTCTGCTTTGTTTTGGGTGTTTCTTTACAGCAAGGCACTCCATTGGTATCATTATTTTTCATGTACTTTCTTCATATTATCATGGGTGATGACTTTTATTATAAGTGTTGAAATTTCTTGGGTTATAAGGCGTGTGTCAAATGTCCACTTCTACTGATAGACTCGCCGACAACCATGTGACCATGTTCTTGGCCAACCACTGACAGTACTCTGCTGCTGATATTGTTATTTATATCGGCTGTTCTGATCTTAGCTATTCACAACTACTTTGAGCCTTCGTTGACGACGGAACATAGGATTATATCACTGGACCTTTGATACTACGTAGGATTCCATAACTCAGGACTTATTCACTTACCAAAGGATTCCATAGCTCAGGACTTACTCACTTACCAAAGGATTCCATAACTCAGGACTTATTCACTTACCAAAGGATTCCATAACTCAGGACTTATTCACTTACCAAAGGATTCCATAACTCAGGACTTATTCACTTACCAAAGGATATAAACTCAGGACTTATTCCACTTACCAAAGGATTCCATAACTCAGGACTTATTCACTTACCAAAGGATTCCATAACTCAGGACTTATTCACTTACCAAAGGATTCCATAACTCAGGACTTACTTACTTTAAGTCCTTTTCAACTGGCCAAGGACGGCGGTTAGAAATTTAACAATAAAAACACATTTCATTTTAAATTCATAATATTGTTGTGTATTATTCTTTTCAAAGTGAAAACTGATTTTTGAATAAAGGATGTTCTTGACGATTTCAAATTTATCTTACCACTGTGAAAGACCATTTGTAAATCACAACAAACTTATTAATTTAAAATGACGTGTTCTCATAATAAAACTCATCACTCACTTTTATAGATTACTTTATTTTTGTCATATAGTACCTAAATAATGAGAATGGATTAGTCTTGTAAATTTCAAGGTTAATAATTGAACAACAGCTCCGACACGTTGTGAGACAAAACATTTAATAGGTGTACAGCACATGGTAACGATAAGGTACATATATACAAAAAGTACATAGATACATAGTATAAGAGTAGAGATAAAAGGACACATTCATGAATGGTAAATACAAGATACAATATTTAGGTATAAACGAGATACCCAAATGTACATAAAATATAAATGTTACAGACATGGAACTAAAGGATAGTCCATGCTGTATAAAAGACTTACATTAATGTAAAGAGGGGCCAAAGCCCCACCGAGAAGGGGGTAGACATAAGTCTAACTCATGTGCTCGTTCAGAGGCAGTAAGGAAAGAGACAGAAGCATTTGAATCAGCCTCTTATATACCAGAGGTCCCCTAGTGGGAACAAACGGCAACACAGATAACTCTTCCAGGCAAAGGGAAGATAATTCCCTACAGTCTGATTTTCCTATAAATAATGTCTGACAAAACCTAAATAATGAGAATAGAATCGTCTGTTTTTCCTATAAATCATGCCTGACGAAATCTCAGAAGAGAGAATGAACGAGATCTCACGGGAATTATCAATTCAAACTAGCAAATGTTAATTACTCTGTTCACCTTATATCTTTTCTTAGTAAAACTTCTTTTTTTTTTTTACTTGTCCTTAATATTCGGTCTGTTTCTGATCCTCGAGTTACACAATTTTTTAAAAAGAGAAAGAAAACCCTGACTAAACTTGTTGGGCTTCTTTTATTTCTATTTTTAAAGATTCAGTAAATGAGATAATATTTTGATTTTTTAAAGTATAACTTCCAAAGCATAACTGTTCCTATTGTGTTTCGTATGAGTGTTGAATGTGACATATTTTATCCACTTTTACACATCTATGAATTCATATTCAAAGCCTAACATTTTACGCCGATGAAGGATACGGGAGTGTCCAAAAATTACGTACGTATTTTCGCCTACATTGCCCACATATATAAACATCAATTGACCCACAATATAGATATGTAAAAAGGTGCTTATCTACCCTCCCTCTCTCTCTCTCCTCTCTCTCTCTCTATATATATATATATATATATATATATGTATATATATATATATATTATATATATATATATATATATATTTATAAAGATTTTGGATGTTTGTTTTTTAGAAGCATTGTTGAATAAAGTATATATTATTATTTATATTTTTGCTTGAAGGCAATTACAATGCATGTATCGCATAAAATTCGATACTTATAGAAAATAATCTTGACAAGTGAATCCCGGCAAAGGATTGTTCGGTGTGTAGAACATCACACAGACTGTTTCAACTTTATTAAGTCTTATCAGCGATGTATACTAACGATTTCCCTCCGACAGAAATCGAAACCAGGACCTCAGCAGGCATAGTCAGAGGCCATATTGCCTCGGCCACGGTACACACCGAACAATCCCAAGGCAATATGGTCTCTGACTATGCCTGCTGAGGTCCCAGTTTCGATTTCTGGTCCCAGCTCCCACGATGCGCCTATCATAGTGTTGGGCGTCATTCAGGACTTTTTCTTGTAGGTTTGATCCTTATTGTGTGAATTAAATTGAAAATACCGCCCTGTCGGCTAGGGCGTTAGAATGCACCGACTGCACCTCTGCAGAGGGGTAAGACTCCCCTAGCACCTATATGATTTTCCCAACCCTATTGCCCTTATGGCAAGCCCCAACCCCTTTTTATCATATGGGTGCTAGAAGGCGGTGTCTGCGGGTCCTCATGTCCTGGGAATGACGTTAAACTCTATCTGATGGTGAGGTTCCAGTTTTGGAGGTTTGGGGAATGTGGAACACCCCTTCATCACCATTGCTCCCTGGTCCACTCTGACACGGAGTGGTAGTACCTGTTAGGGTCCCATCTATGGGTTAAATAGAAAAATGTATTTATAAAAAATTGTATTATCCATTAAGATTGACTTTATTTCAAAACTTTATCGGCATTAAATGACCCACTGAGGTTATTATGCCGTAAAACAAAACAAACCAAACCATAAATTGAAATACGTCAACGGAACAACAGTTGTGCGTAGGAGACTGTCAAAACAAAAGCACGTTGATGAAAAATAAAATATTTATTAAAAAGAAATGAAAGAATGAAAAAAAAAAACAACAAACTAAAGTTAGAGGAACAGCAGCAGCAATAGCAGCAGCAGGAAGTCTGTGCAGGTAAACACCCAATGTACCACATACAGGTGCAAACAGAAACGTATATACATTGTTGATTCTACCCCACGTAGTAGAATTGTGACTT
>CM042150.1:31931485-31961485 GCA_023376005.1 Doryteuthis pealeii | reverse complement strand
TTATAGAAATGAAATTGACAAGGTGTATATCCCGGCAAAGGATCGCTCGGTGTGTAGAAATGTGTAGCCAGACTGTTTCGACTTTTTAAGTCTCATCAGCGACATTCCATACTAACGATTACCGCTCCGACCGAAATCGAAACCGGGACTCAGCGAGCATAGCTGAACCACTATGATCGCCTCGACCAACAGTACATCGCTAACAATCCTTAGCGAAATTAGCTTGTCAAATTGAATTACTCCCGCCTTACCGATAATAGGTAGGGGGGCGTTTTTTTGAGAGAATAATGAACGAACAACAGACCGTATGCCCTTCGGCGAAGTGAAATAAGATTTTTGGATATCATATATATATATATATATATATATATATATATATATATATATATATATACTATATATATATACTATCATATATATGGCCCCCCATCACAAAAGCCACTTAATCATAAGTTTACATGCAAAGTTTCATGAGATTTGTGCTCATTGGCCGTACTACCTGAGACTGGAATCTCGAATCAAACAGCACATACCTACAAATCCGTCTGGCAATGTGACGTCCCAGCAGCAGCAGACATAATCTCCGTCAACCATTGGACACATCTATTAAAAAACTCCACTTGCGCTCGGTCGCATGTTTCAGTCCCTGCAGTGTTCCTAAAATCAGCGAGCTAACAACTACAGATGTCTTGAGTCCCTGTTATCTCCCGAATCAACCTTTCCTGTGGCGTTCAGAAAGCAGTCCCGCATGCAGTTTACTCCCTATTTGGCACCTCAAGCCTAACTTATCTAATGGGGCGGGACTTGTAATTTTCGACCGCCCCCCCCTTAATGATTTGTAAGTTTCTTTAGTTTTACGAATTTTTTGTCCTATTGAGAAAAAAAATCCTTTTCTCATTTGCTTTCTGACTATTCCATTGTCTACAACAACAAAACAAAACCAGAAATTCCATCTTTCAATGTATTTTTTTCGCTGAGGAGCATTGAACGAAAAAAAGATAAAATCATGTTAGATTTATAAATCTAACCATGGTACTTACTTTTCTTTTTAAGAAAAAAAAAATTATTTTACAACATGCATATGCTTTTACGCGTCCTTTTAAATTCGTAATGCCAATAAACTATATATATATATATATATAATATATATATAATGATTAGAAGAAGAAGAAGAAAAGAAGTTATTTAATAGGGTTATCTGTAAATTGCCTTCTTTTGTCCTGGGGGATTTGGTTTCTGTGCTAACAATGAAATGAGTATTAAATGAATTTTAAAAAAGCAAAAACAAAAAAAAAGATAAGTTTTTCAAGTTTCTGAAAAGCAGACAACAATTCTCTCCCTACGTAAGAACCGGCTGGATTAAAACCTTAGAACATGAACAAAACTCTATATACAGTTTACGCATCATTAAATTTTAGTTTGGTTGGCGAAAACAAACAGTAGACACGTTATTCTAAAAACGTATTCTTTTGCGAGACTTGTATTACTACATTGTATGGAAAAAAAAAAAAAAAAAAAAAAACAGAAATGTACACGAAAAAGGAGGCGTGATCAAAAGTATCGAGACCGAAGTTGTATTTACAAAGACAGAAATTAAACGTTATTTTGGCCTAGAAACAAAGTAAGTTTTGGCGTTTCAAATACATATCCACGCGTCGTAATGGCTACCGTGCTGGACTGCGAAATCGTAATAAGCGAGTTCGAACTCCAGTCGTGCTAATACGTTTACTTTCGGACTAATACCATTGGGAAAGGTATGAGCAAGTTATGGATTAAATAGTTTCACTGCTGTTTTACAAGGATGGCTTTGGCATTGAATATGTTGAATTGTGTTTGATCTATGACAATTTGCAGTGGTGTGGGTTAGTCGACTTATAGTGTTAGTAGATTTTGGTTTGTTTTGTTTTACGGCCTATCAACCTCAGTGGGTCATTTAATGCCGATAAAGTTTTGAAATAATCAATTCTTAATGGATAATACAATTTTTTAATAAATACATTTTTCTATTTAACCCATAGATGGGACCCTAACAAGTACTACCACTCCGGGTCAGAGTGGACCAGGGAGCAATGGTGATGAAGGGGTGCCCCACATTCCCCAAACCTCCAAAACTGGAACCCCACTATCAGATAGAGTTTAACGTCATTCCCAGGATATGTAGACCCGCAGCCACCGCCTTCTAGCACCCATATGATAAAAAGGGGTTGGGGCTTGCCATAAGGGCAATAGGGTTGGGAAAATCATATAGGTGCTAGGGCTTGACGTGACCAGCCGATTGATCAGAGGGGGCCTCTCCGACCGCCCGTCTAGCCCAAGATAAGGCTAAAGTGGAGTATTGCATGTCATGAACTGCTCATCCATTTGGGCTCTATCCTTAAGCATCACGGCTTGCCACCCACGGCCAACAGGTGGCCCCATTGGGGGAGTCTTACCCCTCTGCAGAGGTGCGGTCGGTGCATTCTAACGCCCCAGCCGACAGGGCGGAGTGTTAGTAGAATGAGAACACAAGACGTATTTTAACGGAGGTGCAATAAACAAGTGCTTACGCGTTGGTTTACTTCACGGAACAGAATGATACAAGGAACAAAGACAAAGGGAAAAGTTAGCACAGATATCCATGATAATCTCTCGCAAACATTCTCTATCATTTATTGTTCCAGTGAGGGCCTCTGTATACAGTATCCGCGCAGATTTGGTCAATATAACTCCTTGCTGGACGGCCCACATTAGCATGTCCATGGTTTGGCTTCCACGGGAGAACGTCGCTTATGAGTTCATCCTTGCTCCTCCAGTAGTGTCCAGCATGTCTTGTCCGTCTCATTCGGATGGTTTGTGAGATAGGGGGCAGGTGGCCGTACAGCTGCTCCCTTGTGGTGTGCTGTTTCCACAACTTGTTCAAGACCGCACGCAACATTCTTGTGCAGGTCCCATCTAGCTTATTCTCAAGGTGCCTCGTTAGGGTTCAAGTGGTGCAGCAATATAGCAGCACTGATATAACCACAGCTTGGAAGAATTGTCGTTGTAGCTTGTCAGTGAGATCGGATTTCCATATGATTGATAGTCTGTTTATAGCCGACCATGCCTTTCCTATTCACTTTCTGTGGGGGAGATATTACTACCTAGGTATGTGAAATGTTCTACTGGCTTTAGGGGCTTACCGTCAAGTGTGGAGATGTCTCCTTTCTTTTTGAAACACATGAACACAGTTTTATCGGAGAAAAGTACTAATCACTACTACTTCATTGACATACAGCAATCTTACTCCAGCGAGTATACAATTAAAGCTTCAAGTAACTATTCTTGATATAAATAAATTGAACACAGTTATATGTGAAGTTATCTAATTGAATTATAGATGGGACTCTGTAGCTCAGTCGGTAGCGCGTTCGGCTAGAAACCACAAGATTCCTAGTTCGATACCGGCCCTTGCCAACTCAGTGTATGAGTAGCACAGGGATCTGTGTGGTAAAGTAAGGAGCTGATGGTAGGTGTGGCGCTCCACCTCAGACGCAAAAACAATCTCCTTGGTCTAGCGCTAGTGAAAAGGGGATATACTCCCTCGCTGATTGGCTGATACCGACTTTAGGCCACCCCGACGACTTTACTTATTGCAGATGAGAGTGGACCTGGGAGTGATGTCAATGAAGGGGTACTCCATACTTTCCAGAAATACAGGACTGGGCTAAGATACGGTATGTCAACTTTAAACTGGGAAGTATACGTGTCACTAGCAGTTGTTTTTAAAATAACCACCGATGGGCGAGTCAAAAGTTTTGCAATATTTTATAACGGCTTGGGATGCTTTTGGTGAGGTCGTGAATTTAACGAACCAGTGCGAGATTTTAAGTTTACTTCATCCCTGTCTGCTGGAGCTTGAGAATACACCGACTACACCTCTGCAGAGTGGCAAGAACCTCCCAATGTTAGCCGTGGGTGGCGACCATGATGCTTAAAGATGGAACCTGGTGGCTGAGCAGTCCATAACATGCAACACTCCACTTTGGCCTTTACTTACTCTAGACAGAGGAGGCGCGTGATGTAATGGTTACCGTCATAGGAAATTGACGCGATGAGACGAATCGTGGACGTGGCTGTTTGCATTTCACATAACGCTAATGCCCTTGGGAAAGGTATGAATCCAACGCTTCTCCTACCAACGCTGGGTAGATAGTTGAGCAGACTAGGCTCTTTAACCTTGGTTAGGCAACCGGTCTAGGAGAAGGAAAACTCTAAATTCAAACCCGTTAAACTCCGCTTGTGTCGCATCCTGCTCGTTCGGAGGGGTTAGGTAAATATATACTTAGGCTAGACAGGCGGTCGAAGATGCGCTCACCGATCAATCGGCTGGTCAGTTCAGCCCTAGAACCTATATGATTGTACTAACTCTATTGCCCTTATGGCAAGCCCAAACCCTTTTTTTATCATACATGTGCTAGAAGGCGGTGGCTGGGGGTCTTAGTGTCCTTGGTATGACGTTAAACTAAACTGATGAAGTTCTAATTCTGAAGCTCTGGGAGGTATGGAGTAACATTCACCACCATTACTTCCATGTCCACTCTGACCCAGTACCTGTGGTAGTACCTGTTAGGGTCCCGTCTATAGGTTAAATAAGTGTGTTTATATAGGTTTAAATAAATGAGTTTTAAAAAAATAAGTTTGAAAAAAAAATGTGATCGCCATCAAGAATGAATCAAACAAAACGTCTTCAGGATAAAATGACCCTACAAGAGTTGAGATGCCGTAAAATCCAACCAACCAAACAACCAAACAACGGAGCGAAGCAATGCACAACGTATCAGCGCATGAACAACCACTATACTACTAACTACGGTGAATACCTAGCATGGGGCTGGAAACTACTTCAGTCACGTACGCAAGAAGACACGCCGCAAACAAGCACATATCACAATGTCGCGAAACGTTTAACTCACACAAGTACCTTCGGCTATTTTTAAAACATCCTTGTCCCAGAAAATCACTGCCTTATCATAAAACGTCCGCGTCAAATAAATCCGGAAAACAAGAGAAAAGACCCAGAAAATATCGCCGGATCGTCACGGAAAAAAACTCTGGACACATTTTTTGCCTTTTGTCTTGCGGAAATAGATAGCCATTCCTTTCTTCGTTTTTGTTTTCCGTTTAGTAAAGACACTGGACCGGAAGATGCGTATTTCCCTTGAGGTTAGCGCATGACTTAAAATTTGGGAAGGAAGAAGTTTGGAGTCGATTATAAGGAGAAACATCTTCATCTACATCTTCATCTAAAAATAAACCTTTTCCTCTTTGTGTTGAATTGTGGGGTATACGATGAGTCAAGGTGCTCGTTATGTCATGGTGTAATAGTTAGCAAACTAGTCTTGCTGATCCATTGCTTCTGAATAGGCGAGTTCGATCCTTGCTGTATGCTAATAGAAATCCCTACGTAAAGAAATCTTTTGTTAATAATAATTTTATTTTTGTTATGATTTGTGGGAAATGGAGTCAGTGAATTGAGTGAATTCAAATCCTGGATGAGACTGTTTGCTTTTCACATAACTTTAATATTCATCTTTGTACTTCATTGTGAGTTATACGATATGTGGAAGCACTCATTGTGTCGTGGTGTAATGGTTAGCAAATTAGTCTTGCAGATCCATTGCTTCTGAATAGCGAGTTCGATCCTTGTTGTATGCTACATAGAAATCCCTACGTAAAGTGACCTTTTGTTAATAATAATTTTCTTTTTGTTATGGTTTGTGGGAAATGGAGTTTCGGTGAATTGAGTGAATTCAAATCCTGGATGAGGCTGTTTGCTTTTCACATAGCTTTAATGTTCCTCTTTGTGCTTCATTGTGAGTTATACGAGGCACCCATTGTGTCGTGGTGTAATGGTTAGCAAATTAGTCTTGCAGATCCATTACTTCTGAATAGCGAGTTCGATTCTCGCTGGATACCCCATAAATAATCCCTACGTAAAAATACCTTGTGGTAATCTGGCCTGGCTAGAGGACAGGAAAATATTCTTTTTTTGTTATGGTTGTAGGAAATAGAATCAGTGAATTGATTTCAAATCCTGGACGCGGTGGTTTACATTTCACATAGCGTTGATATTCTTGATAAGAAAGGTAAGAATCCAACTATCCTCCCTCAAGCTATGGGTAAATAATAGGGCAAACTAGGCTCTTTAACTTTAGTATGACAACCGACCTAGGTGGGTAAATAAACATACAATGTGTGTTCAAAAAGTATCGAGACTGAAGCTGTATTTATCATTTGTTTTTGTTTTGTTCAATTTGTTTTTCCTATGCACACCTTCGATCTTTTAACTTTTTATTTATACTGTAATTAGTTTCAATTATATATAACTCCACCAATATTTTGTGCCCCAAAAATAAGGGGGAGGGTCAAAGTTAAGTGACCTGAAAAAAAAATCAACACTGAAAACTTCATTAAAATCGGATAATTCCCCTGGTCTTTGGTAAGTTTTTCATTGGGGGGGGGGGTAATTTGATTTTGTAAAATACGTCTATGACGTCATCTTTGTTGGTACCTGATTCAGTACAAAGCCACGCGTATGGAGCACCTAGTAAGGATCGAACTCACTATTCAATATTAATTGATCTGTGACTCTAGCTTGATCAAACAGTACATTTATAATGATATGTATTTGTAAAAACTTCGGGTTAGTGGCGTATTAGGATTTCTGATACCTTCCAACTATTTCTGATTAATGGGATTTACATTTTATTTTGAAATTATACAAGGCATGTTCAAAAAGTACGACATTGAAGTTGTATATATATATATATATATAATATATATAATATAATATATATATTATAAATATATAATATATATTATATATATGTATTAAAAAACAGAAATGAAAATTCATGAAACGTTAAATTTCTTCAAAATACGAAGCATGTTTAAAATGATCAAGACCAAAGCTGTATTTACCAAAGATATGAACAATAAATGGAATGTTTAATTTCTTCGAGTGGCTGCACCACTTGGAGTCTAACGAAGCGCTTAGAGAAAGAGATAAATGAGAGCTATATAAGGATGTTGTATGCTGTCTTAGGCAATATCCTATAAGAAATCTGGTGTAAACCAAATTGCTCCAATCACACAAACCATTCGGGTAAGACGTACACGACATGCTGGACAAGTACTTTGAGAAGTAATGACGAAGTCATAAGTGACGTTCTCCTGTGAACACCTACATGTGGACACACCAGTGTATTTCGACTAGCAAAATCCTACATCAATCAGCTCTGTGAAGGTACTGGGTGCTGCGTGGAGGACCTCACAGGGATGATGACCGATATGTTTGGTTGGCGCGGAAGCAATAACGCTAATCTGTTTCAATCGAACATAATAAAAAGATGAAAAGTTGGAAAGAAAGAAAAAAGACGAGAGAGAGAGAGAGAGAGAGAGAGAGAGAGAAGGAGAGAGAGAGAGAGAGAGAGAGAGAGAAGAGAAGGGAGAGAGAGAGTCGTTCAGTCAGCATGATGATGATGATGATGATGATGATGATATCAACAAAGTTTTCAAACAAAGTCTTAAACATAGTTAGCAAATTGCTTCACCACCCTGTCGACTCACCGAACTGCACCTCTGCAGAGGGATAAAATTCACCCTAATTAGACAATGTCGGCCCGTGATGTTTAAGGATGAAAACATAGTGGTTGAGCAGTCCATGACATGCCTCCTCCGATCAATCTGGTCACGTCAAGCCCTAGCACCTATATGATTGTTCCGACCATATATATTACCCTTATGGTAAACTCCCAACCCTTTTTATCCTATAGGTGCTAGAATGTGGTGGCAGAGGGTTTTAATGTTCTGGGTATGACGTTCACCTGCATCTAATGGTGAAGTTCCAATTTTGGAGCTCTGGGGATGTGGAGTACCCCTTCATTATCATTACTCCCAAGTCCATCCTGATTAGGAGTGGTAGTAACTGTTAGGGTCCCATCTATAGGTCCATCAAGCATGAATAGAACAGAATGCATTCGGTATCAATATAACCAAACAAGGGTTGACATGCCGTAAAATCCAACAAACCAAACCAAACCAAACCAAACCAAATTATTTTATTAGAGCACCAGAGATGACTTTCCCAAATTCTTGGTCAGAATTCGTAAAATGGTTCACTAGGGTGCCAGAGTCCATTTCTGTAAACTCTTGGACAGAATTCCCAAAAATTACCAAGCCAGCCACCCGATCTCCGAAGCATTAAGTAAAATTCTCTAGATACTTCGTCCAGGTAACAGTAACTTGTCGTTTCATACTGGAACTCCTCAATGCATGTTAAAAAGGAAAGTCAAGGTATTTCCTGGTGTCTGTGGTTAATACAGTCCCTCCCTTAAAATGTCGTATTTCCTATCTGATGTAGAATCTGGATTACCTATAATGGAGATTGATGTAAAACTCGGAAAAATGCAACTCCTCTTTCACGAAGAAAAATCCCCCATTCTTGTCTTTTCCCTTTGGGGATTGTTTTTTTTTTTCTTCTTCTTTTTTTTCCAGGGAATGTTGTGGTTAACGAGCGTTATTGATTTTACAATTTAAAGGAAGAAAAACTCATTTTCCTGACGAAATATGTGGCTCTTTTCCGGACATTACTTTAATCTTAATATTTAGGGGATTGGAAATTTTTATGGATTATAAAAACTGTATTTCCTATAAGTCCAACATAAACAAAGGGGAACCACTCTTGACTGATAAATTATTTATTTATTTATTTATCTGCTAGGAAAATAAGACGGAGTTAGGGTTAGGGTTAGTGTTTAGGTTAGGGTTAGGGTTAGTTTAATGGGAAAATAAATAAATAATTTATCAGTCAAGAGTGGTTCGCCTTTGTTTATGTAGGACTTATAGGAAATAACCAAACTGTAAAGTCGTCGGGGTGGCCTAAAGTCGGTATCAGTCTGTAAGCGAGGGAGTCTATCCCCTTTTCACTTGCGCTAGACCAGTGAGATTGTATTTTAGCGTCTGAGGTGGAGCGCCACTTTCCATCAGATCTTCACTTTACCGCATAGATCCCTGTGCTGCTCATACGCTGAGTTGGCGAGGGCAGGTATCGAACTGGGAACCTTGCGATTCCTAGTCAAGTACTCTACGACTGAGCTAAAAGGGCCCTAGTTTATGGATTATAATATAGCATAATGCTTTCCCAATGCTTCCCCCCCCCTCCGCAAAAAAAGAAAAATGTATGACTGACTTTGATATTAAATAACCCATCAAGGTTTGACATGCCCTAAAACCAACCAACCAACCAACCAAGAATGTGCATATTTCGTGACTGTCAAGAGTATTATTGTTTTCATTCTTAAGAAATGAAAAAAAAAAAAGTAGCAATTATAGTAATTATTAAATTAGTAAAATTAGTAATTATATAATTCTTCACATACAGCAGCGGCCCAGGTTCGAGCCTATGTAAAAGCTTCAATTTTCCTACTGATTATTGTGTCTTGAAAAACAGAAATGACATATTTTTCTGTATTCAATTCACGTCCTACCTTTCAGAAATCTAACACACAGAGAGAGAGAGAGAGAGAGAGAGAGAGAGAGATGAGAGAGAGAGAGAGAGAGAGAGAGAGACCGATATATATATATAACATATGAAGTTAAGTAAACAAACAAATGTGCTTATTTTTTTATATGTCTTTAAGCCGACAATTTTTGGAGGATATGTTGGAGGATTGAAGTCATACCTAATTCTGAAAGTTAATTAGTTAATAATTAATGAATTTAGGTGGGCATATATATTCAAATGTAAGGCTAAACAAATCGAGAAAATGTCAATCCTTGAATGTACATTTCGACCTATTAGATCTCATCAGCATATATATATATATATATATATATATATATATATATATATATATATTATGTCAACTTGTTTGTTCTTAGCGTTCCTAACATCCAAAGAACGCTAGTTTTTTCATTCAACATTTTTAAATAGACTGACCAACAAAAGACTCTCACAGTCTACTTATTCTCTGTGATAAATTTATTTAGTTTTCCACAAATAAACAAAAGCCCTGATGAAGATCTACTAAAACAGATTGAAACACTGCAGCGTTGGCAAAATAAACATCACTCATTTTATGAACCTGTGTTTTTTCAAATTTTTCACTATATCACATACTGTCGAATTCACTTCCATTTTTCTCTTCAATATATATATTCCCACAAAAAATCCCATACAAAAAAAAAAAAAACACACACAAAAAATCCCATACAAAAAAAAACACACACAAAAAATCCCATATTGGTCATAAATGATTGTAAAACATCCGGTTCCTCATAAATTATGATGGGCAAACTGAAATTATGTACTGATAAAAATGACCTCTCGCATGACACTATTTGAATTAGAATGTGTAAGTTTCTTTTTTCCCCTAATATACAAATAGTCTCTTATCGTCGGATTTGAGATGACAGATTTTCTTACGTAGTCCGTCTTGTCGGCTGGAGCTTTAGAATACACCGACAGCACCTCTTCTAAAGTTTTTAAATTCTACTAAGTCATTTGATTTAGACTGGTTTTTAGGTGGGATCTTTTCCTCTGAATTTTTGAGATGAGGCTTGATGATTAGTATTATCTGCATTATTCGGACTATTATCCTCATCTTCATTGTTATCTGTACAACGTTTCGTCCGATGTGCCCCCCCCCGCATTCTTCAGGTATTTCTTGTCGGATTCGGTAACCTTCTCAGACTCGGGAACCTTCTTTTCGAACTCGGGAACCTTCTTGTCGTAATCGGAAACCTTCTTGTCGTAATCGGGAGCCTTTGAACCTAACCCTTTATTAAGTCCGAGGGGGTATACTGTTCTCATTTCGCTAACCATAGCTGGGGTAGAGGCGTTAAGCTGTGTTAATTATTATTCTATGTTACTACTGTCCCTGGCCAAGATTGAACTTGCAGTCTAGAGATAACTGTCACTTAGAACTGTCTTAACCTAACTCCTTTGTCCACTAGGCCATGTATCCAATTGTCCATAAGGAAATGAATCCGACGGTATCCGATGTATAGACGAAATGGTATGAAAAACACATATGTTGTTAAATTGAAATTATTTCAATGTGTTTTTCATACCATTTCATATATATAAGTAAAGTCGTCGGGGCGGCCTAAAGTCGGTATCAGCGAATCAAGGATTCCTCTTTTCACTAGCGCTAGACCAAGGAGATTTTTTTTGCATCTGAGTGGAGCGCCACACCTACCATCAGCTCCTACTTTACCGCACAGATCCCTGTGCTACTCATACGCTCGTTGCGAGGACCGGAATCGAACTAGAAAAAACCATGTGGTAGCCGAACACTCTACCGACTGAGCTATATATAAATATATATTTTTAAGGAGATTATTGCTTAATTAAAGTCATACCTAATTTGTTATATAAATTCTGTATATATAAATTCACATATATATATATATCTGTGTGTGTGTGTGTCTGTGTGTGTATAACATTTAAAAATCCCTCATGTGATCTGGTAAACACCAAAATGGTCCAAGAGTCGGGTTTACTACCCGGTACCTGAGGCGTTCCTCAAGGGTAATACCAACTGAACTGACCATTGCACATTCTTTGCTTCTTTTGTGCGTGGCTTCCCACGTAAAATATTTTATGTTAATCTGGCCAGGTGGGAGGCCAGGAAAATAAATATGTTAGGTGCATTTTTCTCTTCTGTCGAACACATAGTCTTGGTTGAACTATTATTCGGATTTGCAATGACAGGTCAAGGGTCCCTATCAAGTGAAATTTCCTTACTGCTTTCTACAAAATACCTAACGGGTCAATTGTATTATATACACGATTTTCACAATCTAATTTAAGTGCTTACATTCCGGGGGTTTGTCGGTAATCTATTGCTTTTAAAATGTTTATAATGAAAATAACGAACTGTTTTGATAGATTTTTTTTATTATTATTATTGAAATCGTTTAAGGTTTTTTTTTTTGTTTTTTGTTTTTCGGATGTATTCAAACAGCCGATGTAAATTGACCAATGGCGGCAAATTGATACAAACTTGTTTGTGATTGTTGGACGAGCTTAAAGACTATGTCGGATCGTAACAATCTTGTGAGCAAGACACTATGTGATTATTTACGCGGCCTGCAGAATTACTTTAATCTGATGTAACAACAAATTGGCAAAGCAATGATTGTCGTCTGCTTCATTTGAGAAAATGGCGACCGCTGGTGGGCGATAAAAGAACGGCGGTGTCGGTGACGCAGCTAGTGTTGGTTTTAGCGCGAAAGTCCGCCACTCTGAGAATCTGCGTTGTCTGTCGATTTGCAACTGTTTATCTTTCATCAATCTTTGTTGTCTTTCCGTTCTCATTAAATTGCAATCCGGTTGATTCAGCGGCGCCATTTGCAATCGAGATAGCCGGCTTTGGATTTAAAAAGAAATAAATCGTGTAACCAAACCCTGCTTCATGACAGTCGTTTCTAGCGTTCCTGGGTTGGCCAGTTCTTGTCATAATCTAAATTTTAATCCATTTGGAATTTTTTAAATAAAGATTTATCTTATTATATGTATTTTGACTATGTATTAAATACTCATTGATGAACACGTAAAAATCCTGAGGGTATTGTGACGCAAGCAGTGACGTAGTTTTGGTTATAGACAGACAAACACTGAATCGCCATTATAATAAGATAGACTTATGTTCTGAGGATGATACTAAACGGCATCTGATGGTCGCGTTCTAGTTTTGGGATTGTGGAGTACCCCTTCATTACCATTACTATCAGGTCACACTGACCCAGAGTGGTAGTACCTGTTAGAGTTCAGTATATGAGTTCAATAGATATGTTTAAAGATTATTTGCACTAGCAAATATATCCACTCCCCCAGTGCAAGTATTTAAGTTTTAATGCAATAAATAATCATAATAAATTAAATGACTATGATTATTAAAGAATGCAATAAAAAGATATAATTAGAGGAGGTATAATCGAAATATTGTTAAATCTTAATGATCGCGCCAATTAGGCTGATGATCTTAGTATTAGGGTAATGCAACGGTTAAATCTGTGGGTCAGACTAGACCGGAGCCGCTAGTTACCTATTTAGTGGTCCCATTCATAGCTGGGCCAGAATGGACCTTGAGAGTAATACAACGGAGGAGCTACTCAACTCTTCATAGCTCTAAGAAAACTGTTTGGTTTGGTTTTGTTTTAATCGGCCATTATTCAACCTCAGGGTTTTAATGCTAATAAGTTTTGAAATTAATAGCCTTCTTAATGGATACTCAATATCTTTACTAAACACATTTTTCATTTAAAACGACTATATAATGGGACTTAACCGGTGCTGACACTTACTCCGGGTCGATGTGACCAGGAAGCAATGGTGATGAGGGAGTGTCTACAATTTCCTCAAACCTGCAAAACTGACTCACTATCATATAGAGCTTTAACGCCATTCAAAGAACAGTAGACCCTCACTATCAAACCGCCTTCTTAGAACCCATACGATAAACAGGGTTGGGGCTCCCATAATGGGAAAAAGGGTGGGAAGAATCATATAGGCTGCTAGGCGCTTGACGTGTCAGCCGATTGATCGCAGGGGTTCTCTTGACAGCCCGTTAGCCCAAGAATAGGCCAAGCTAACAAAACTGGATTCTCGTCCACCGGGTGCAGACTAGTGTCATTATACGGGACGGGACGGGACAATGATTTGAAGATGCAGAAAAGTCGTTGGACGTCGGTGATCTAGTGACCATAAATACAATCGTTTAGATTTCCAGTGTCCCTGCGTCCCAAAATCGTCGGTGATATTCATCGCACGTACTTTTGTTATTGTGTGCCATCGATTTCCCGTCATTTCCGGTGAAAAGCGGCGGATACGACCGTCGGGAAGTTTGGAAGATTTTTATTTTTGACGCATGCAAGTGGTTTACGTAAGAAAATAAAAGAAGTTTGTGTTGCATAGTAAAAAAATCATAAGGTAAGTGGTGGGGTAGGAAAGTATTGAAGAGATCACTCAGCTAGCGACGACGGTGCCTTATATATAATATATATATATATAATATATATATATTGTTACGATTTTAAAACAAGTAGACCAGAAGGAAAATAACTTAATGCAATTGGGTGTCACGTCTTTCTCACCGGATAGTTACTTACCCTTCTTCTTCTCCCCCTCCCCTCTCTCTCTCTTCACTGTAGTTTATCATAAAGATACTAAATACATTCTCTTCTTCTTTTCTTTCTTCTCTTCTTTTCTCTCTTCTTCTCTTCTTCTCTTTCTCTTCTTCTTCAGGTAATCAAATCTTACACAATTGAAATGAACGCTAGTGGTGTTATTTCAATTCGAGATTATCTATGCTATCTATCTATCTATCTATCTTTTTATCTATCTATTCTATCTATCTATCTATCTATCTTTCTTACTATCTAAGTCTACTATCTAGTAAATATATTTTAATATCTATCCCTCTATTCACGTCTGTTCATACATTCTATCTAACTATCTATCTATCTATATATATATCTATAAGATATACTATAGTATATATAATATATTTATATATATATAAGAGAGAGAGAGAGAGAGTGAATAACACAATCATATCAATCTCTCTATCTCAGTCTGTTCATACATATCTATCTGTCTATCCCTATCTTTGTTTCATATTTTCATATCGTATCTCGATCTCAGTCTGCTTCATCCATCTACTCATTCTATCTGATCTAATCTCTCTCTCCTCTCTCTCTCTCTCTCTATATATTATATATATAATATTATATATATATATATATATGATATATATAAGTAAAATAAATAACACAAGACTTAGAGATCTTAGCTTTATAGTCTATTTCAGGGAGCTTAGACAAAGCTAAAGCTCCTGAAATAGACTAAACGCTAAATGCTTAAGTCTTTGTATTTTTTTACTTATAAGTTGCTCTGTGACTTCTAATTATTAAGAGCACAATGAGCTCTCAAAACTGCGACAGGGGTTTTTAATAAAATCCTTGTTCGTAAGGAAATTTCTCTCTGGCACTTTTGGTATTAATATAATATATCTAATATATTATATATATATATATATCGAATAGCACTCATATCTATTCTCTACTCAGTCTGTTCAACATATCTACCTAATGTCCCAGTTTATTCATATATATTCATATGTCGCGCCTGTCCCGTGTTTATGGAATTTTTCATATCTATACATGAATTTACCCAGTATCCCACGCGTGACCAGGTTTCGGCACGAAGGCCCTATAATGTGGGACCTACCCCCAGGCGTGACTCATGGGTGGCGGGTGCAAAAAATGCGTTGGTCCCTGTCCGGCATCCCCCTCAAGGGGGTGCCTTCAGGCACTGGCAATAACCCAGCCTGTCCCTTTAAAGGGCAGGTGTCCTAGGGAATGAGCCCCCTGGGAAACGATACTTAGCTTGTAAGGTCCAGGCCGCAGCCACTGGAACCCCGCCCGAGGAGGCCGTAATCTACATGTTTTCATATCTATCATATTTTTTTTGTTTTTTTGTTTTTCATATTTATTATCTATTTATCTATTCTATCAGGTTTTGTCAAATGTGGCTTTACAAAATATTTAAAATAAAAGAAACCTTAATTTTTCATTCTCAGGATGTCCTTCGTGGACGGAGGTCCCAGAGAGCTTCGGCCTACTGACCGTGAGCTTGTGTTAAATAATTAGCGTCGACCAGGGGGTTATCCCCCAGGCAATACCTGCTCCCTCGACTTAAAAGGGCAAGGTGCTGGTTTATTGCCACCAGAGGGCACCTGAAGGCGCTCCTTGAGGGGGAATGCCGACGTATCGACACAATTCTTTGTTCTCTCCCACCATATACTTTTCGCTCTGTGGGTGGGTGGCCCACGTTCAAACGAGGTCCTGTGCCCAGTCCCCGATACAGGTGGGGTATGAGACAATAAACTCAAGGATGTCTACATCATTTTATTATTTTCAGCGATGTATGCTATTTTTCACATAATCGCCATTTCGTTCCTTAACTTTTTGTAGGCACCGGGGCAGTTTTCTAGTGCTCACGTCATACGCTGTTCCCGCCATGTCGTTGAGGGAAGCGGTGGAATCTTGTCCGTCGTTGCTTCCACGATTTGTTCAAGATCGCACGTAGCATTCTTGTGTAGCTCCCATCTGCCTACCCACGGGATGACATGGTTCAAAACAACAACAACAACTGTTTATAGCGGTTAGGTGTACATTTTTAATTGACAATGACGATTGTAAAATAACCAAGGTAGATTTCAAGTTCCTGATTTCATAATTCAGTGTGTTAGTACAGGTGCATCAGCCAGGTAAATTCATTCACCAGATATCTGAACACGGCCAATTCAATGTTATTGAAAGTTTTCCCGTCCCGTGCTTTCAATTTCGCGTTATCACGACATGTCTTCTTTCTTCATTTAGTTAGCAAATTAGAAGTGTATCAAGTGGCTGTTGCTATGACGACAACAATATGAGATATAGTTCGAACTGGATGAGCGTTACAGATTGAACCTCAGCCATTGTTGTGTGGGTGTGGCATTAGAAGTGGTATTGTAAGCTTTGTTCCCTAAGGGCAGGGATTATGCTAGGGGGGCACGTAAATAGTAATGATGAAAGAAAAAGAAAAAGGGAGGGGAGTAAAAGAATAAGAGTAAAACAATATATTTAAGATATTACAAGAAATTGAAGAAAGGCAAGAATAGAAGGAAATGTTAGAAAAAAGACAGATGAAGAAAGAAAGAAAGAAAGAACCAGAAGGAAGAAAGAAGAAAAAAAGAAAAAGGGCAGGAACAAAAAAAGTAAGAAAAAGAAATGAAAAAAAACAGAATAAGATAGAAAATGAATGAATGAAGGAATGAAGGAAGGAAGGAAGGAAAAGAAGAAAGAAGCAAGAAAGAAAGAAAGCAGAAAGAGAAAAGAAAGACATAAGAAAGAAATGAAAGAAAAAAGAGAGAAGGGAAAAGAAAAAAGAAAGAAGAAAGAAAGGAAAGGATAAAAAAGGAGGAAGGAAGGAAAAATAATGAAAGGAAAGGGGGAAGGAAAAAGAAAGAGTTGAAGAAAAATGGGGAAAAACAGAAAGAAACGATGAAAGAAAGAAAGGACGGAAGAAAGAAAGAAAGAAAGGAAGAATAAATAAAGAAGGGAATGAAAAAGAAAAAGAAAGTAGAAGAAAGAAAGAGAGAAAAGCAGAAAACAAACAATAAAGAAGAAAAGAAAGAAACAAAGAAGAGAAAAAGAAGAAAGAAATAATAAAATAAAGAAGAACCAACGCGAAATAGCAAAAATAAAAAAATCAGCGTTAAATGAATGTGAGGAAAAAAAAGAATAACAAACGAATGGAAAGAAAGATCAGAAGTAGATAAGAAAAGAAGGTTGAAAAAGAAAATAATGGAATAAAGATGGAATTATCTATATTTAATGGAATAAAGAAATGAAAAAAGAAGGAAGACAAAGAAAGACTAGAAAGAAAATAAAGTGAAAAGACTGAATAAAAAATGAAGACGCTAAGGAAGACAGAAAGCAAAAAAGAAAGAAAAAAAGGAAAAATGAATAAATAAAATAAGAAGCAATAAAAGGAAACCGGTAGAAAATTAAAAGCAAAGGAAAAAATGAATGAATTGCAAGAAAGAAAGAAAGAAAGAAAGAAGAAGAAAGAAAGAAAGCAAACAGAATGATATTATTAGAAACAATTTGATAATGAATATTAACGAAAAAAAAAAGGAAGAAATGGAATAATAGGTAGATAAAAAGAATAAAAATGGGAAATATAAATACAAAGAAGGATAAAAGAAGAAAGAAAACAAACCAAAACAAAAGAAAGACAGAAAGAAAGAAAAAAGAAAAAGAAAGAAAGACAGAAGAATAAGATAATATGTAGAGTAAATAATGAAATTAAGAGTAGGGCAAAATAATGATTCAAAAGAAAGAAGAAGACAGGAAGAATAGAACGGGAAGAAAAAGAAAAATAAACCGAAAGATACAGAAAGAAAAATAACGAAAGAATAGAAAGATGAAAAAAAGAGAGAAACATAACGAAAGAAAGAAAAGAAAATAATGAAGAAAGTAAAAGAAAGAAAATAACGAAAGAAGAAAAAAAGAAAATGGCGGGCGGAAAGAAAGAAAGAAATAAACGAAAAGAAAAGAGAAAAAGAAACCTAAGAATAAACGGATATTAGAAAGAAGAAAAAAGAAAGAAATAAAAAACGAAAGATAAAGAAAAGAAAGAAATAACGAAAGAAGAACAGAAGAAAGAAGAAATTAGCTAAAAAAAAAACTTTTTCGTTGAAAAAAGAAAGAAAGAGAAAAGAGTAAGAAATAAACGAAAAGAGAAAAAAGAAAGCAAGGAAAAGAAAACGAAAATAAACGAAAGAAAAGAAAGAAATAACGAGAAAAAAGAAAAATAACGATAAGAAAGGAAAGATAAAAAGAAGAAAAATTACGAAAGAAGCAAGAAAGGAAAGAAAAATAAAGAGAAAGCAGAAAGGAAGAAAGAAAGATAAATAACGGAACGAAGAAAGAAGAAAGAAAAAAGAAAGAAAGAAAGAATAAGAAACTAACGCGAAAGAAAGAAAGAAAAAAACAAAAAAGAAAGAACAAGGTGGGAACGAAAGAAAGAAATATAACGAAAGAAAGAAAAAAGAAGAAAATACCGAAAGAAAGAAAGAAAAGAAATAAACGAAGAAAAGAAAGAAAAATACCACCGACGAAGAAAGAAAGAAAGAAGAAAGAAAATAACAAAGAAAGAAAGAAAAGAAAAGAAATAACGAAAGAAAAGAAATTGAAAGAAAGAGAAAAGAAAAATAACGGAAAGAAAGAAAGAAAGAAAAGAAAAGAAAATAACCGAAGAAAGAAGAAAGAAAAAAGAAAGAATAACGAAAGAAAGAAAGAAAGAAAGAAAGAAAGAAAATTAACAAAAGAAAGAAAGAAAAGAAAGAAAGAGAAGAATATAACAGAAAGAAAGAAAGAAAAGAAGAAAGAAAAAGAAGAAGCAGTAAATAAAAATAACCGAAAGAACGAGCAGAAAGAAAAAAAATAAACTGAAAAAAATAAAAAAAAGAAAAGAACGAAAGAAAAAAAATACTCGCAAAAGAAAAAAAGAAAAAAGAAGAAAATTTTACGAAAAGGAAAGAAAGAAAGAAGAAAGAAACAATAACGAAAGATAAGAAAGAAAATAACGAAAGAAAGCAAGAAAAATAGAAGCGAAAGAACGATAAGAAAAGAATAAAGAAAAAAATAGACGAAAGAAAAGGAAAAGAAAGAAGAAATAACTGAAAGAATAAGAAAGAAAGAAAGAAGAACCAATAGAAACAACCGAAAGAAAAGAAGGTAAAAAGAAAAAAAGAAAAAAAGAAAGGAAGAGAAAAAAGATAATAAGCACACTAAAAAAAAAAATAGTCAAAACGAAGAAAGAAAAGCAAGAAAGAAAGAAACGATTCTCTTCTCAATTTTTTCTCTTCCGATCACCCTTCTTCNAACGAAGACGGATAAGAAGGAAAAAAGAAGACAGGGAAGGGAAGGGAAAGAAAGAAGGAAAGGAAAAAAAAAAGAGTAAATGGTGATAAAAAGAATTAAAAATAAAATAAAAGACAGTAACATAAAAAAGGGAAACCGTGATAGAAAAATTAAAAGAAAAGAAAAAAAAAAAGAAAAAAAAAAGATAAGAAAAAAAAAAAAAAAGAAAAAAAAAAAAACAAAAAAAAAAAAAAAGAAAAAAAGAAAGAAAAAATGAACAAAAAAAAAAAAAAAAAAAAATAAAAAAAAAAATAAGAAAAAAAAAGAAAAAACTAATTGAAGGAATCTGCAAGAAAAAAAAAAAGGAAGAGAAAGAGAGAAAAGACAAGAAAGAGAGAAAAAAGAAAGAAGGACGGTAAGAAGTAGAAAACCAGATGTTTAGGGATTAAGAATTAAACGAAAAAAAAGAAAAAAAAAAAAAAAAAAAGAAGAAGAAGAATTAAGGAAGAAAGAAGAAGAAAAAAGAGAAAATGGAAAATTAATAGAGCACGTAGATAAATAAAAGAAATAAAGAGAAAAATGTTAGAGAAAAGGGAAATAAAGGCGAAAAAAAAGAGGAAAAAGGAAAAAGAAAAGGTGTAAGAGGAAAGGAAAGAAAGAAAGAAAACAAACCAAAAAGACCACGACAAAAAGAAAAAGAGAGAAAGAAAGAAGAAGAGAAGACACAGGAAAAAGCAGAAGAAAGAGATAGAAATAATTGTGTTGCTGATGACTTAATAAATGAACTTAAGGTAGGAAAATTAAATTGACAATTACCAAAGAAAGAAAGAAAGAAGCTAAAGAAAATACGAAGAAAAAAGAAAGAAATAACAAGAGAAAGAGAAAGATAAAAAAGAAAGCAAAAAGAAGAAAGAAAGAAAGAAAAAGTAGGGATAGAAGAAGAAGAAAGAAAGAAAAGAAAACGAAAGAAAGAAAGAAAGAAAGAAAGAAAAATAAATCGAAAAAAAGAAAGAAAGGAAATTAAGCGAAGAAAAATAACAAAACAAAAAAAGAAAGAAAAAAAAAAAAATCAAAAAAAAAAAAGAAGAAAGAATAAAACAGAAAGATAAAGAAAGAAAGAAAGAATAAAGAAAAAAGAAAGAAAATAACCGAAAGAAGAAAGGAGGAAAGAACATCGAAGAAGAAAGAAAGAAAAATAACGAAAGAAAGAAAGAACGAAAGAGAAGAAGAGAAAGAAGAAAATAACGAAAGAAAGAAAGAAAGCAAAAAATAGACGAAAAAGAAAGAAAGAGAAAGAAAAGAAAGAAAAGAAAGAAAGAATAAGAAAGAAAAAGAAAAGAAAATAACGATAACGAAAGAAAGAAGAGGAGTAAGGAAAAAGAAACTCCGAAAGGAAGAAATTGACATTGTGTTCGATCCTGCTTGTGTGGAGGGTTGGTATTATATATATTATATATATATATATAATATATATATATATATATATACTATATACTAAGTTTATAGGTAGTTCTTCAAGCTTTCAAATGAGAAATAATTCGTATAGCATTATTGCTTAATTCGAACTAACAAAAGCAGACATAAAAAGAAAGAATGGAATAAAAATGAGTAGAAATAAGAAAAGAATTATAGAAATAAGTCTTTTAAAAAATTCCTTTTTGTCATTGTTGGAACTTGACACATTAATACATTTAAAATTCCAATGAGTAAGACTCCGTTCCTTTTTATTTACATATTCAGACCAAAAAAGGAGAGGTTGCCGTTGGCCCCCTCAACAGATTGTGACCCTGAGTCATTACACAGGAATTATAGACCATCCGTGAATATAATCGAAATAAAAGGAGGGTCTTTGGGATCGAAACCGAGAAGTAAGTTTCGTGGTCAGCCTCTGTGTGGGTGGATACTGGAAACTTCCGGTCGAAAAGTTTTCTTCAGCTTTTGGTTTCAAAATCTAAGGGAAGTGAAAAAATTATTAATATCCAGTGGCTAATATATATATATATATATATATATATATAATTGTTAAAATAAGAATATATATATATATATATATATATATATTCTTATTTAAGAATATATATATATATATATATATATTATATATAATTGTTATTATTATTATACTAAAAGCTTGCGTTTACACTTTTAGTTGGCGGTCATCAGCGTAAATCCCCCCCCCCCACAGTGCTCAACCCTAGGGAGCATATATATAGTCATCCACAGACACGTGTTTCGACTTATCAAGTCTCTTCTGTGTGGCTAGACATTTGTAAGCTACCTACAGCCGGGATTGAATATATATATATATATATATATATATATATATGAAGTGAACAAACAATGTGTTGGAAATGGCGAAGGCCGACAATGTTTGGGAGATTATGTGCTTAATTAAAGTCATACCTAATTTGTTAATTAATTAATTAGAATTAAATGAATTAGGCATGCATATCGGCTTAAATGTAAAGCGTAAACAAGTCGAGAAAAAGTCGACTTTTTCTCGATTTGTTTACGCTTTACATTTAAACCGATATGCACGCCTAATTCATTTAATTATAATTAATTAGGTATGACTTTAATTAAGCACATAATCTCCCAAATATATATATATATATTATATATATATATATATATACATTCACATATCAACTAAGAAGCATACGTGGGTCCCTCAACAACAATATATATATATATATATATGTGTGTGTGTGTGTGTGTGTGTGTGTGTGTGTGGTAGAGATATGAGGAACACAAGAACAATAAAAGCGTACTAACGAACACATCACAACTACCCAACACACATACATGAATCGTCACTAACGCTTACCCACCCACTTGACCTCTTCTCCTATCCACCCCTTCCTGTTCCACTTCCCCTTCTATAAAACACTTGTATGATACCTTGATAACTCAATAAAGCGACTGATGATGCCGAGCTCAATGCTCTAGCGAAATATATCCTACATACGTTCGTCTGAGTTTTGTTCTTGTGTTCCTCATATCTCTACCACCTTCTGTCGGATTCATTCCAATCCTCTTTTCTCATTCATATATATATATATATATTATATATATATATATATATATGGGTGTACAAAAGTAGGTATACAACAGAATCACACAGATGGAATTAGTAGCATATTATCTTAAGTGTCATCATTTTGTAAAATTTTAGTGTCATTAGCCATATTTAATTGTGACTAATAATTAACATGTTATTAATAATAATAATGTTATTACACGTATATGTAACATTTGTTTGTTTACTAAATGCAATGAGTATTGTATGTTTTTTTTATAACTGTATACCTACTTTTGCACACACACCCATATATATATATAATATATATATATATATATATATATATATATATATATATATATTATTTATCAAAGGTTTACTACCATGTAAATATTGTAGCAGCATAAGTAGCTAATCCAAAAGGGCTCAATATATCTTGTAAAATATAGAGCAATAATAGTTGTAGAGAAGTTATTTCCCTACCACGGTTTCGGTGTTCTTAGTAGACCTTCTTCAGGGTCATATATTTTATTAGCCACATAGATTTACTTAGTTCCCCTGAAGACGGTGTACTAAGAACACCGAAACTGTGGTAAGGAAATAACTTTTCTACAACATTCTTTCATATATACATGTAGAATTAAATAAAAGACACATCTCCTGTTTAACAATTTTATTTTTTATCTTTTCGAGTTTTCTGGCCAACTTTTTAATGTTTGGGTTGAATTCGTGGATAAGTCCACCAAAGTTCAGGTCCCGAGTACTTTCGGCACTTCGAAGTGCCATCATCAAGGGTAATGTGTTCCAGTTTTTTTAAAATTATATTAATGTGGAGGCTGGAAGGAGCACCCCTGATGATGGCACTTCGAAGTGCCTAAATGTACTCGGGACCTGAACTTTGGTGGACTTATCCACGAATGCCACCCAAACATTAAAAAGTTGGCCAGAAAACTCGAAAAGATCAAAAATAAAATTGTTAAACAGGAGATGTGTCTTTTGTTTAATTCTACACACACACACACACACAAATAAATAAATATATATATATATATATATATATATATATATATATATATATATATATATATATAATAGAATTTGATAATTTGCTTTTGAAGCATTAAGTATATTATTATTTATATTTTTGAAGGCAATTACAATGCGTATATCGTGTAAAATTCGATAATTATTGAAAATAATAATGACAAGCAAACTCGACGTGGAACACCGTACAGCTTTCTCAACTTTATTAAGTCTCATCAGCGGTGTATACCTACGACAGAGATCGAAAGGTATACACCGCTGATGAGACTTAATAAAGTTGAAACAGCTTGTCATGATTATTTTCAATAATTATCGAATTTTATACGATATACGCATTGTAATTGCCTTCAAAAATATAAATAATAATATATATATATATATGTGTGTAATGATGATGATGATCATCATCATCATTGTTATATATATATATATATATATATATATATATATATAATATAATCATCATCATCATCATCATACTTTGTATTAACGAAAACTGAGGAAGCGTCATGTGAGCTGCAATGAAAAATAAACACGTCCCAAATTTTGACAAATGTTTGTTTTTTTCTCTCTTAAAAACTCAAAATAAACACATAAAAAGGATAAAAATTGAGTTTCTGAAAGAAGAGTAGAATTTAAAAAAAGAAAAAAAAGAAAAGAAAAACAGTAGATAAAAATAAGCCCAATAAACAAATTGAGGAAACCATATAAGGGAGGTGAAGCAATGTCATACTCAGATCAACTTCCTTCTATTGTGATCTCACATTGTGACCCGTTCACGCTTTTTAGATAAAATGCATTTGAAAAAAAAAGTTTTTTCGTTCTATTTTATGAATTGTTGGAAGGAGCCACTGAAACTGGTAATTCACTTCCAGACAGAAGTGTCCATTACATTGCACTTGGTGACTAGCAGACCATTATTAATGAGATTGATTCTCACTGAGTTACCTATTCACTTGATCTTGTGCCAAACTTAGCTACAATTAATATATATTAGAATATTAGCCACTGATATTCTTGACAAAAATCCCCTGTTTACTAAAAATTAAAATAATATTTCCATAACATTAGCTATCCCAGTCGGCTGGGGCTATGAAATATGCCCACTGCACCCCTACAGAGGGGTAAGATCTCCCGCCAAATGGGCTACCTGTTGGCCGTAGGTATCGACCCATGATGCTTAAGTACGGGATCCTAGTGACTGAGTAGTCTATGAGATCCAACACCACTTTAGTCCTTACTTAGGCTAGACGAGCGGGCGAAGAGGCTCCCTTCTATCAATCGACTAGTCACGCCAATCCCTAGCACCTATATGATTGTTCTGACCCTTATAGCGAACCCCCAACACTACTTATCATATATGTGCTAAAAGGCTGTGGCTGAGTGTCTTAGTGTCCTGCGTACAACGTTAAACTGCATGAGCGTCCAATTCTGGAGCCCTGGGGAGTATGGAGTACCCCTTTATTGCAATTCCTCCCAGGCACACCCTGACTTGGAGTGGTAGTTGTTACGATTTTTGTGGCCATCCTTAGGCTTCAAGCAAGAGCACTGTCCAGCGGAGATTCTTTGTGTTAACCTAAGTGCGATCCTTAGGGAAGAATCATTTGGTTGCTCCTTGGCGTCCCTTAATATTGGTTATGAGCCTTTGTTTGTTCCTTGGTGTCCCTTGATATTGGTCATGATCCTTTGGTTGTTCCTTGGCGTCCCTTAATATTGGTCATTATCATGTGGTTGTTCTGTGGTGTCCCTTAATATTGGTCATGATCATTTGATTGTTCCTTGGTGTCCCTTAATATTGGCTATGATCATTTGGTTGTTCCTTGGTGGTTGTTCCTTAATATTGGCTATGATCATTTGGTTGTTCCTTGGGTCCTTTAATATTGGATATGATCATTTGGTTGTTCCTTGGCGTCCCTTAATATTGGCTATGATCATTTGGTTGTTCCTTGGTGTCATTATTGCTTGTTCCTTGGTGTCATTTAATATTGGCTATGATCATTGATGGTTGTTCCTTGGTGTCCCTTAATATTGGCTATGATCGTTTGGTTGTTCCTTGGTGTCCCTTAATATTGGATATGATCTTTTGGTTGTTCCTTGGTGTCCTTTAATAGGATATGATCATTTGGTTGTTCCTTGGTGTCCCTTAATATTGGATCATTTGGTTGTTCCTTGGTGTCATTTAATATTGGCTATGATCATTTGATTGTTCCTTGGTGTCCTTTAATATTGGCTATGATCATTTGGTTGTTCCTTGGTGTCCTTTAATATTGGATATGATCATTTGGTTGTTCCTTGGTCCCTTAATATTGGATATGATCTTTTGGTTGTTCCTTGGTGTCCTTTAATATTGGATATGATCATTTGGTTGTTCCTTGGTGTCCCTTAATATTGGATATGATCATTTGGTTGTTCCTTGGTGTCATTTAATATTGGCTATGATGATCATTTGTTGTTCCTTGGTGTCCTTTAATATTGGATATGATCATTTGGTTGTTCCTTGGTGTCCCTTAATATTGGATATGATCATTTGGTTGTTCCTTGGTGTCCCTTAATATTGGCTATGATCATTTGGTTGTTCCTTGGTGTCCTTTAATATTGGATATGATCATTTGGTTGTTCCTTGGTGTCCCTTAATATTGGATATGATATTTTGGTTGTTTCTTGTGTCCCTTAATATTGGCTATGATCTTTTGGTTGTTCCTTGGTGTCCTTTAATATTGGATATGATCATTTGGTTGTTCCTTGGTGTCATTTAATATTGGCTATGATCATTTGGTTGTTCCTTGGTGTCCCTTAATATTGACTATGATCATTTGGTTGTTCCTTGTGTCATTTAATATTGGATATGATCATTTGGTTGTTCCTTGGTGTCATTTAATATTGGCTATGATCATTTGGTTGTTCCTTGGTGTCCCTTAATATTGGCTATGATCATTTGGTTGTTTCTTGGTGTCCTTGGTGTCCCTTAATATTGGATATGATCATTGGTTGTTCCTTTTAATATTGGCTATGATCATTTGGTTGTTCCTTGGTGTCCCTTAATATTGGCTATGATCATTTGGTTTTCCTTGGTGTCCCTTAATATTGGATATGATCATTTGGTTGTTCCTTGTGTCCTTAATATTGGATATGATCATTTGGTTGTTCCTTGGTGTCCCTTAATATTGGCTATGATCATTGGTTGTTCCTTGGTGTCCCTTAATATTGGCTATGATCATTTGGTTGTTCCTTGTGTCATTAATATTGGCTATGATCATTTGGTTTGTTCCTTGGTGTCCCTTAATATTGGCTATGATCATTTGGTTGTTTCTTAGTACTCCCCAGTGTTGCAATTCCCTTCATCAATGATTGCAAATGGACGTCTGTCAATATCAGCGATTTTTCATTTATTTTTCTGTATAGTATGTCCCTTTTCTTCATTTTCTTTATTTTTAATAAAAACAGAATGGTTCATTATTTAGCTGAGGTGACGACAGTCATAAGAAATAAGAATTCGGTGGATAAGTAACACCACGTAATCAGGATTTACATTTTTGCGTTTCATCTTGGACAATTTGCACGATCTCATTTTTATCAATAGGATGTTGCAAGATGATAACAGTCGTACAATTAAGAAAGACGATAGTCTATACATATATAAAGAACAGTTGGTATGTATGTATGTATGTATGTATGTATGTCCGGAGATAACAACGAAAATAAAACAATTAATGACAATGTAAATATATATACACAGTCACTATCACCAGAGCTTGCTTTTTCTGCAAAAATAATGAATATTTGATTTATATCTGGGAAGTTATTTAAAAATTAGGATTTCAATTGTAAGAGAAAGGAAAGTCATAGTTTGCCTTCTTGATTAAAACATAAACAAATCAATTATGTAAAACCAAAACAATCAATGGATCTGCGAAACTAACTTTTTATTATGCCCCACAGGCAACGCCGGGTAGCCGCTTCTAGTTAATATATAGATTGGAGTCGTAGATAGTCCTTAAGTTGGTACATAAAATGATGTTTAGAGTATAAGTCTATAGAAACTAAAGTAATTTTTATACAACCGAATACGTTACTAGGACGGGCCTATGATTCATTTTTTTTTATATCTTCTCGTGACAAATTGTGAAAAGATCACAACAATTACAATTCTTTTTGGTTCATTCCATTTTATTTATTATTATTATTATTATTATTATTATTATTATTATTATTATTATTATTATTATTATTACACTTGGAAAGGGAAAAGAGAGTTTCTACAAGGGGACAAACTTTTTTTTTTCTTTTTTTTTTTTTCTCATAGCACTCCCGTCGCCAAGACAGCAATAAAATCTCACTACATACACCTGTTTCCACTTGTCTGTTGTCTCGTCAGTGGCTCATTTTATACTGGCAAGAATATGCGCCCTCCGGGCGTAAGTATTTAAGTTTTAACATAACGAAATATATTGAATTAGAAATACTAACGAAATTAAATAAAAACGCATATAGAAAGACTACACTTATTTTAATTATATTTTAATTGGTTTCTATATAAAATCATTCATAGGATTGATTTTGATCGTTGGAGATATAAAACAATAATATTAGAGATCAATAATGCCAAGTAATTATTTATTAAACCCGGTTTTGTTAAAACCAGTATGCAAATTAACCACACCATATATGATGTAAACCTTTATGTCTTAGTGATATATAAAACCCGTTGCAAGATTTTAAACTCCTTAATAATACGGGCTGTTTTGAGGCAAATCTTACTCAGATTTTCATAGAGATATCGTTAATAAATAAGATTTATTCTATGTATTTATGATTCTGACTATAAATTAGATACTCATTGATAGACTTACACATTCCTGAGGGTATTGTGACGTATGCAGTGAGGTAGTTTTGGTTACAGACAGACAGACTTCGAATCTCCATTATGATAAGATGTATAGTTAATTGACCCTTGATTGTACCAGAGGGTTGCGAAAATGGCATTGTTTCGGATAATTAACTACGGACTCTATGCCCTTGTCTCTTTTTCTTTTTATCACCCCCTCATGGTCGAAAGATTTTCGATAGTGGTACTATTTACACCATAGCTTGTTATAAGTATAAATTATTATGAAAAAAAAAAAAAAACACCACTGAAAAAAGATCTCTTTTACTGACATTTCTGGCTTCTGGTTTTTGGTTAATTAGTCCTTTGTTAATGGTGTTGTCGCGAAAATTAAACATTATCGCACAATTTTTAAGTTTGTTATTGTTATATAATATTACGGTTATTTTATTCTATTTTTTGATGTCGTTTTTTTTTTTGTTTGATTTGTTTTTTGTCATTGATATCGAAATTCTTTGGTAATAGCATGATAATCACGTGATCATTCTAGCGGTCTCCTGATATTAAAGACTTATTTCGACCGACCGACCCCCCCCCCCCCCCCCATTTTCCCATCGCTCTTTGGTCAATTAATGAACATTGTCCGGGAATTCCTTTGGTCAGTAAATGTTTTTTAATTGTGGAGTTTGGTTCTCTTCATTTTTTTTTCTCTTTATCTTTTATTTTTATTTTTTATTTTTTTTCTTTAATTTGTCGGCTTTCATTTCGCTGTTGAAAAGGGAAAAAATCAACAACAACAACAAAAAAAAGCATTAGAAAACCAAAAAAAAACCAAAAACCAAAAAAAAACACAAAAAAAAAACACTCAATGATCCGCTACACCCTGTTCAGCATTTTTACCCCCTTGTAATTAGCAGTTATCAGCGCCCATTTGAAGTGAGTTGAATTAACAAAAAATGGTCGATTAGAGTTTGTTCTTTCCGTGACACTTAGGATCGCATTAGACAAGATTTGTTATTTTTCATTATTAATTAATCTTTAAACACTGTTTGTGGCAGCAACGATTACGACAACATCAACGACGACGACGATGATGATGATCATGATGATAATGATGATGATGATGATGATCATTATCATCATCATTATCATCGTCATCGTCATCATCATGATAGTATTCATACCGGTGCAACTGCCCATACCACTGACTACCGGTATGCTGGTCATTTTCATACATCTAATAACATTGTATCTCTCTCTCTCTCTCTCTCTCTCTCTCTCTCTCTATAATATATATATATATATATATATATATATATATATATACATATTCTCCCAATATATATATATATATATATATATATATATATATATATATATATATATATATATATATATTGGGGAGAATATGTGCTTAATTGAAGTCGTACCTAATTTTGAAAATTAATTAATTAATTTTCAAAATTAGGTACGACTCCAATTAAGCACATATTCTCCCAAAAATTGTCGGCAAAAAAGCCATATCCAAACACATCGTGTTTACATACTTATCATATCGTCGTGTAATAAAAGTCACTACAAGAGGAATATTAACCTACTCTAAACAAATCGTAAAATCTAAGAAGTCCGTTTGGTGTAGGGGATGTGGTACCCGCCTGTCAGCTTGACAGTC
>CM042150.1:31923985-31928985 GCA_023376005.1 Doryteuthis pealeii | reverse complement strand
ATATATAATATAATAATGATATAATATAATAAATATAATAAATAGTAAATATAATAAATAGTAAATATAATAAATAGTAAATACACATGGACAATTCGACACAATTACTTAATTTCTAGGCCTAAAATAACCCTAGACGGGTTAACGTGCCGTTAAAATCAATCATTCGGAGAGATGAATAAAAAGAAATTAAATCTAGAATATTCCCGCACAATCGGCTGGGGCGTTAGAATACACTGACTGCAGAGGGGTAAGACTCCCCCAATGGGGCCGCCTGTTGGCCGTGGATGGCGATCTGTGATGCTTAAGAATGGAATCCTGTTAGCTGAGCAGTCCATGACATGCAACACTCCGCCTTGGCCCTTACTTAGGCTAGACGGGCGGTTGGAGAGACTCCCTCCGATCAATCAGCTGGCCATGTCAAGCCCTAGCACCTATATGACTGCCCCAACCCTACTGCCCTTATGGAAATCCCTAACCCTTTTTATCAAATGGGTGCTAGAAGGGGGTTGCTGAGTGTCTTCATGTCCTGGGAATGCCGGTAAACTCTATCTGATGGTGAGGTCCCAGTTTTGGAGTTTTGGGGAATGTGGAGCACCCATTCATCACCATTGCTCCTAAGTCCACTCTGACTCGGAGTGGTAGTACCTGTTAGGGTCTCATCTATCGGTTAAATAGAAAAATGTGTTTATAAAAAAATTGAGTATACATTTAAGTATGAATTTATTTCAAAACTTTGTCGGCATTAAATGACCCACTGAGGTTGATCTGCCGTAAAACAAATCAAACCAAACCAAACCAAACCAACTAGAATATTCAATTTATATACCAATACGCTTATTCCTTAATCTTCCGACTGTTATCATCTTGCAACGCCCTCTGGTTAAAAATTTGTCTGTCAAAATCGTCCAAGGTGGAATACAAAAATGTAAATCCTGATTATCTGGTGCGCTTATCCACCGAATTTTTGTTTCTTCACCCCAGCTGGAATATTACATTTTTATTATAAAGAAAGAAAGAACACGCTACTCTGAACAAATATAATAAGATGAGAGAATGAGGCTAGAGTAAAGATAGACAGAGGGGATAAAATATGATAAGAAAGAAAGAAAGAAAGAAAGAAGTAAAAAAGAAAGAGCGTAGGGGAAAGATAGAGAGAATAGAGGGTAGCGTAAAGATAGACAGAGGGGATAAAATATGATAAGAAAGAAAGAAAGAAAGTAAGAAAGAGTGTAGGGGAAAGATAGAGAGAAGGGGTGAGCGCGCAGAAATGATAACCATAATCTGTTTCAATCGAACATAACGAAAAGATGAAAAGAAGGAAAGAAAAAAAAAGAGGGAGAAAGAGAGGGAGATTTAAATTAAGATTATTATACTTTTTAGATATTGAAATAAATGCTATAGCTCTTAAGTAACCATATCAAATGTTGTAATAATTAGATTATCACACTGTGGTATATCCACACGTCTTGCTAATCTTACAATAGTGGAGATACATAATTTCACAGGAATCTTACGCAGGATTCGAACCCCGACAGACATTTACGGTAAAAAGAGGTATGCTACAAACTAAGTGCAGATCTGAAAACAATGCTTTTATACCTTTGGTATTGAGTGGGGTTGTGTGGATAGGGGGCTGAGAATGGAATTGTGTATGGTTCATGTAGCTTGGAATAAGCAAATGAGTTCTGAGATAATCCATCATTTCTTTTCTGAAGATCGTATAGCCCAGAAACTATCAGTAACCAAGTGTTGACTTCATGTCCATGCTACCTTAAATTAAATATATAATATATATATATATATATATATATATATATATGAGAAGTAAACAAACAGACGACGTTTGTGATATGGCTATTTTCAGCCGACAATATCTGGGAGAATAAGTGCTTAACTGAAGTCGAACCTAATTTTTGAAATTTAATTCATTAATAAATCAACAAATCGAGAAAAATCAATCTCTGTTTGTACATTTCGGCCTATTAGGCCTCATCAGCAGAGCTATAGATACGAAGACCGCCCCGTATAGCTCTGCTGATGAGGCCTAATAGGCCGAAATGTACATACAGAGATTGATTTTTCTCGATTTGTTTAGTCTTACATTTAAATAGGTAAATCCCGCCTAAATAATTATTAATGAATTAACTTTCAAAAATTAGGTTCGACTTCAGTTAAGCACTTATTCTCCCATATATATATATATATATATATATATATATATATATATATATATATAAAGTGTTATTCTGGTTCCAACGGGAGAAAATTAAATATTTTATAAAAAAAGAAGGTCCGCAAAATGGATTATGTTTTTAGAAAAATTTTTTTATTATTTTTATCTTACATTAAGGGATGTGGGTGGGTCACTTAGCATTTATGAAATGCGTGTGCTTCTATTTTTGAGCGGAAAAGTACGTGTGTAATGACGCACTCATGCCACAACGAACACCGACTGGACTCCCGTCACATTCTTCACAATCCTTTGAACAGCGTTTCAAATATTTCACTTACAATGGAATTCTGTAAATGCATGACATCATCAACTAACAGAAGCATTTGCCGCCATTTTGAATATCACCAGTTGGGTTCAACACAAGCGCGCATGCGCGGGTTTCTATATTAATATGCAATCATTTCGATACATATGTGCGTGCGTAATATAAGTAAAATGTAAATAAAACAAGGATTTAAAAATATTTATTAATATTACTAGCAAAAGAAAAATGGGATCATATGACCTTTAGACACCCCTTTTTGAACTCGATTAAGAAAAGACATATTTTCCATTTACACCGTCAATATCCGGTTGTTTTAACAAACGATTTTTAGATTTAAAAAAATTTATAAAACTAACCCCATAACCCTAACCCTTAACCCTAACCCCCAACCCTAATCCCTATCAAAGAACCGGATATTGACGGTGTAAATGAAAAACATGTCCTTTCTTAATAGAGATCAAAAAGGGGTTTTACACATTTTTCGGACCATATTACCTGAAGGGTAATATGGTCCGAAAAAAATTTAAAATCTAATTTTTGAAAGATATTGCCTGGTTTAAAATTAAATGTAAGATAGTGTGTATCATAAGTAAGCAAAATCATCAAATTTATTAAAAAAGTAAAAAAGAATATATATATATATATATATATATATATATATATAAACATGAAGATGAATCGATGGTGAAACGTTTCAGTTTTTAGCAAACTTTCATTAGGATTTGAGATGAAAGAAATGTTGTGTGGGTAAGGGTGGATGACCTTCGAAAAAATAGGAGTATGGTGGTTGTATGTGAAGAATGGGCCGTAACCGAGTTCAGCATAGCGTTTGTTCCAATTCACGTGTAGATTTTCCCCAGAAACGGTGAAAAGTGTTTGATTTGGACACATGTATACGAGACGAGAAGAATCTAAATTAACTGAAATTATTATCATTAAACTATAGTAAAACAGGTTAAGGGTCAACATTAGGCCAATGTTTAATCTTTCTCTCTCGCATACACTTCTCTCTCTCTCTCTCTCTCTCTCTCTCTCTCTCTCTCTCTCTCTCTCTCTCTCTCTCTCTCTCTCTCTCTTAACTTCTAGATAGAACTATCATATTAGGGAAGGGGAAAAAGACAAGCAGACATTTAAGAGAAGGTCGGGGCAGTTTTTGACTTAATTACAAATTACGATTAATTAGAACGAAATAAAATGGAATTTCTTTTCAAACATAATTTAATCCTGAATGTAAGGAATATTTTGTGGTGTGTTTTGTGCCATTAAACTAAAAAAAGCCTTAGGGTACCAAAAGTTGATTCACTCAGCTTTAGTATGATAATAATAATAATAATAATAATAAATATATATAATATATATATATATATATATATATATATTAGTTGTAGTAGTATTGGAATCTTGAAATGCTTTTCTTTTTCTCTCCTTCCAGTCCCTTCGTCGTCGTGTAAAATCCAAGTTAAATATTTCCATAGTCCCCACAGTGTTTCACAACAATCCGACTCACTGGGACTGTCGGGCTTTTTACAACCCAAATGTAGCATGCTTCTCCCACCACTGTTTCGAAGGTAAATATGGAACGAGGAGGAGAGGTAGGAGGAGAGGGAGGGAGAAGGGGGAGGGGGAGGAGGGGTAGAAGGAGGAGAATTTATTGCAAATGAAAATAAAGATAAGGTGCTGCGTAAAATGAGGTGAAAACAACTCAAGTATGCTCACGGGGAAATAAACAGAATTCCTTAAAACACAATGGAGCCCGAAGACACACACACACACACACACACACAACACACACACACACACACACACATACACTTATATATATATATATATATATATATATATAATATATTTGAAATGTGTCTGCATATTAATGTTTGTAATCAGGTCTATGAACGCATATACACTTATTTACACATATTTAGCCACGCGCACTTATTCTTATATACCTACATACATATATAGCCACACACACACACACACACACACACACACACACATATATATATAGATATATATATAGATATATAGATAGATATATTGAAGAGTGGGTTCCACGTATGCTTCTCATATAAATTTGATGAAAATTCCATGGCCTATATATTTTACTGATGTTAATAATTAAAAGAAAACTTTGAAAAATATAATGTACTTTCAATCAAAGACCGTTGGAAATGAAGCCTCATGAACAAGAAATGATTTGATGTATTTCAGGAAATCCTATCCGCTTCAACCGGTGATAACAATTATATATACTAGAATGAAGTGTTTGACCTTTCTCATAATACACCACACAACAGCTCATAAGGAAAAGACATAACACACAAATAATTCACTTGGTTTGAAAATTGCATAGGCAAAAACTGTCAGTTAGTAAGTGCCATTAACTTCATGTCTTGCTACCTTAACTTATACTAGCAAAAAAATGGAAGCGTGTGGTGTAATGGTTAAAGTCATGGGAAATGGACTCGTCGCCCCGAGTTCAAATCCTGGGCGTGCTAA
>CM042150.1:31913985-31921485 GCA_023376005.1 Doryteuthis pealeii | reverse complement strand
CCATACATAGTTGATCAATGTAGGTCCTGACTGGGCGGCCCACATTAGCGTGCCCATGTGCTGGCTTCCACAATAGTACGTCGCTTACGATCTCGTCCTTGTTTCTCCAGCAGTGTCCTGCATGCCTGGCCCGTCTTACTCGTATGGTTTGTGAGATGGGGGTAGGTGGCCATACAGTTGCTTTTTTGTGGGGTGCTGCTTCCACGACTTATTCAGGACCGCTCGCAGCATTCTGGTGCAGCTCCCATCTAGCTTATTCTCAAGGCGTTTTGTTAGGGTCCAGGTGGTACAGCCATACAGTAGTACCGACACAACTTCAGCCTGGAAGAATCGTCTCTTTAGTTTGTCGGGGAGATCGGATTTCCATATGACTGATAATTTGTTGGTGGCCAACCATGCCTTTCCTATTCGAGTGTTAACATCGCTTTCTGTGGATGAGATATTACTACCTAGGTATGTGAATTGTTCCAACGACTTAAGAGGCTTGCCGTCAAGTGTGGAGATGTCTCCTTTCTTTTTGAAGCTCATGAACTCAGTTTTATCAGAGTTCACATATAGGCCGACGCTCTTTGCTGCCTTCTCCAGGCTGTGCAGGAGTGCCTCAGCCTGTGCCGGTGTATCTGCAAGAAGTGCGAGATCATCAGCATAGTCTACATCTGTGACAGTTTGTGCAGGATATCGCCTGCTTCTTGCTTTTCTTAGAGTGAAACCTTTTTCTTTTATGGTATCTAGTGAAGTTCGGAGTACATAGTCTAGCCATATGATAAAATATATGGTGCTAATGTATCTCCCTGAAGGACCCCCGGTGATGTCGAAGAATCTGTGTCGCCATCTGGTGAGCGTACCATTGCTTTAGTGTCTTTGTAGAGCATCATTATGGCGGCAACAATTTCTTTGGGGAGACCGTATGCTAGTAGTATTTGTTCCATTTTCCCTCTGTGTATGGAATCAAATGCCTTAGAGAAATCTACGAATAGTAGCGTTGCCTCTAGATTTTTTGCTCTAACCCCTTCTATGATTCGTCGTATAGTTAGGATTTGAGAGGTTGTGGATCTATTTCTGCGGAAACCGTTTTGGTTTTTCCTGAGGACTTTCTCTATTTCGGGTCGGATGCGATTAAGAAGAAGGGCATTATATATCTTAGCTGCAATAGCAGTAAGAGTTATGCCTCTGTAGTTTTTAGCGATTCCTAGATCTCCTTTTTTGGGAATGGGAGGATGCATCCTTCCCGTCCATTTATTTATTCTATTTTGTCTATATACAGCATTGCATAGCCTAAGCAGTATGTCGTTGAACTTTCCCATCTTCCATACCTCTGGGGGTATTTCGTCTAGACCTGCTGCTTTTCTATTTTTAGTTTCTTTAATACTTCGTCGAGTTCTTCTGTTGTAAAATCCCCTAGTTTTATGTCTAGTTGTCTAGCTATGATCTTTTGGGTATTATTTTCTATGTTTTTAGGTGGGTTCCCCAGAAGTTTCTGGAAGTGGTCTTTCCATTTCTGCAGTCTATCTTTCTGGCTGGTTGCCTTTAGCTTTGATCTAGAGGTACTTTTATATATATATATATATATATATATATATATATATATATATATATATATATATATATATATAAACTTGTCACTTTAACATGTCAGTGAGGTCGGATTTCAAAACAACAAGTTAAAGCAACAATTCTTCCAAGCCATAGTTGCATTTATGCTATTGTATAACTGCCCCACTTAAACCATAACGAAGCCCCTAGGGCAGTGGTTCTCAAACTTTATACAGTCTGGTCGCACTTACAGTACTACAGGTACTTGATAGCGCACTGTATACAAAATAGGACCAATATGCTTTTAAGTTAACTGTTAAATATATAAAAAAAATAACACATTTAACAAAAGAAAACTTAACATACCTCTATGAAGTTTATTCATTCCTGTGTTAATGAGAAATATGAGCTTCAATGTTTGGTCTTATGTTTGAGAGACAAACTCTTATTTCCTCATCAATGCATTGAAGAGTTCGCTTTTTTAGATATCGACACATGTCGTTTTTTATTGAAATTCAAAAAGCTTCAAGAGACAATTCTTTATATTTAATCATTAATCCACGATCAGTGGACACAGCTGCCAGTTCTTCTTTTTCTGTTAGCGTTAAACTAGAATCTATTGCAGTTTCTACTAAAGGGTTTCTAATCCAGTCATATTGTGCAGTGTTAATTGATGGAAAATAATAACTCAAATTTTCTTTTAAAATTGATAAATGTTCAACTCTCATTGGCAGAATTTCAGTTTTGCAATTATTACTTATCAAAGTAAACATTTCGAGATTGCCTTCCATCGCTGTTCTTTTCCAAATCTGTAGATTTCTCGGAAACGCTTTTATTTTATCAGTAGGTGTGAGGATATTTTCCTCTTTCCCTTGAATGCTAGTGTTTTAAAAATTTAGAGTTGAAAAAGCTCTGGGGCGCACTGTTTGAGAACCACTGCCCTAGGGAATAAGCTAGGTCGGAAGTGCACAAGAATGCTCCGCGTAATATTAAACAAATCTTGGAAACAACACCATAAAAAATATTTAGCTGTACGGCCATTTGCCTCTATCACACAGACCATCCGAGTGAGAGGAACAAAACATGTTAGGCACCGCTGGAGAAGTGGGTACGAACTAAGTGACATTTTCCTATGGAAACCAGCACACAGGCACGCCAGTGTGGGCCGTCCAGCATAGACCTACATTGACCTGTTCTACGTGGATAGTAGATGCTGCACCGAGGGCCTCCTGAGAGCAATGAATGATGGGAATGGTTGGCGAAAATTGTCATAGATATCAGTGATACTACTACGACATGATATATATATATATATATATATATATATATATATAAGGTGAGTCAAAAAAGTATCGGGATCTGTATATTTTTTGACAAACCTTGTATTCTGAAAAAAAATAACGTTCCATTCATTAATTCTTTTAAGGTAACCAGTCTAGAAGGAAAATTCAGAATTCAAACCCTTTAAAACTCTGCTTAAGAAATTGAACTTGTGTCACATCTTGCTATTGTGGAGGGGTTGGTAAATATATATTTTTCAGAATACAAGGTGTGTCAAAAAAGTACCAAGTTTAAAGCTGTATTTACCAAGATAGAAATGAAGAATGAATGGAACTTTTTTTTTCAGAATACAAGTTGTGCCCAACAGTACAAAAAATCTCGATACTTTTTTGACACACCTTGTATATATATAGTCTAATTGATAAAATCAGAGTTAAACTTTTGGGAATCATTTGGGATATAAAATAATCAAAGAATGCGAAAGAGAACCATTCATTTCGCCACTGGATCTTCCGACAATTAGAAAACTATGAATGTTAAATTTTTAAAATTAATTAGGTTTTTATTAACTCAAAATGTATATATAAAAATAAGAAACATATTTTCTGCTTGTTTAAATACTTCGAATCTCTACTTTCTATAGTGGTATAGAAAGTACGGCCCATAAGTATTTGAACAAATACATAATAGGGTTCTAATCATTTGGAACATTACATTCTTTAGCCTTTAAGAGCATTAAAGAGCATAGAAAGTACTTCATAAGTATTTGAACAAATATAAAATCTGTGTTCTCGGTATGACTTTAAACAGCATCCAGTAATGAAGTTTCAATTCTGGGGCTCTGGGGAGTGCGGAATACTCCTTCATTGTCATTACTTCCTAGCCCGGAAGTTAGGGTCCCATGTATTTGTTAAATAGATAAAAATGAGTTTCAGAAAATGTGATTAGAAAATGATTAAAAAATTAATTTGAATACCCAACAGGAATGAATAAAACAAAAACGCCTTCTGCATAAAATAACCCAACAAGGGTTGACATGTCGTAAAATACAACCAGCCAACCAACCAACCAACCAATTCTATTGGTTGGTTTGTTTAATTTTACGGCATGTCAACCCTTGTTGGGTTATTTTACACCGAAGACATTCAATGCCCATAAATAATGAATAAAACAAAATGTCTTCGGTATAAAATAACCCAACAAGGGTTGACATGTCGTAAAATCCTACCAACCAACCAACCAAACAAACAAACAAACAACCAAACAACATTCTGGATTTAGTACTAAACTAATAGATCTGGTTTGTATACTCCCCACCCAATAAAAATTTCCCGGGGGGGGGGGGGCAAAAAAGGAGTTTTCAAATTTCAAAAGAGGATACCCTAAGCCAGTGGCTCCTAACCATTTTAGTACCATGCCCGACTTTTTTATCACAAATTTCTTCATCGTTAATTGTTTAGTATGATATAACAATATCAGTTTTGAAGAAGTATTACATAAAAAATGTATCTTTCAAATAAAACTAAAGGGTTTAACTTCAAATTTAATCAAATAAAATCCATTTTATAATGTGTATAACATATCTACCATCAGATTAAATAAATTCAATTACAATTAATTAATGATACTCTTGAGTCTGATGTCTACAGCAAAGAGATTTTATCCGAGGCAGAAATTTTGTTAATTTCAATCTCAAATCGCCTCGTTTAGTGATATCCAGTCGGTTTCTTTTCTTCAGTAATATCTATTTACCAACCCCTCCGCACGAGCAGGATGTGACAAAAGGTCAATTTCTTAAGCGGAGTTCAACAGGTTTGATTTCAGAGTTTTCCTTCTCCTAGACTGGTTACCTAGCCATGGTTAAAGAACCCAGCCTGCCCTGCTATTTACCCATAGCTGGAGGGAGAGTAGGATTCATACCTTTCCCAAGGGTATTAATTAGCACTAAGTGAAATGCAATTACCACGTCCTGGATTTGAACTCGGGGCGACGACTCCATTTCCCATGACTTTACCCATTACACCACGCGCTTCCTACGCGTGTAATAAGTCATTCACAGCACTAAATCCACATTCCATTAAGTATGACGATGGGAATGGTAACAATAGTTTTCTTTCCAAATTACTTGTATTTGGATATTTAGCTTGTGTTTCTTCACAAAGCAAGATAAAATTTGCTATTTTTGAAAGCTTAGGGCCTAAGCTTTCCAAAATAACAAATTTAGCTTGAAAACAATTTTTTCCCGGTCCACCTTCTTATCTACCTGATTATAAATGAGAACCCCTTCATTGCCGAGAGGAGTCCACGGGACGTAGTGGCTAACGTGCTGGACTGCGACATCGTAGTAAAAGGGTTCAAACACCAGTCACATTATTACCTTCACCTTTGAACTAATACCCCTCGTCCCCCAAGTTATGACTGAAATATAGGCTGAATCCTACATAACGGACATAAATTCCACCATCGTATATCACCCCGCCAAAAGAAAAAAAATACTAAAAATCAAGGAATTAACCGAATTTAATGAAATCTTCAGTGTTGATACATTAATGAATAAACAATATAATACACCAGTTATTTTATTTGAAAACTTTTACATTTTTCAGGTCAGTTAACTTTGAACCACGTATCTTTGAGGCGTAACACAGATTCACAAACATACGTGGTTCAAAGTTAATTGATCTGAAAAAATGTAAACGTTTTAAAATAAAATAACTGGTGCATTATATATTTTATTCATTAATGTATCAACACTGAAAATTTCATTAAATTCGGTTAATTCCTTGATTTTTAGTATTTCCTTTTCTTTTGGCAGGGTGACATACGATGGTGGAATTTATGTCCGTTAAGTAGGATTTAACCGAAATATTACTACTACATTTCTTCTAAGAGGATAGTTTTGGCATTGAATAACCCAGGAAGATTGATATGCTATTAAATAAACTAAACATCTATTTTCATTCCTCTGATATACAAGGTGTGTCAAGAAAGTGTGGAGATGTTTTGTACTTTTTGACACACCTTGTATTCTGAAAGAAATTAACGTTCCATTCATTGTTCATTTCTGTCTTGTTAAATACATCTCGATACTTTTATGACACACCTTGTATATATATATATATATATATATATATATATATATATATATATATATATATATATATGTGTGTGTGTGTGTGTGTGTGTGTGTGTGTGTTTAATTCATTCAATCAAATTTATTTCATTCAATTGTATCATCTTACATATTCTCACGCTTAGTTCATTTATATACTTAAAATCAAGATATATATATATATATATATATATATATATATATATAAACATACGTTGTAATAATAAACATACGTGGTAAAATTATGTTTTAAACCTAACTTAATTACATATGGATTAATTAGTCTTTTTCTTTCCTTTCCTTTCTATTTCTTTCTCTTCTTTTAATTTATATACTATATCTTTTTGGGAAATACTTTAAATTTCAAACAAAAAATAAAGAGAATTATTCCAGTTTGACATTACTTTTTGTTCATCTTTTTTGTTATATATATATATATATATTTTATAAAAAAGAAAGTCCGCAAAATGTATTATGTTCTCAGAAAAAAATGTTTTTAATTTCTTTTTATCTTACATATGCGACACGTGTTTCTGATCAGTTGTCTTCTTCATTATTATTTTGGCAGAATATGTCCGATATTTGATAGGTTGTGTGTGTTTCTGCAACTTTTCTATTATAATAATTTTAAAAAATTATTTTTATCTTACATATGCGACACGTGTTTCTGATCTGTTGTCTTCTTCAGGCATTGAATTATTATTTTGGCAGAATATGTCCGATATTTGATAGGTTGTGTGTGTTTCTGCAACTTTTCTATTATAATAGAAAAGTTGCAGAAACACACACAACCTATCAAATATCGGACATATTCTGCCAAAATAATAATGAAGAAGACAACTGATCAGAAACACGTGTCGCATATGTAAGATAAAAATAATTTTTTTTAATTTTCTGAGAACATAATACATTTTGCGGACCTTCTTTTTTATAGAATATTACATTGTCTCCCGTTGGAACCAGAACAACATTATATATATATATATATATATATATATATATATATATATATATATATATATATATGTGTGTGTGTGTGTGTGTGTGTGTGTGTGTGTGTGTGTGTGTGTGTGTTGGTTATCAACTCGTGTCCGAGTAAGACCATATTCTGTCGTTTTTATTTATTCATTTATTTTCATAGTTGAGTGCCAGTAGCATTTGACACTGTATCCTTGTGTTTTCTCAGATGACTCACCAGGCCAGCCCCAGAGAGAGATACTCTTCCAAATAAAGTACATGTTGGTACTTCTCTACTTTAAATGTTCCTGGACTGAAAATTACCCTTTCTAATAATAGCCCGCTTCAATTTTTCGGTTGGACTCAAATTATTTCACAGATTGGTAGATGGTGGCTCACCAGCCAGGTCTATTACAAGCTAGCTTCTCCCAGTCCTCCTCAGCAATAGCAGTGTTCTTTAGAGTGTCTTTGAGGCAGTCCTTCTCAAGCAAACCAAAGGATCTCGTTGTTTCTGCAATCTGAGTGAAATTTCTCTATTCAAAGAGCTGTCCTGTGATAATATATATATATATATATATATATATATGTGTGTGTGTGTGTGTGTGTGTGTGTGTGGT